>JAHRHZ010000047.1:13640092-13682389 GCA_024137785.1 Ginglymostoma cirratum | reverse complement strand
GGGGTCTAGGCCCGAAACATCAGCTTTCCTGCTCCTCTGATGCTGCTTGGCCTGCTGTGTTCATCCAGCTCTATACCTAGTTATCAAAGTATCCCATATGTTTGTTAACCATCTCATCTATATGTCTTGCTACCTTCGGGGATCTATGGATATGCACACCAAGATCTCATGGATCTTCAGTATTTTCCAGGGTCCTACCATAATGTAAACCCTTGCCTTGTTAGTCCTCCCTAAGTGTGTTAACTCACACTGAGCCAGGTTGAATTCCATTTTCCACTGCTCCTACCAGTAGACCAGTCCATTGATATCCTTTTGTAGTTTCTGGCTATCCTGTTTACTATTTACCACGCTACCAATTTTCATATTATTCACAAACTTCTTGACCATTACACGCGCCCCCCCCCCCCCCCAAGTACGCGCACACACACACACACTTAACTGCAAATCATTAATAGAGACCACAAACAGCAAAGGCACAGCACTGTCCCTTGCAGAATTCCACTGAAAACAGTCTTCCAGTCATAAAAGCATCCCTCTACTGATACCCTCTCCTTCCTGCCTCTTAGTCAATTTTGAGTCCAATATACCTCTTTACCTTGGATCCCATGGGCTCTTACGTTCTTGATGAGTTGAGGGTAGTAGAGGTGGGAAACTTCACAGCCTTTAAAATATACTTAGATGAGCACTTAAAATATCATAACATTCAAAGCTATGTGCTGACTTTCAGAAACTGAGATTATTGTAAAAGGTTGCCGCAGATTCAATGAGCTGAAAGGCCCCTTCTGTTCTTTATGACTCCATGATTCAGTTTGCAATGTTGGACCTTATTGAGAGCCTTGCTAAAGTCCATATGGACACGTTAAATGCACTACTGTCATCAATTCTCCTGGTTACTTCCTGAAAAAATTCGATCAAATTTGTCAAACACAACCTTGTTTTAATAAATGCATGCTAACAGTCCCTGATAAATCCCTGGTTCTCCATGTGCAGATATATTCTGTCCTTCAGAATGATTTATAATAATTTCCCTAACAATAAGATCGACAATTGGCCTGTAACTTCTTGGTCTATCCACTTTTTGCTTATTTAAAGCAGTGTTTGCTGACACTTGCATCCGCAGGCAGTTATGCATGCATGCATGCCAATCCAAACACTGCAGGCGCATGATGCAAGACACTGTGTCATCGTGTAGAATTTACATGTGATGTCATACGGAAATATTGAAGTGCACATGTGCACCAAACTATGTGCTTTCAAAATGGGGTTCAGCGACGGAGAGTAGGGACAGGGGGGAGAAGGGGAGAATTGGGGAGGGGACTGGGACTCGGTGGGGCGGGAATCGGGGATGTGTTGGAGGAGTGACTCCTCTCCTGAGCACCCTCACCCTTCTGCTGACTAACTCCCTTCTCCCAGATCCTAATTTCACACTGCCCCCCTCTCAGGTCCCAGACTTGTCTGCCCCTAACTCCCAGGTCCTGATCTCATTCCCATTCCCCTCTCCAGGGTCCTTTTACTCCCTGTTCCCCTGAAACCATTTAAATGTGACATTTATAGCAGTGTGCACGCATGCACAGAAGTCGGGCAAATGCTGCCTTTGTTTCAGTGAGATGATGTAAGCAGTCCTTCAGACCATTGGCATCTCATCTGTGGCCAGAGAGGATTTAAAAATTACTACCAGGGTCTAAGATATCTCCTACCTTAACAGCCTGCGATACATCTCATCCAGCCCTACAGATATATTCTGTTGATAGGCCGCCAAACCCTCTGGCACCTCCCTGCCCTTTAATTTCTTCTGATAGTTCATAGCCCTCCATGATGTCTGCACCTCCTCGTCCTTTTCCGTTGTGAAGATTGACACATTCACTGGGGACTGTAACCTACATCTTTCAGGTTGATGTACACATTTCCTTTTATTCTACTGGCCAATGCATTCTCATGCAATCTGTTAGCTTTGATAATTTCCATTTAGTTCCCCACTATACAGTTTAGATTCTTCTAGGAACTCTGTCCCTTGGAGCCCTTGGTATCTGCCATAAGCTTTTCTTATTTTCTGAATCTTAACCATTATATCCCTTGACATTCAGGGTTCTACATTCTTTAAGGGATCATACTTACCCCATACTGTCACTGTGACAAATTTTCTCTGCAAGTTGTTGCCCTGAATCCACTTGGGCCAAATCATATCTTAGCTTAGTAAAGTTAGTCTTTCTCCAGCTTAGAATGTTTACTCCTTATCCATTTCCATAACTATCCTAAATCTAACTGATATATGATCACTACGCAAAATGCTCCCTCCTTTTTTCCATTCATTCATTCGTGGGATGTTGTCTTTACCCATCTCTAGCTGCCCTTGAGAAAGTGGTGGCGAACAGCTGCAGCCCATTTTGCTGTAGGTTGATACATAATGGCATTAAGGAGGGTGTTCCAGGATTTTGACCCAGTGCTACTGAAGGAATGTCAGTATATTTCTAAGTCAGGATGGTGAGTGGCTCGGAAGGGAACTTCCAAGTGGTGGTGTTTCCAGGTGCCTGCAGCTTTTGCCTTTCTTGATAGATGCTAGTGGTTGTGGATTTTGAAGATGCTGCCTGAGAAGGTACTTGATACGCCTCACACCTACCTGAGCTTATTTCCCAATATTAGGTTGAGAACTGTCCCTTCCCTTGTTGGGCTTTCAATGTAGTGACTAAATCATTGTTCTGGATGCAATTTAAGAATTTTCTACCTTGCATTAAAATTATGCTAGTTAATATTTGCATAGTTGAAATTTCATATTATTTCTGCCTTATTCTTACAGTTCTCTGAAATTTGTCTACATATTTTATCCTTTGTCTCTCCCTGACTATTTGAGGGCTTATAAAACACACACCCAACTGCATGTTTGCCCTTTGGTAATTTTAACTTCCACCCATATGGCCTCATTTAATGATCCATCTAAGATATCACCTCTCCATAATGCTACAGTTGATTCCTTGATCAATACTGCAACTGTCTCTTCTTCTATCCCCTGTACAATCTCAACTAAATACCCTATCTCCAGCAATGTCAGCTGCCAATCATGTCCACCTTTTAGCCAAGTCTCAGTTATAGCTGTGATATTATACTCTCGCATGTCTATCTGTGTTCTCAGCTTATCTATCATATTCATGAGGCTCCTTGTATTGAAATCTATTCCATATGGGCTTGCTAAATCAGATTTTCTCTTATCTAGTCTAGATGTCCTCTGCTTTCCAGACTCACTTGTCTTTTAACTCCTAATTCCATCTCAGAATCTCTCTCCTCCGCTACCCATCCCCTTGCTAATCTAATTTAAACCTGTCTGAATAGTATTAGCAAATCTCCCTGTGAGGATGTTGGTCCTGTTCCTGTTCAGATGTAACTTGTGCAGTTCCTGCCTCATGTAGAAACAATCCCAGTGTCTCAGGCGTCTGAAGACTTACCCCTTGCGCCATTTCTCAAGCCACAGATTCATCTGCTGTATTTTCTATTTATAGACTCTCTACTGGGCAGCCTCAGGAGTCATCCAGAGATGACTACCTTTGAAGTTTCACTTTTCAATTTCCTACCAACTCCCTGCTTACAGGATTTCAGGTCTCTTCCTTCCTATGTCATTGGTTCCAACATAGACCCACAACCTCTGGCTGTTTAACCTCCCCTTTCAGAATGCCCTCCAGTCATTCCGTGATATCCTTGACCCTGGCACACAGGTGGCATCTTATTGTCAGGTTTATGGTCACACTGCCTGCTTATTATCCTCACTAATCAATCACCTACCACACTTCCTCCTCGTGCTATGGCTTTGCCTGGCCTCCAAAGAGGAACCATTGCTCTTACCATTTTCCAAGACCAGAAAACTGTTTGCAAGCAAGATGCAGTTGGTGAGATTTCTTTATTACCTGTCTGGTTCCATACTTTTTTCTGGCAGTCACCCATTCCTTCTCAGAATGATAGTTCCTTAAGTTGTAGGGTGAGCACAGACTGAAATGTGCTATTCACCACCTCTCCGCCTCATCAATGCATCGTAGTGGTCACAATCTCGAACCTGAAGCTCGGGTTGCTCCAACCAAAAGCATATCCTGCAAACTTGGTCATCCAGACTGCTTGGAGCATAATATTTCCCGCATAGTGCAAAATGTCAAGCCACAGACTTGAACCCTCCAGATATACCTCAACCAAATAGAATATTGACCCTTTGCTTTTATTTTACCCTCACTCCTACTTAAATACAGACTAGAAAAACTTATTCTTGTTTTGTATAATATTTCATGGGATGTAGACATTACTGATAGACCAGTATTTATTGTCCATCCCTAATTGCCCAGCGGGTTTCTAAGATTCAACCTTATTGCTGTGGGTAAACAATCATATGTAGGCCAGACCAAGTAAGGACAGCAGTTTCCTTCCCTAAAGAACATTAGTGAACCAGGTGGATTTTTTGCACAATCAGCAATGGTTTTGTGATCACCATTATGTACCAAGTCCCATTCAGGTTAGTCACCAGTCTTTCTATTTCTCTGTGTAGGTCCTCGCCTCACCACCTCCTCACAAATCTAAAGAGCATTTCTCTTTTATCTTAATTATAATGTCACATTACATGGTAATGAAGCTAATAATAGCCTATTAGATAGTAGGATACTTCCTGATTCCAGGACAAGCACCGGCATTACATGAAAGCATGGACTGGTCATCTGGTGGGATGTATTTCTACACCATTTTACCAAATTCTTCAGTATTTCTGCCACTTTATATAATGATAATTTAATGTTTCAATTAAACTAACATATGCCAAAATCTGGTGTACATTGCTTTGAATGAAACATTCTGAATTTGTTGCCAGGATCATGTCTTACTATGAATGCATATTGTTAAGGTTTGCAGATGCTGTGCTGGTTTATCCCAGTATGGATCCAAGCTTAATGTAATATATTTGAAAACTAATTTTGGAGAGTAAATTAAAAGACAGTGTTGAGAGTTATAGCACATAGACCAAATGGCTTTTTGTACAATGCTCACAAACTTAATTTTTCTACATGCCATGTACAATCCAGTCATCATAGATTCTGCCCGACCATTTAGACTCGTAAACAAAGATTCTGAAAATTTTGTTCTTGTGCTCCCAAAGGTCTAATCAATAAGAACTCCAGAATGTCAGCTTATATTTGGCATTATTTATGTGCTTTTGCCCAGACATCTATCTCTACTCGGACCTTCTCTATAGAATAGAAAGCCTGGTATAATGGAAGCTTTGAAATCAGATTAGACAGCAGCTTTCCATATGAACTGCAACTGTGTTGCAAATTGTATCCATGTTTCTTCCCTAGCAAAAACTAATCATGTAAACTTGTTTCCTCGTATTGAGCAGTGCCAACATTCTTAAAACTAGAGCATTTAAAATATAGGAAACGTTTGTGTCCATGCCAACTGTCTGCGAGAGCAACTCAGTTTGTTCACTTACCCCCTTTTCCTGTAACCTTGCCTCTTTGGGTACTTATTGAATTCCTTTGCAAAGCCATTATGTTTATTGCCTCCACCATGCACTCAGTGGATTTCAGCTCCTAACGACTCACTGAGTCAAAAGATTTTTCCTCATTTCACTTTGGTTTAATTTGGTTCTTTTGCCAATCATCTTGTATTAATATTCTCTGGTTCCCGACCATTCCCCTAATCTAAATAGTTTATCTGCTACATCCAGACCTCCCGTGAATTTGAACACTTCTAACTATGTTCCTCTCAACCTCCTCTTCTCTAAGGTGAACAACCCAGCTTCTTCAATCTATCCACGCAGCTGAAGGCCCTCGTGCCAGAAACGATTTTCATAAATCTTGTCTGCACCTTCCTGAATACCTTCACAATCTTCCTAATGTGTTGTGCACTAAAGAACTAGAAATTGTCCTCCCATTGAGGCTGAACCAGTGTTTTATCAAAGTTCATTACAACTTGCTTACTTTTGTAATCAAAGCACTGAATCTCATTTGCCTCTTTAATCACTTTCTCAATGTATCCAACCATTTTATGATTCAACTTCCCCTTGCTAAATCTCTAAAAAATCATAGTCATCCTCTTCTCTTGTATATTTCTATGCAGAATTGACCTCAACTCCATTCAACCTCTGAATATTTGAGATTTAGGGCAAGAGCTACAGAAGCTTGGTGTGCTACTCAATCAAATTCAGTTTCCCCCTGTTACCCCTACATCTGAATCATTATCAAAACTATTTTCCTTCACTTCAAACACCTCCACTTCTCCATTCCCATCGCCTGAATATTTTTAAAAGCGCCTTTAGACTTTTACTGTCTTGCTCACGCACATACACGGACAAACAAAATACCTCACTTGCAGATGGCTACTTTTTGTTAACTTCAGTGAATACAAAAGGGGTTATTGTATACAAAAACAGAAATTGCAGGAAAAATTCAGCAGGTCTGGCAGCATTTTTGGAGAGAAAACAGAACTAACGTTTTGGATCCAGTGACCCTTCTTCAGGACTTTGAGTTCTTCCAGCAGTTTCTGTTTTGTTTCTGATTTCCAGAATTCGCAGTTCTTATTTTTTTGTTAAGGGGTTATTGTATGTTGTTCTGAAACATGCATAATTGTTTTCTTTTCAATATGTGACCATTGAACACAACAAAGTGCAAAAGTTCAAATTCTTTTCACTGGGAAAAGTAAATAAATTATCTATTCTTGGTATGTGCTATAGATGTAGTGGTTCTACGGGTCCTAGCTTAGTAGGAGCTAGATCGCAATTATATCCCTGAATAATATAGGGCTGATCTAGAACTCTCAATTATATCGAGCAAGGTATCTTGCACAGAGTGCAACATCACTGCATTAGAACACTAAATTACAAGGAATGCATGTTCATGAATTTATTTCCATGGTCAGTTTTGATGAGGAATTTCAATGTGGAAAAATCTGAGCTGAAGATACATATGACCTGACCTTAACAGTTATTAGCTTAGTCTACAAATGATTCCTTCCTTTCATTTGCTTCATTTCTTTTAAATCCTTGCTTTGCAGGTTCACCCATTTGTAGTGCAGTACAATGACAAGAACGCAGAGGTGGTTTCCATGTGGGTTTGCAGAATGCTTGAAGAGAGGCGCTCTCAACAGGGTATCCAGTGACCAACCTCACCAGTCTCTACAGACAAAGGATGTTATGAAGATAGCAAAATCTCAGCAGCAAAAGCAATTGTTTTTTTCCCTCCAGTGTTGCCAGATCAATGTAGCTGAGTGTTCCGTGACCACAGCACGCCTTATATTATCTCATCTGAGCAGACGACATCTGTAACTGTCCTCTGACTTGGCAGGTGGTCTCAATTACAGCCACCATGATGTGATCTATAGACTGTCTACGAAAAGGGGTATATCACAGGGGGCCAACACATTACAAGCAGCAGTGTCCAGGTTTTCACATCTAATTCACTGCACAGTTTATGTATGCCTGTTTGCCCTGAGTGAATTCTGACATAATCTGCCCTATATCTGTAAACTGGTAGCATTGTTACTAAAGAGAATGATCTTGTCATTGGGACAGGAGGTATGATAAACTCGGTATGCAAGACAATGATCTGCCATTCTCCACTGATTGAAAGCAACTAGTATTTTGGATATGTACTTATTTTCCTGCAAATACATTATAGCATTTCAGAATGCAAGTAAATATAAAGCCTTAAATTTATTATAATGTTGCAATGATTTTAAATGATTTGATCAGACTTGTAACAAAATTCCAAATCTTTGATCTGCAGTAATGATGTTTAATATTTGAATTTCAGTTTTGGATAAAGTACTCACATTATGTACAGTTTTTTTGTTGATAAATTCAGCTAGAATATTTCCATCTTCTATTGTGCATTGCACTGATCACTGTGGTAATCTGTGCAGGCACACAAATGCCTTATAACATAATATCTTTTTCCTTTATCATGTTCCTTTGTTCAGTAATGTGCAGTTTCTGCTGATTTTCTAAAACTTTGCATTAAATAAAAAAGTTAGCAAAAGCCTAATGATGGTAGCAAACAATGGAATTCATGACAAAACTTACTAATTCCTCAAGGTGGCTAAAAAACATACAAATCTGTAAAAATGTGTATATCATCCAGCAATGATGTTTCACCCAGAAGTTTGAGACTTAGCATATCAAAAGCAAGAAAAGTATTCTGTATGTTTATTTATGTAGTATTCACTTTAATGTCCCTGTTTACCTTACATTCACAGATCTTGGATCAGGAATGTAGTGGAATATTTGACAAAAACAATTACATTTAACATCAATACTATATGAGTGGATCATGCTAAGGAAGAATTAACTTTCATTTATGTGGTGTTTTTGATGTTTTCCAAACATAAGAGCCGATGAAATAGAATTGCAGGATAGAAGAATAATATTTACAACACAAAAACAAGTCATTTGGACCAACAGGTGCATGTCAGTATTTATGCTTCATGTGAGCCTCTTATCATTTTCCATGCATTTATGTTGACATGTTTTTCTTTTCTCCCTCATGTATTCATGTATCTTCCCATTAAATATATCTGTGCTAGTTGCTTCACCTATCCTTTGTGGTAGCAGGTTCCACATTTCTGACTACTCCCTGGATAAAAATATTTTGCCTGAATTTCCAATTGAATTTGTTATGTCTATGTTATTTATTATATCTATCTTACATTTAGTTCTGGTCTCCTTCACTAGTGGAACTCTCATTCTTATGTCTTCCCCATCAGATTGTTTCATAATCTTGAAGACCTCATTCGTGCCACGGCTCCGTCTTCTCTTTTCCGTAGAAAAGAGCTCAACTGGTTCAGTTTTCTTAATCTGACTTCTCAATCCTGGTATCAACCTAGTAAATCTTTATTTCACTTCCTACAGTGCCTTTTGTTTATTATATGAAGACTTGAACTGTTCAGAATCCTTTTTTTCATGCGGTCCATTGAGGTTGAGTATGAAACAAACAGAAATTGTTGGAGAAACTAAGCAGGGCTGGCGGCATCTGTGGAGAGAAAACAGAGTTGATGGTTCAAGTCCACTCACCCTTCTTCAGAGCTGAGTTCACTGGGCTCAAAATGTTAACTCTGCTTTCTCTGTACAGATGCTGCCAGACCTGCTGAGTTTCTCCAGCAATTTCTGTTTACATTTGAAATTTCCAGCATCCACAGTTCTGTGATTTATTTTAGAGATTGACAATTGCTTGTTTCCACTCAGGTTGCATGGGTTCTAAGAAGACTTATACGTACATTGCGAGATCTAAAAACTGTCAAATGTTTTATGAGCAGGTTAGACAGGTTGTTTGCAGATTTATGTACTGTCACTGACACCTCAACTTTACCTCTGTATATTCCTGACAAAGTTTTTCAATGTCCTTGAGACTTTACTAAACGAGTCTGCTTTATCTTGGGTCAGACACAAGCCAGGATCTGCCAAAAGTCAGCAACTTTGCATGACTTCTTCAGGATGCTCTGAGGATGTCACTAAAGCATTTTAATTGACTCTTGGCAGGACCAAGATCCAAGTAAGGCTGTTGTTTCAGGAGCCTGGTGTCAGCCTTACACACTGACAGAACTGGTGTTGAGTGGTTAACACCACAATGCTACACAAGTTGGCTAGAGATAGGATGCTGTTATTGAATTGCCTGTTTTGCAAAGGCAGCACTGGTGGTGCTTCTCTGGTTATTTGGGGTGCCTGCCATGGTTTGTCCAAGTCACAGAACCATATTGGAGTACAGAGAATACTACAGTCCTGAGAACTATGGTCTTAGTCTTGGGTTGAAGATCTTGTCCTCAGCTACATTTTTTCTCAGTTGTTTGTGCGCTAAACTGACACATCGGAGCAATGACAAAGTTTTCTGTCCATGTCTAACTTCATTGAGAGATTTGCCCCATTTTCCAGGATGTTGCTGTTGATCTTAATCAACAGTATGGGTGGTGGTGTCGTTATGCAGTGAGCTGGTTGGATGTGGACCCTCATTTTCAGGGTATTTAGTGAAAGCTAATCTGCATTCTGAAGCTCTACGACTCAGGTTAGAATGATTTCAGTTTTGGATTGAAGTAGATTTAGTGGAATAGTTTCTTATCTGCACTCTAGATTATCTCCATGCCTGTGGCTTTTTTTTTGTCAAATTTAAGCATTAGACATGGGTGTCCCTAGTGCCCTAGAGAAGGTGGTGGTGAGTTGCCTTCTTTAGCCACCACAGTCAATGTGCTGTGGATAGACCCACAATGCTATTAGGGAGGAATTTCAGGATTTTGACCTAATGACACTGAAGGAAGTCAGGATGGTGAGAGGCTTGGAAGGGAACTTGCAGGTGGCTGTATTTCCATGTATCTGCTGCCCTTGTCCATCTAGATAAAAATGGTCATAGGTTTGGAAGGTTCTGTCTAAGGATCTTTGGTGAATTTCAGCAGTGCATCTTGTAGATAGTACACAGTACTGCTACTGAGCATCGGTGGTGGTGGGAGTGGACATGGTGCCAATCAAGTAGATTGTTTTGCCCTAGATGGTGTCAAGCATCTTGAGTGTTGTTGGAGCTGCACCCGTCCAGGTACATGAGGAGTATTCCATCACTTTCCTGGCTTGTTCCATGTAAATGCCAAACCGACTGTGGGGAGTCAGAAGGTGAGTTACTCACTCTAGAATTCCTAGCTGTGACCTGCACTTGTAGCTACTCTATTTATGCAGTAAGTTCGTTTGAGTTACAGGTCAGTGGAAGCCCCCAAGATGTTGAAAGGAGGAGATTCTTTGATAGTAACGTCATTGAATGTCAAGCGAGATGGTTAGGTTGTCTACTATTGGAGATGGTCATTGCCTAGCATTTTTGTGGCTCAAATATTACTTGCCACTTTTCAGCTCAAGCTTGGATATTGTCTAAGTCTTGGTGCAATTGGACATGGACTGCTTAAGTGTCTAGATTCATGAACGGTGCTGAACATTGTGCAATCATTGGCGAATGTCCCCAATTCTCACCTAATGATGAAGGGAAGTTCATTGATAAAGCAGCTGGAAGATCATTGGGCCGAGGATAGTACCCTGTGGAGTTCCTGCTAAAATATCCTGGAGCTGAGGTGACTGATCTTCAACAACTTCAACCACCTTTCATGTGTCAGGTATGACTCCAGCCATTGAAAGGTTTTGCCCTGATGCTCTGTGATTCCAGATTTGCTAGGGCTTCTTCATGCCACACTTGGTCAAGTGCAGCCTTGATGTCAAGGAATGTCACTCTCACCTCACCTCTGGAATTTGTTGGAATTATTGTAGTGAAGAAAATGAAGGAAGTTGGTGCAATGCTACAGTGTTGTTTGACCTAAACTTTCACAATACACTAAGTGCAGTCTAACCAGAGTTCGCTGCAGGTTGAACATAAATTCCCTACTTTTCAATTCCGTCCCTCTATAAATGAACCTGGACTTTGTTTACCTTTTTATGATGCCATTTTGTTAACCAGTTGCTTGTAGTTGATTTGATTTCTTTTTTCTCTCTCTATTGCCCATTAGAGTCTCATAGCAGACACTGAACATTTTATTGTCCAGATGTATAACCTTGTATCACTGAAGTCTGTCTCATGCTGAGTTCACTATGAAATGGCAGGATCTGTGAAGATGCCTATAAGATAATCATTCCATCCTTGTGAGCAAGCAAACCACCACCACCTAAAAGAAGGCAAACATATTTTCTGTTATGTGTGCAATGTGAAAGCAAATTTGTACACAGCAACATTCAACAACAAAAAAATTCTCAGTTAATCTGCTTTGGCAGAGTTACTTGAAGGATGAAAATGGGGTCTAACATTCCTCTTCTTCAGTTAGTGCCACAGGACTTCTTTTATTCACCTGAACAGGCAGCCAGAGTATCTGCTTGATGCCTTATTCAAAAGATAACACCACTAATAATGCAGCAGTCCTTCAGCACAACAGTAACATGTCTGTTTAGATTGAGTCCCTGAGCTTGAACCCAAATCCTCCTGTTTTCCTTCAAGTGGAGCGCAAGCATTCTTGCCTAGATACTATATCCCTTCAAATGAGAAATCAGTGATTGACCTGCTTCCAAATTTTAACCACATAAGTCCCCCAGTGCAAAACTTTGTTTTTCCCTAAATCCTTCAGAAAGTACTCTAGCTAGAGCATCTGCCCAGCATAGCTCAAGACCAAGAACTAAATTGTGATGAAACCCAAACCTACATCTTTCCCATACTGTCACTCTACATGAGTTCTCTGATGCTGTTGCTAATATAACGACGAGTGTTCATAGCCACCTCAACAGTTGTGTCCGTGCCCATTTTCTTACATTGAAATTCTAGTGAAATTGAATAAATAACTATTTAAATTCTTTATGGCAGCCATTATCAATTAAGTGGTCATGCAACATAATTCCATTAGAATAGAAGCATAGGTGTGTCCTTATATTGGTTTTGTAATACAGGTTTGTCTACATTTTCACAAAGGTTTTGTGGCAGTGTAGTCATTTAATATGACATTAGCAGCAGAAAACATCAATGAAATTTGTCCAATTATTTTTTTTTTTGCCTTCTGTGGCTTCCAAGATTTTTACCATGGAAATGAAAGCTATTTATCAAACTTTAATTCTATTTTTTTGGTAAATTCCTATGCACATTAAGTTGATTTTACTACCTGATCTATTGCTGTGATTAGGTTCTTTTCACAAATGAGGCAATCAGAACCTCTGAAACATCTAGGCCCCCAACATTCGAATAGGATTGACCAGACGATAAAATATGACTCAAAAGTCTGAGTTTCTTAGATCTCAAATTCTCTTAGAGTTCAAATTTGCCTGGGCAACAAGTTTGCAAATCAGAGATTTCTACCTTAACACGCTTAGATGCTAATTTGTATGCCTGATTTCAGCACAGGTACAAACTCTTAAGTTTGAAACCTAGTTTTGAAGCTCTGTGAAATAATGAGCAAAGGAATTTCATATTAGTGATTGCAAGTAACAGCACAATTTACCCCAAGTGGGAATTATTGTGTAACATCCTGTGTTGCTGTCTTTATACATCTTGACCAGGGGTTTTCTGCTTTGACCTAGATTAGTAGCAAGCTTCTGCTTCTTTGACTATGATTGACCTAGTGACATATCCAGTTGGAATGCATATGCAGTCTTTTATTCTACATGATATTAGATAATTTCAGTCTGGAAAGGAGAGGAAACAGGTGGAAGTTGAATAGTTCAGAACACTCAACTAAATTTGAATTGTTTTAAATTGGTGGAAAGGGGGAAATTAGATAATTTTTCTGTTATTAGTATTTGAAGCAGTGTGTTCGGGGATTTTTTTTACATTTTGGTTACCATAACAGCATATGCCAGATTCAATCTCTCTGTAGAAAATTTGCTTTGGTAACTAAGTAGCCACAATTTTGATCACATGACCAACCCAGCTCACTTGTGACCATCTGTATGGTGTGGATGCTTATTGGCATGCCATCTCTGGTGTGCATGTCAGTGTCTGTGATTTGGACCTGCTACTGACCTTTAAGAGCTTCCAAAATAAAGTTATGAAAGTGGTCAAGTTTTTTTATCATGACTCTGAAAATGTTTCAGTTCCTTCACATCATTCCAGTACATAGTCCAAATCTGGCATGTGTGGGGAAAAAAAATGTCCAGGAATACTGTTTGAATAAACTTGAAGTTTAGCAGGCAGATTCCTTTTTCGTTCCCAGACAGCTGTTCAAAGTCTGCCAAAAGTGGCACTTTCTTTGGCAATTCTTGCATGAGTCTTGTCATCAATATGGCTGACTCAAGAGAGATGCTGCCAAGGTGTGAACTTATCTATTGCTGAAATGTTCTGGTTGTGGACTGAAACTTTGGTCTTGAATGAGGGTTTTTCTGGCATATTTTAACTGTTTTCTTTGTGTTGTAGATGTTGCATGCATTAAAGAACAAGTCCGTGCTACATTGATCTGACAGCTGGTGCATACATACTGACAAATAGGAAATCATAAAGTCTGTCCTCGGAGACCGTAGTCTTCACCAGATTCATCTCAGATTGAGCAGCTTCCTGGCCAGGCAATAGATGGTTTTGATACCAGGATCACTACTGTAGAAGGCATTGGAGACCATAGCAGAGGAAAACAAGCTGAAGGCAGTTAACATCCAACTTTGCCTAAATCCATAAGATTACTATGGTGGATCAGAAGATTTATCATTATCCAGATTTAACTTTGGCTGGTGCAGTATTGTATAGATCCCAGACAAGACATACAGTGCACCTTTATTAGAATTAGAATCCCTACAGTGTGGAAACAGGCCCTTCGGCCCAACAAGTCCACACCGACTTGTTAAGGCAGTTAAATTACATTACAACATGTAACATTCCATTACGAAGGCGTCCACCTCCCCTTCATTAGTAGCAGCAGTAGTAATAGTAATAGACCAGAAATATAGTTATTACAAACAGTCAGTAAGCACAGAATCCAAACTATATGGAAGTTTGATAAATTATTACAGTGTAAATAGTTACTGTTGTTAATAAATTTCAAGACGTCTGCCTCAACAAGAGCCAAATTATCCTGCAAGTGACAATATTTGGGGAACATTCAGACCTTACCATACAGGCAGTGGTTTTTGAATTCAAGCCCCATTATGGTAGCAGGTAGTTGATACTAAAAAGGACAATGTTTATGACAAACCATTCAGGACTAAAGTTCTCTAACCTGTTCTGAAGCCTAGGGACCGCAATGGAGCAGGAACACTTATGAGTCCTCTCTTTATTCTTTATTATGAATGGGTTGCCATAGTTTATCCATTAGATCTGGTACAATGTTACCAGAAATTTACAGACTGCACTCAACATCAGTCCACTGGGAGATTAACAAGTGGTGCAAGAAGCTCAACTCCTGCAAGGATCCTTGGGCAAAGTGCAGAGGGAGAACTGTTCTTCGTGCTACTATGGCCTTGTCCACACATTGGTCAATTCCGCCATCTTTTGAGAAACAAATGAAAGCCTCAAAAAGACGTGTGCCCATGATAAACTATTTTCTCACAATGGGTCTGTCATCCCATGTGTTGGCATTTGTGTCTTAAATTCAAAACAGCAACTCGGGAGTTGTATACAGCTGCAACTGTATGAAAACCTGAAACCTACAGCATTGTTTAATCAGCTGACCCAGCTATTATCAGTCCACCAGAATGCTTGGGTCTGCAGATTGTTGTGAAGTTGGATATGGTACTTGTCGATGGGAAGACAGGACATTAGAATTTGGTGTTTGTAAAATGCTGGTGTTTGTAAAATGCAATGGGGAAAGCTGTGTGTGGTCCCTTTAAAAGATGATGTGCTTTTTCTATGCTTAGAAATTCAAAAAAGATGTCTGTGGGTTTGCAGGTACACAAAGCACCTGAATTGAAACATTTCTTTCAGAAGGCTGTACTGTTAACAGGCAAAGCAGCATTCTTACCAAGACAACAAGTTTTTGAATTTGGGATAACACAGTGTAGAGCTGGATGAACACAGCAGGCCAAGCAGCATCAGAGGAGCAGGAAAGCTGATGTTTCAGGTTGGGACCCTTCTTCAGAAATGAGGGAGGGGGAAAGGAGCTCAGAAATAAATAGAGAGAGGAGGGGTGGAGCTAGGGAAGGTAGGTGGGATGGTATAGGTGAGTGCAGGTAGGCAGTGATGGGGATTCGTCAGTGAGGTGGGAGGAGCGGATAGGTGGTAGAAGCAGATAGGTGGTAGAGAAAATGGACAGATTGTGTCGGGTCAAGGAGGCAGGGATGAGAGGGAGGGTCGGTCATGGGATGAGGCCGGGGATGGGGAGATTTTGAAACTAGTAAAGTCCGCATTGAGACCATTGGGTTGTAGGCTCCCAAAGTGGAATATGAGGTGTTGCTCCTCCAGTTTCCAGGAGATGGTGTTGTGACACTGGAGGAGGCTCAGGATGGACACATTGTCCAGGGAGTGGGAGGGGGAGTTGAAGAGGTTCGTGACTGGAAGGTGTTGTTATTTGTCATGAACAGAGCGCAGGTGCTCTACAAAGCAGTCTCCGAGCCTCCGCTTGGTCTCACCGATGTAGAGGAGGCCACATTAGCACAGTGGCTCAGTGGTTAGCACTGCTGCCTCACAGCACCAGGGACCCAGGTTCAATTCCACCCTCAGGCAACTGTCTGTGTGGAGTTTGCAATTTCTCCCCTTGTCTGCGTGGATTTCCTCTGGGTACTCCGGTTTCCTCCCACACTCCAAAGATGTGCAGGTTGGGGTGAAAGGTGTTAGTAAAGTTGATGAACTGTTCAAGCTCCTCATGGGAGTGCGAGACGGAGCCAATAATGTCGTCAATGTAGCGGAGGAAGTGGGGGGATAGGGCCAGCGTAGCTGTGGAAGAGCGACTGTTCCATGTATCCTACAAAGAGGCAGGCATAGTTTGGGCCCATGCAGGTTCCCATGGCCATCTCCTTAGTCTATAGGAAGTGGGAGGAGTTGAAGGAGAAGTTGTTAAGGGTAAGGATGAGTTTGGTTAAGTGGATGAGTGTGTTGGTGGAGGGGGACTGGTTGGGCCTGTGGGAGAGGAAGAAACGGAGGGCTTTTAGGCTATCCGCATGCAAGTGTATAGGGATTGGATGTCTGTGGTGAAAATGAGGTGTTAGGGACCAGGGAATTGGAAGTCTTGGAGGGTGTGGGTAGTGCCCCGGACGTAGGTGAGGAGTTCCTGGACCAGAAGGAGAAAATAGAGTCAAGGTAAATGGAGATAAGTTCAGTGGGGCTAGAGCAGGCAGAGATAATGGGTCAGCCGGGATAGTCAGGTTTGTGGATTTTGGGAAGGAGATAGAAAAGGGTGGTGCAGCATTGGGGAACAATGAGGTTGGAGGCTGTGGGTGGGAGGTCACCTGAGGTGATGTGGTTATGGATGGTATTTAGGCAATTAATTTAAACCGGGCCCTTAGATACCAAAAACTTGATTTTTCTGAAGAAGGGACTAGGCCCGAAACGTCAGCCTTCCTGCTTCTCTGATGCTGCTTGGCCTGCTGTGTTCATCCAGCTCTAGACCTTGTTATCTCAGATTCTCCAGCATCTGCAGTTCCTACTATCTCTAAATTTAAATCTGATGGTTTTGACAACATAGGACCAATCTTATTGTAAGAAATTGATATGTCGTCAAGGGTATAAAAGATGAGTGCATTTGAAAAATCGGGGTCGAGCCAACTGTCTTCTGCCAAGAGAACAGCTCTCAGCTCTAAAAGAAAGAATCACTGGCTCTCACAGAATTCTCTAAGCCTTAGACTGAGCTCCATCTAAATTAAAGCTACCTACAGCACAAATTGTTAATGTTCCTGACAAAAGAATTCAATGGAGAAGGTGGTTCTGACAGAAGAATTCACTGGAGAAGACACAGAGTATTCCAGAAGATGTAACCTGGCTGTAATTTCAAGAAACTAAATTTTAATTTTGTAAAAAATGTATTTTATATGAGTGGAATTTGTACTTATTGGAAAAGCATACCATTATAATCTTGTTTTATTTGAGAATAGTTAGAAGTTAGAAGAGATTTATTTGACTTGTTAATAGTTTAGTTAATTTGTTCACTTTTAGAGTTCGATAAATAAATTGTTACTTGTTGATTATAAAGAGAGGGTCAGGGGTTTACTGTTATTTAATCACTCCTTTTTAACAGATTGGGGCCTCTTTTAACAGATTATAGGATGAGGCACGTCTCTCTGTGTCGACTCTGCTTTTTCACAAGATGATCACAATCCAAGAGTTATTAAACCTATCACTTGCAACAGCAAAGATTCTGGACTACAACATTGAGACTATTGATAGAGTCATAGAGTATTACAGCATGGAAACAGGCCCTTCGGCCAAAACGTCCATGCTGACCATGGTGCCCACTCAGCTAGCTCCAATTGCCTGCATTTGGTCTATATCCCTCTAAACCCTTCCTATCCATTGACCCATCCAAATGTTTTTAAATGTTGCTATTGCACCTGCCTCAAAGACTTTCTCTGGCAGCCCACTCCATATACTCACCACACTCTGCCTATAGAAGTCGTCCCTCACATCCTTCTTAAATTTATCCCCTCTCACCTTATACCTATGCCCTCTAGTTTTCAAATCCCAATCCCTGGGGCAAAGGCTATATGCATTTATCATAGGTCTGCCTCCCATGATTTTATACACCTCATTAAGATCACCCCTCATTCTCCTACATTCCAAGGAATAAAATCCTACCCGGGCCAACCTCTCCCTATAACTCATGGCTACGTCCTTGTAAATCTTCTTTGCACACTTTCCAGTAGAACTATGTCTTTCTTATAACAGGGTGACTAAAACTGTGCACAATACTCCAAGTGCAGCCTCACCAATAGCTTATACAACTGTAACTTAACATCCCAACTCTTATACTCAATGCCTTGACTGATGAATGCCAGCAAGCTAAATGCTTTCATCACCCTGTCTATCTGTGACACCACTTTCAACAAACTATATACTTGTACTCCTAGGCCCCTCTGTTCCACAACACTCCTCAGGACCTTACCATGTACTGTATAAGTCCTACGTTGGTTTGACTTTCCAAAGTGCAACACCTCACATTTATCTAAATTCATTTAACAATCCTCAGCCCACTTCCCCATCTGATCAAGATTCTTCTGTAATTTTTGATAACCTTCTTCAATATCAACAATACCTCCTAATTTTGTATCATCCACAACCTTAAAGCCTCCCATTTGCCAGTTGTTCCTTTTCCATCAAACAGACTCACCCAATCGATCACAGCTAGATCCTGCTTAATGGCCCCAAAATTGGCCCTGCTCCAGCTTAGCACCTTAAACCTGTGGACCTGTCCTATCTTTTTCCATAACTAGTTAAAACTGAGGGAGTTATGGTCACTGGACCCAAATTGCTCTCCAACTGACACATCAGTCACTTGTCCAACCTCGTTTCCTAAGAGGAGGTCCAGTGTTGCACCCTCCTGAGTAGGCGCCTCTACATGTTGATTTAGGAAACTTTCTTGGACACATTTGACAAATTCCACCCCGACTAGGCCTTTTACACTCTGGATGGCCCAGTCAATACAGGGGAAATTAAAATCTCCAAACAATACTACTCTATTATTCCTACAAGTATCTACAATCTCTCTACACATCTGTTCCTTTAATACCTGCTGGCTATTTGGGGGTCGATAATACAGGCCCAACACAGTGACTATCCCCTTCTTGTTTCTACGTTCTAACTATATGGCCTCATTTGATGACTCCTTAAGAATATCCTCTCTAAGCACTGTTGTTATGTCCTCCCTTATCGAAAGCGCAAGTCCCCCTCCTCACTTACTTCTGTCACACCTGTAGCTTCTGTATCCTGGAATATTGAGCTGCCAATCCTGCCTTTCTGTCAGTCATGTGTCTGTTATGGCTACAGTATCCCAGTCCCCAGAGCCAGTCTGTGTTCTGAGCTCCTTACCAGTCAGGCCTTGTGCGTTGAAATAAATGTACTTTAAACCAGACATCATTTCCCTCCCTTTACTGTGCCCCTGGCTATCCTGAATAGTAAAATTGCTCTGAATGGCTAATGTATTTTCCCCTGACTTCTTGATGTTCTCTCTCTTATCCAGAGTCCCACTCCCCCTGCTATACCAGTTTAAACCCTCCCAGGTACAACTAGCAAATCTCTCCATGAGGATATTGGACACCCTCCAGTTCAAATGCAACCTATCCCTCTTATCCAGGTCACCTCTACCCCAGAAGAGATCCCAATGATCCAAGAACTGAAAACCACACCTTGACACCAGGTTCTCTCTGACCTGCAGTACAGTCATGATGACTGTGGTGATATCTCCCAGAATTCTGCTGTGATGACTCTCAGCCGCCCTCTGATTCGCTCATGATGAAATTATTCAAATTTGCCTGGGCAAAGATTACATTATTGGCAACTTTAAAAGTGATACAGTGGAAGATGATGCCCAACCCAGCATCATTCCATTCCCGAAGTACAGAATTCACATTCAAGACAACTTAAAGTGGAATTGGATTTCAAGATGCAAAGCAATGTCATCCACAAAGTCAAGCACGGTACTAACTCGTGTAACTCCATTATTTATGTTCGGACCAAAGTTACTGTTATACATGCATGTTTAAATTCAAGGAAACTGAATATTGCACTAAAAGGATGCTCACAAATCATTGTTCTTTGGAAGAATTTAATCCCCAAGTTCTCAGGTGCCAAGCATTTTTCTAAACTTAATGCAAAAATGGGTATTAATCCATGCATCTTTCCCTAGAGTCACAGGTACTGGCAACTTTTCGAACACCTTTCAGTAGTTACTTTTTCATCAGATTATTATCAGACAGGATATATTCCAACAGCATCTGGGTTGTTTTCTTGGGAATCTACCGGATTGTCCTGTATCGTAGATGACATTACAGTCATCAGAAAAACTAAGCATGAGCATGACACAAGCCTCCATTAGCTCATGGCAACATCAAGAAAACAGTCACCACCATATTCAGTACATTGAGCATTTCTCGACAAAATACAAGGGCACACTTCCTGGGCATGTTCAGAAAATGATGTGCCTGACAAACTACCTCTTTATAGAATCCCTATGGCGTGAAAAGAGGCCATTTGGCCAATTGACTCCACACCAACCTTCTGAAGAGCAACCCACCCAGACTCCATCCCTATCAGCCCTCATTTAGCATGGCCAATCCACATACCCTGCACATCTTTGGAGGAAACCGGAACACCTGGAGGAAACCCACACAGACATGGGGAGAATGTGCCAACTCCAAACAGTTACCCAAGGCTGGAATTGAGCTCCAGTCCCTGGCACTATGAGGCAGCAGTGCTAACCACAGAGCCACCATGCCACCCTCACCACTGTCAGTCTAATGGTCCTGTAGAATGCACTGTCCACACCATAGCCAAGTGTAAACCAACTTGCCAAGTTTCTGAATATCTGTGTTAAATCTTCTTTACTCCTCAGGCTGTGGTTCACCTTCACTGCTAGCTGTCATGTCTAGAAAACAGAATTGCACAATTCTTCCCGCCCACATTTCATGCATTTCTTCCCAATCCAACCACGTGTATGATGCATTGTTGGAAAATGGGGAGAAACTGGTACAAGAGCATGATTAATGAGCATTCCAACTTAAACCAGGACAAGGTATAAAAGTTTGAGATTATCATAAAAATATGTGGGTTCCAGGTAGGATACTGCATCATTATGTCCACCCTAGGTGACACGATAATGTAATGAGCAAAGATCAAGTCATGCAAAGAAATAGGCATATCCAAACTGCATATCATTAATCAGCCACTGCACAGGATGACAAATCAGATATTGAAAATATTGTTACTTCCAGACAACAATCACATGTCTGCGACAAATGATGCACATTCAGCCGCTATGTCAGACATTACACTGCAGAGTGAAGCTACACTGCCAAGTTATAATAACTGTATAAGGACTAGACCTGGTCATGCATATGTCTGGCATTGGCTTAATATGTAGAGATAATATATCTATATGTTTATTGGAGAAGGTTTTCCATTCTTTAAAAGGAATAAGCGGTGGGGGGAGGCACATTTTACTCTTGCATGGATAGACCAGTTAGGCAGGGTACCTTTAAGGCAGTATGATAAAAGCACAAAATGCGAAGTTCTGGTGTAAAGGTATCCACCTCACCCTCACCTTCAGTCATAACAGTAACAGTAACAATATTAACAGTCTGCTTGCAGTTCCTTTATCTTTGCTCTATGCAATCAATAAGCACAGAACTCAGACTATGTGTGTTTGAGATATTACAGCACTGTAATTAGGTTAGCATTCTTAATAAATCTCAATGCATTTGTCCCAGCATGAGTTCAATCTTTATTTTATATGTTACAAGGGACAATATAAAGGAGTACTCAAGTAGGCGATGGTGTTTTACCCAGAAACCACGTGATTGACCTCCGGCTTGTAGACCTCAGCTGGGATCGAGTCAGCTCCTGGAACTTTGACTAAGAGGAAATCAAGAGCTTTCATTGTTCCCAACTGTGTGAGAGGATCATTAAGAGAACAGTTGACGGCAGTCTGTTCAGTGTTCTTCGTTTATGGATCGCAGCATTTGTGGATTGGGCAAATTGCTTTGCCCAACTTTCTAGAATTTGGACTTTCTCTGTGCATGGTGTTGACCTGTCAGCACCAAGGATAATTGGGAAATAACTTCCCTTGGATCAATCCTATATTTTGCACTTGTAAACAAAAATCACTTATTGATATAGTCTCAGTTCAGAGGTTTTAAGTGTGAGCTTGAATTTGCATTTTAGCACTCTGCCTTATTGTCAGCCAAGAGGTCTTTGACAACTCTAGTTAGTTCTATGCAACTCAGCTTCTGTATTCTTAGCTTTGCAGTTATTTTTGATTTTGTTTGGATCTTCTTATCTGACTTGTTTACATGATCAATCTGATCTTCTTAATAAAACCTGTATGAACACTTGCACTGCAGAGTTATCTTTTTGTTATGTGTCATGTTTAATGCAGCTGCTCTGGTCTATAGCAACTGATCAACCTGAACATGGAATTCTTTTAAAAAGTATAGAGCAGGTCCCAATTCAACTTCTGTTTTTTAATTCTAAATTGAAATTATCTTTAGAGGAGAGTTTTAGAAAAAGAGATGCAGTTCACTTCAGACTAAGGGAAGAGACATTTATTTTTGTGACATGGTAACAATGATGTGTGAAGACAAGATGTTGCATCTCATTGGCATTTGCAACACTGCCCTGCCTATGCTCAAGTAAGAGAGAGCTCTTGCCAGTCAGTTTTTCAAAAAAAAGGGTGATTCTCTAAAACTGGAAAAAAATCTTTTAAGGTAAAATATTACAAATTTTAGAAAGGAAAATCTACCAGCCAGTTTGCTTCATTACATTGTGCTGCAGGATGTGCTATCTTTACAGCTGTGACCTGCAATGTAACCTGTATCCCAAAATCTTCTTGATCTGTACACCCTTTGCTTCTTGTGATCTGCCTGAACCACTCATAAACATAGCTTTTCACTATTTTGGAACACGTGACAATAAAATCAATCAATCAAAATAAATCAATCATTGGTGCAGTCTCTGCTTTGCACCAATGCTAAATTTGTAACACAAATCCAGACCCACTAATGTAGAATTTAAATCTATTGCAGTGTGAGACCAGGTATAAAAAGTGCCTTAGGAAAGTCCCTTAACTCTCCTGAACACTTTTGATCCACCTGGAATGAATTAAAACGTTTAAGGAATTCAACATTTAAAATATAGTGACAAGGAGATGAGCTTTGCATATGGTGCATACATTCTTCAAAGCATACAAACAAGGGTCCTGACTTATGCTGGGCTTTTTAAAATGCAGCTGCGTTGAATGACATGATAATTTAACGTTTTGTACTGAGATAAAGAAATATTACTTGCTAAGGATGTTGCCTAATAAAACTGCAGGACACCTACATATAGGCCATAGCTAGCAGAGATACAAGGCTGGGATTTGGTTAATGTTCTAATGGTGGTTATATATTGCAGCAGGGAAGTTTACATGCCTTTTCCACTGTCTGTTTCCTGCATTTTGAAAAAAGTCAGTGATATGATGAGATTAAGTTAACAATTTTGGCTTGGTTAGTGTATTTTGAATCATATCAACTAGAACTGCACCAAAATAAACCTGTACTGATTTAATAATTTCATCAGGGATACTAATACAAACATTTCAGTTAGTCTCAGCATCGTCTCTTTATTGATAATCCTATGTGTCAAGGATTGATTCATCTTCACAGACATTTGGGTGAATTTGAGATATCCACGTTGGCTGCGGGTTTGCAGATAGCTCATGAGACCAATCTCAGTCTTGCAGGCTTCTCAAAGTGAGGACATCAGTTGAATTGGTGGTGGATTATTGGCTCGAGAATCAGCTCTCTCCTCCCATTTCTCAGTGGCTGTTCTTGTTGTTCGAAATGTCTTAAAACCATCTTGGTTATGCTTGGACATTTGCTTCTATGTTTTAATATTAATACAGCAGGCATTCATGAAGGTTTTCAGATTGTCTTTGAATCAGGGGAGGTGAAGGCCTAGTGGTATTATTGCTGGACTGTTAATCCAGAGACCCAGGTAATATTCTGGCGACCAGGGTTCAAATCCTGCCACTGCAAACTCAATTAAAAACATCTGGAATTAAGAATCAAATGATGATCATGAATCCGTTGTTGATTGTCAGTGAAACCCATTTGGTTCACCAATGTCCTTTAGGGAAGGAAACTGCCATTCTTACCTGGTCTGGCCTACATGTGCCTCCAGACCCACAGAAAAGTGGTTGACTCTGAACTACCCCCTGGGCAATTAGGGATGGGCAATAAATACTGGCTAGCTGTGGACACCCTCATCCCGTTAATGAAATAAAAAGGGAAAAATATTTCCTTTGGCCCACTTGTGAACGGTTTCCCTGACATAGATCTGAGGGATCACCAGGTTGGGCAGAGTTGAGTCAAAACTTCTGACAATGTATCTTATCCATCTCATCTGATGTGAAATTACCATAGGCTCTAAACTTGGCAAAACTGTGTCTAAGGCTTTACTATAGCTTCCCATTACTGCCAGAATCCTGTCAACAAATCTCCCAAAATGGTAATTATCCTCTATACTTTTACATCAAGAAATCAAAAGGATACCAGGAATTTTGAGAGTGTGTGTAAAGTGGGTGATATCACAAATATGCATTCTTTCTCACTTTTCATTCATTTTTGCAAAAGTCAATCAACTCATTTGATCTTAAATCATTGCTCATATGTTTATCTGAATGAAGTAATTCTGCAAGTGTTTCTATGGGAAATGCACTAATTGATTTCTCTCCCAAAAAGTAATGAAAAGCTATGGTAAAGCCAGCCATATATTGAAACCACAATGGCACATTGGAATTCAACAAGTCCAAGAAAAATTCATTGAATGAGAGAGATTTAGCTGCCAAACTAATAAAGTTGTTTGCAAAGTGGATTAATTCTAAAAATATCAATTGTTCGTTTTATTGATCCTTTATTATCAAATTTGTATTGGAAAATGTACATTCACAGTAATACACAACTGAAATGAAACAAGCCAAAATATATTCAAATTCGGGAAAACTACTTTTTACATATACTGAGATACACCATAAACAAAATATAACTTGGAGTAAAAGTAATGGGGTAAGGAGACAGAAATCACAATCTATATAGACTTTCAGAAATGGATGTCATTGATTTAACCTGTAAAGATTAATTTATCATGGCAAAATTTGTATTGATAGTGTTTTGATATTATACCCCTTCTTCTGAATTCTTGCACCAGAGGAAATGGTTTCTCTAAACCTACCCTAATGTATCCTATATTCATAACGAATACCTCCATTAGATCACCCCTTAAACTTCTGAACACAAGAAAATACAACCTAAATTTATTCTACTTGGCCTAGTAATTTAATCCTATATTACTGATGTCATTCAAGTGAAGCTTTGCTTTGGTTCATCCTTTGCCAACAGAAAATTCTTATTTTATCAACTGCCAAACTTTAATCAGGAGGAGAATTTATCAGACTAGTTGAGAGAAAGGGGACAGTGCTAAATTAAGCTATTTTTCTCTACAGAAGAAAATATTCATAAATTGGAATTCAAACACTGTCTGATAACTCCTTGATTATCTTTAATGTGTCTTGTTGATTGAACATGTAAGCAGTCCAAGTGGTGAAAATTCTGCTAGAAACGCAAAATGATTTTAGCATTATCAATGCTTTAATAATGGATTTACCAACTCTCTGTTGATACAATTGGCAAAAACATTATAGCTTGAAGTGCACTTAGAGTGGCTACACCACAGGTACATAACGAGCAAGAATGGCTTCTGGGTGGATTTGGTCATGTTCTCAGACTTCCCCACAACCTCAATAGTCAGTGAACTGACTCACGCACCTTTGTTCTCTGCAACCCTCTCTCAGTGCTTCCAGATACTGGGACCATTCCTTACACTTGAGCGCAGACACACATACCTTATTTAGGTCATCGGACCCCTTCTAAAGGACTCCTATGCTCTAAACTCTGCGTTCTCCAAAACTACAAGACCTTTGGAAACTCCCTTCCTTAAGGAGAGTAATCCAGACCCTAAGACCATTCTCAAGCTACAATCCCACCAGCATTCCCAGTTCACAGAACAACAGCAGTAATATCACACCCTAATGCTCTCTGTTCTCAATTCTGATAATGTCTCTACCTAATTTTATTACACTCAAGAGATATCCCTGAAAACCAGGTCAGCAGGTCTGACCAACATCACCTAAGCTCCCATTCACTGCTGCCACATCTTGATAGACCTCTCCATTTTGGCTCATATTTCTTCATGCTCCCAATCTTAGTGTCCTATGTCTTGGAACCCTCCACTCTCACGACTGAAGGCACCAAGATTCCCAGATATTGTTACTTGTCTTGCAAGTTCAGCCAGTTTCTGGGGTTCCTTCCACTGGTACTAAATCTACAATTGCCCAGCAAACCAAAACCTCTCATTCTCTCATCCATTGCAACAAAGTCAGGTTACTTACATTGCCAGTGCCACAAACCTGAATCCCTCCAGAATGTTATTACACAAATACCCACCAATCCCCACCACTGTAACTGCTGGTCATCCACCACCACTCCTCACCGTCATTAAATCCCAAGCACCTACCTTCAGACATGCCATTTTCTGTCTTCCAATACATTCAAGGCTTTGAAAGACATAGCTGGTAAAAGATAAAGATAGATGGAATAACGTGTGAGCAGTGACGTTTATAATTTGCATTCAAACCTGGGCAGATTTGTGGACATTAATCCTTAAAAATTCCAGAATATTGTTTGATGAAAATAGAATTTGACCTTAATTATACTTTATGCTGTAGAAGACTTGCCCTCCTGTTATGAGCTTCATACACTCTGACTACCTTGACTAATATTCTGGTCAGTTCCGCTGCTAGACTAATCTGGCAAAGATCTCAGCTTCCAGCTGAGGCCATTGCATTACAATAGTGGCTGGGCCCCAATAATGCCACAAAGACACAACAAGATAAAGTTAAAAAGACCCCACTGGCTTTCGGTAAGTCTGCTTGTTGCCTACACAGGAGAGCAGGTTATGATTGCAATTACTTGAGTTGCACTGTCTCCAGATGTTAGAAATAAAGTTACATAGAAACATAGAAGATAGGAGCAGGAGGAGGCCATTTTGCCCTCCGAGCCTGCTCCGCCATTCATCACGATCATGGCTAATCATCTAACTCAATTCTGCTTTCTCCCCATAACCTTTTACCCCATTCGCCCCAAGTGCTATATCCAGCTGCCTCTGAAATACATTCAATGTTTTGGCATCAATTGCACAGGCTCACCACTCTATGGGTGAAGAAATGTCTCCTCATTTCCATCCTAAGTGGTTTACCCCGAATCTTCAGACTGTGACCCCTGGTTTTGTACACACCCACCTCCCTGTGACATTGGTGACATCCTCCCTGCATCAACCCTGTCCAGTCCTGTTAGAATTTTATAAGTCTCTATGAGATCCTCCGTCATTCATCTGAACTCCATCGAAAACCAAACCTAGTCAATCTCTCCTCATTCGTCAGACCCACCATCCCCGGAATCAGCCTGGTAAACCTTCGCTGCACTCCCTTGAGAGCAAGAGCATCCTTCCACAGAAAAGGAGACCAAAACTGCACACAATATTCCAGGTGTGGTCTCACCAAGACCCTGTGACATTACCAGTGCCAACATGACCTGAATCTATACCTCAAACACTCAACTATTCTTTTGATTATTCCCTTCAGGTTATTGAGTTTAGTCCACCATAATTTTGCAAAATCAGAACAGTTCAGATGAAGTATTCTATCGTTCCTCTCCTTTTAATTACCCGAGTAGAAAAGAGGTGCCAGATAATGTCTTGTTGCTGATTTTCTTTCTTTCTCCATAATCTACCTTGAACAAATACATTCCAGGGACCACACAGTATAGAGCTGGAAGAACACAGCAAGCCAGGCAGCATCAGAGGAACAGGAAAGTTGATGCTTCGGGTCGGGACCCTTCTTCAGACCTTCTATCTGAAGAAAGGTCCCAATCCAAAACGTCAACTTTCCTGGTCCTCTGATGCTGCCTGGCCTGCTATGCTCTCCCAGCTCCTTACTGTGTTATCTCTGACACCAGCATCTGCAGTTCTTGCTATCTCTCAGTCCAGGGACCAACAGTTTTCAAAATATAGCCCATGAAACACAAACTTTTGCAACCCAATCAAGAAGTCCAGACAGATCAGTCTTGTTCTTCCTCACTGATTTACTTTGTTTTAATTCCTTGGATTAGGAAGTTTGCAAAGGACAATTAAATGCTAAATCAAAACATTTGGACTTTTTGGGCAATTCCTTTTTGAAGAATATGTATATTGATTGAAGATTTAGTTTTTGATTTATATGCACCTGACAAAGTAATCATATGTGGGCACTTAAATCTTACCCCTAACTTTACTGATCCTTCAAAAGCCCTATGTATGATCAACACGAGATTGTTTAAATCCCTCAATATTTATTTAATATGATATGTTTGCATATATAAATTACATGCAAATGGCTTCCTACACAAAAAGTCATGTTCATCTGATCACTTTGAGATTATATAAATGTATTTAGTTTCTTTAGAACCGTAACTGCCTATACCTTTGACAGTCACTACAAAAAGTTAGGGTTTTACAGGTACAAATAATAAAAATAATTATATATTTTTGTTCATTTTGTGTAGGTACAGACTGTTCCAAAGGGATAAGGCTCCAATCATTCCAATTAATCTTGAATACTTTCTCCAAACACGCATACTTCAGAAGTGCACTTTCACTAGGGGTATTAGGAATCAATTTGACCTTGGGACAGGATACCAGCACCAAGCCTGGTTCCATCATCATGAGTTGACATTCGCCACCATTGGCTAGCATTTAAGAATAAGAACTGTGGCCTATATCCCACAATCCAAGGTTATTGGATCCAAATGCACCACCCCACCTGAAATTGGTTACCTTGGCACAGATGAGGGTTGGAACTGGTATGTTTCTAGTTTAGTCACAGACAACGGGGGTGTCATTTTAGACTTGCTCAGCAGCGAGTGGAATTGATTTGTTCAGGTGGAATGCTAGTTTATATCCTGCCCAATCTTGCTCTTGATTGAAATAAATTGACGTATATCATGAAAGCTGAAATTCCATCATTGCACTTGATAGACATGGAAAGATGAGTGAGTCCTAATTAATGTACCATGAATGTAAGATAGTCACTAATAATCCAATAGGGCAGTAAACATTAACAACATAAAATTATTAGTATTATTTTATATAGAGCCTTTGACATAATAAAATGTCACAAATTACTACAAGAGAAACTTGTTTAGCCACAATGTGGTTGGATTGTCACGGAGTAGTTGAAGTGAACAGCATAAATGCACTTAAGGGAACGCTAGATAAACAAATGAGGGAGAAAGGGTTCTAAGGTTATACTTAAAAATGAGCCAATGATAGGTGTGTGTGGAGCACAAACACTGGTTGTTGGGCTGTATGTGTTGTCAATTCTATAAAGTTCTTTACATTGGTCTTACGAGTAAACAGAATTCCCCGTGGTTAAGGTGCCTAGATGTTTTTTAGTCATTCACAGGATGTGAGCATCACTGGCTGGCCCAGCATTTATTGCCTATCCTTAACTGCCCAGAGGGAAGTTAAGAGTCAACCACATTGCTGTGGGTCTGGAGTCACATGGAGACCAGACCAGGTAAGGATAACAGTTTCTTTCCCTAAAGGTTATTAGCTAAACCAGATGGGTTTTCCTAACAATTGTTTCATGGTCATTATTAGACCCTTAATTCCAGATTTTTAATTGAATTCAAATTCCACCATCTGTCTCAGTGGGATTTGAGCCCAGGTCCCCAAACATTCCCCGGGTGTCTGGTTTAACACTCTAGCAATAACAGGCCATCACCTCCCGAAATTACTTTTAAATGTTCAAAAAACAGAACACTTTGAGGAAGAGTCACTGGACCCGAAACATTAACTCTGATTTCTCTTCACAGATGCTACCAGACTTGCTGAATTTTTCCAGCAACTTCTGTTTTTGTTCCTGATTTACAGCTTCCACAGTTCTTTCAGTTTTTACTTTTAAGTGTTAACTGTTATAGAAGCTCCAAAAACACAATTTCTAAAACTATATATTATTTAGGGAACAGGGTGTAGAGCTGGACGAACACAGTCAGCTTTCCTGCTCCTCTGATGCTGCTTGGCCTGCTGTGTTCATCCAGCTCTTACACCTTGTTACCTCAGATTCTCCAGCATCTGCAGTTCCTACTATCTCTATATTATTTAGGTTTGCAAGTTCAATTTTAAATTATTTCTGGGACAATCCTTCAAAAGCACCTCCCATTTGGCTGGTGCTAACTGTGTCTCATTCCAGCAATGGAATTTTTTTTTTGTTTTGTTTGAGAATGCTTATTAATAACTTTTTTAATTACCAGTGTGAGGTAAAAGCAAAATAAACACATTACCCTGTCTGGATGAATAAATCAATATGTAAATCACTCAGAACTGCCTGATAAGTGTTTATGAAGCACTTTATGTTCATTATATTTTCCTATTGAATGACCACACTACCGTTCTATCATCCACCCACAATATTGCCTTGTGTTTTAACTCACATTATCTGCTTATCTGGGAGGAAAGCATCATTGTTTCACATTTAATTAAACATTCTACAATCACAGTGTACATGTAGTAAATTCCGTCTGAAGCACTGTACAACTGATAATCATCATTTCCCAACCATTAATTTTTATTATAATATGTGGACTAGATCAGAATCTACCACAATAAAGTGGAGTTCTTTCATTGTATTTCCTCATATTATACCATACTAATTTTTTTTGAGCCATGAGCTGTTATTTTAATTGCTGTGCTAAATCATTTTTCACCATACTGCCATAATCCAGGAAGATTGGGTGAACTTATAACTTAGCTGCGTACAAAATTGCTTCAAACACAAGTCTGAGTGATCTTATAGATAACCATTGTTGTGGTTAGAGATAGAAGGTTTTTTTTGCTCCCAAGTTTGGTGGCACAGAAACCAAATGTTTTTGTTGGTTTCTGTAAAGCACCTTGGGACATTATATTACATTGAAGCCGCTATGTAAATATAAGTTGTTGGTGAGGTTGCAGGGGTCACAGACTACAATTCTTGAGGAAACTCTAATGCTTCTTTTATGTCTTGCTGTCAAATTTATAAAGACTTTGCTTTCAGCTTATGGCTTGTTAGGAAAGGCCAGTTATTATTAAAACAACAAATCTTGCTCCCTATTGAGTAAGGAAAGGAACCTAACTAGGATTATTAAAGTCTGTGTGCAGCATATGTGCACTCACAGACAAATAAATAAGTGTGTTTACACTTTTGTTTTTTTTTCTCCATCTTCACCACATCTTTGTCTAGCCTTCGCCCAGTCTGCTCTGTGATAGCTCATAAAGGCTTAAAGATTATGGCACCTATAAACTGCTGAATGAACATTTGCAATTTTCTGTTGTTTCCTTATCATCTTTGGGCCTTGACATCCTTGTCTGCCTTTTTGTTGCTTTGAGAGTCCTGGCACCAAGGTATAGTAATGATTTGACAGAAGCTGTTCACCTCTACAACTACAGCACCAAAGAGCTCATCAAGCACTCCTAATACTTGACTAAAACCTCTTGTTTAAAGCACACTGAAAACATGGCCACTTACATGGCATCTATTCATGGCCTCACAAATGGTCCAAAGAATTTAATAACCTGTGAATTTCAAGAATTGCCAACAATGAAGCTCAAGTAACATCACGGTGGAGAAAAGCTATGATTGCCGATCAGGCAACAGTGAATACCTTTCTGCTGAAGGATAATAAATAGTGAGGAATGAGAAAAGCCTCTGTGACCATGAAAAGACAGTCCCATGCACTAATTGAATGTGATTGAGTTAAATATAGAGAGAAGCCTTAAAATTTAAATCAAGGCCTTGAGCTCTGTAATTCTCAACTCTTAACACTTAGCCTTTGCCACGCACAAGGTACTGCTTAAAAAACAATCTCAATGGCCAAGCATTTAGTCATTTACCCTGACTGCTTCTATGGCTTGATGACAGTTTTTGTCTGATTATTCTCTTGTGAATGTGCTTTGTGAACATTTTCATTATGTTAGAGGTATTATATAAATGTTGATATTGGAATGTAATCATTATGTGGCCAAATATAGAAAATGAATTAATGACCATATTTATTGATTTGTATCATGGAATCTGTAAATGTCACACAGAGAAGCAGGAGTAGGCCAACGTGTTGAAATGGCGTATGAATGCAGATATGTTCAATGTTCATCAGCTAATTTTGCCCATTATAACTTGAGCACCTTAAAACATACCTCTCTGACCTAGTTATTGGCCAAGGTCAGAAGTCGCACGACACCAGGTTATGGTCCAACACATTTATTTAAAATCACGAGCTTTTGAAACGCTGCCCCTTCATCAGGTGAGTGACATCACCTCACCTGACAAAGAAGCGGTGCCAAAAAGCTTGTAATTTCAAATAACTCTGTTGGACTATAACCTGGTGTCATGTGACTTCTGACCTTGTCCACCCCAGTCCAACACCAGCACCTCCAAGTCATAGTTATTGGCTGCCTCAACAAATGTCTCCCTGTTTGGTTGTGTATCAATTTTTGTCTGATTTGACTCCAATAATGCACTTTGGCTTATTTTACAACATTAAAATCACTATATCAATACAACTTGTTATCACATACCATGGTACAGAATAGGTGATTACTTTCCAGTTCTGCTACAGAAAATTGGGGAAACTCAGTACATTACACGGTGAACTGCTGAGCTTCTAATTGCTTAATGAATAAAGGCACCATAGCCAATGCAGTGCCAAAGATTCCTGATTTAATTCCCTGTCTTTGTAACAAGTCATTTGAATTTAAGCAGGACAGCATTTTTCATGACCACAATTGGTCTTTTAATTAGAGAGGGGAAAATGTTTTATAAAATGAGTTAAGGCTTCTGCTCCTAATCAGTGCCTAGTTAATCTGCATGCAAAAATATACAAAAGCAATGATTTATATGTGAAGAATAGCCACTTGAGAGTATTATTTAAGAGAAATGGTGAGAAACCTAAACTATACATATATATAAAATGTTGAGTTGTCAAAGCCGTAAATAGAGATTATTTGTATGCACACACAAAGAGGTATAAATAATTGGCCAATTATTGCAATGTCATAACCTATAGAATGACCAAAACCTGTGCCCCAGAGAAAGGGACTTTGCTGTAATTAAACTGTTGCCTTTCTCTGTAGTCACAGTAGGAGAAAAATATAGAAGCTTTTCAGAAATGAAGTTTGACAGAATGACTGCTGCTTGTTAATACAAACGTTGTGTAGATCTATTTCTGGTCATTTTAGAATGCAGGCCATGTGGGGGCCAGCCACAGGGATACAACAGCTGAAATCACACTGCAAATACTATCAGTCATGACTGGAAGCACAAAGGTTGCAGACTAGAAGTTATAGACTTAACTTTGTCTTAATCGCACCATGTGTCACAGCTTGCTGGCAGCTAACAGTACGATGAATGAGATCACTGAGCTATTGCCTAACAGAACTAGACTAAAGTGTGACAAATTTATTTCCTTGAAGGAAGGAGGCACTTTAGGCGGAGTTTTTATCCGTTTATATTTATCATTTTACCATTTCTTGTAGGTTCTGACAGATGTAGTTCTGTGTAGCTGCATAGCTACAGCCCAAGAGGAAGTGTCGGTTTTTATAGATCTTTTTGTAGTGAAATTTATAGCTGGTGCTTCAAAATAAGTGGAGGTTGATCTTTTAACAAGAGTTTTGGTTTATATTCTATGTTTATGGCTTGCTTTCTAGGTATTTTCGCCCCCCACATCCTGGATTCCCATTTTTTTACATCCTTTAGTATGTTGGACTTCTAAGAGGGAATGGTGGACCTCTTGATTTTGGAGGGTGACTGATCCAACATATGGACGTCTGCACAGATCTTTTTAATTACATGACGCAGGCTTCAGGGATGTAGGGTTATACTTCGGATAATCAAAATGCGCAAAGTCTGCTGTGAGAACCTAATGTATAATGGAGAGAAGAAATCAAACCATTTGTAAACACAGGGTTAACTAGATAAAGCCTTTAAAGGTAAACAAAGCAACAGTGTTTATTTCCAGAGGCACAGAATTGAAAAGCAGGAACCTACATTCAACTTGTTTAGAACTTGGTTAGACCATGTTTAGTGTATTGTGAACAGTTCCGATTTCTCTATGACATAAAGGAGGCACTCGAGAAAGCGCAAAAAAGATTTGCAAGGATGATACCTGAAGTGAGAGCTTATAACTATCAAGAAAGTTGAATGAGATGGGGTTGTTTTCTCCATGAAATAATAAGGACCTAATTAAGGTTTTTAATATGATGAAAGGATTTGATACAGTTGATATCAAAATGTTTCCATCTGCAGAGATGTCAATAACCGAGGGATGTAACTATAATTTGTTCACTAATTAATCCAACAGGAAATTCAAGAGAAATCTCTTTACCCAGAGAGTATTCAGAAATGTAGAATCTGTGATCATATGGAATGGGTGAAGCAAATGGCATTGATGCATTTACGGCAAAAACTGGATGAAGACACAAGAGAAAGGATAAAACATGTGATAATGGAGGTAGAAGCAGAGCCAGTGTGCAGCGTAACATTGGCATGAATCTTTAGACAATATGCCTTGGTTTTATGTTGTAAATAATATGTAATACAGTTTTAAGTACAAACACACCCCAACATAGGCAAGAACTCTCCATCAGAAAGGATCTATAAAAGTGTATCTTAACACTGTGACTATTGTTAAGCTTAATTTCTGTCTCCATCTATGTAGAGGTAATAAAATGACTTTGACTGTTTCATTGTTCAATCTTGGATGTTGTTAGAAATGGAGCAGCATGTAGGTTCACTCTGACTTTAATTCTAAATAACATAAGTGTTATAGAACATTTCAAGCTTTACTGTCTCTCTAGTTGGCTCTACGTCTGAAGAATCCTTAGGTGTAAAATGTCCCATTGGTGGATTCAGTTGGATTTCCAGATTAGCCCTTTTCCTGCTCTGGACTATGTTCTTAGACTCAAAGAATCTTATGGTACTGAAGAAAGCCATTTGATCCATTGTACCTGTACTATCTCTTTCTTATTTGAACTTTACTACAAAAGAGAGTAAGTTAATAAAAGAAACACAGAAAACCTTCTCCCAACTCACCTTTCTAACCACGGTAGTGTTTTTAATGAAAAATATCTTGTATGCTTTGTCTAGACGTTGGTAATTCCAGCACTGATCCAAGGGCAGCACTGTAAGATTATGTCCGCATGCTGCATAACATTGACAAGTGAAGTTTCTCCATGTCTGACCAAGTTGCAAGATCCTCTTGCTCATTCCAAAAACAATTTGAGCCTGTTCCTGTCTGTTTGTACATTCTCAAGCATCCCAGCAGCTTGATGTAAGCAACAAATCAGGGTTTGCTAGCTGCAATAAAGAGATAGAACACCGTGTTAATCAACCAATGACAGTCTGAGGATTGTGGGTGAAATCATCAGGTGAACGTTCCTGGGGGCATGGATGGTACTGCACAAAGAAAAGGGCAAAGGGAGCAAGGAGAAGATAGAGGGAGGGGTTGTCCTGAAATCCTTGAAATGCTTTATATTTCAGCTATCTAAAATGCCAATGCTTTTGGAAGCCTAAAGCAGCCTCTGAAACTAGGCATAGTAGGAACTATACACATTCAGAGGATATGAGAGATAATAGGTACTGCAAATGCTGGAGAATCCGAGATAACAAGGTGTGGAGCTGGATGAACACAGCAGGCCAAGCAGCATCATAGGAGCAGGAAAGCTTGACGTTTCGGGCCTAGATCCTTGAAGGGTCCAGGCCCGAAACGTCAAGCTTTCCTGCTCCTGTCATGCTGCTTGGCCTACATTCAGAGGATAATTGCCCATGTGTTACTCATTTTCCAGTCTCCGCGATTATCTGACATGTGGGACTCTCGACTCTCAAGACAAATAAATCTAAGAAGATCTAAGCAACATAATAACTTAACCTTCAACTTTACATTGCTGTTTAGTTAGTTTTATCTATAATTATAAACTAGAAATAACTGATGGAATTAAATAAATCCAACCACCCTGGTGGGAGGATGCTAGGAGGGGAAGCAGGATCGCTGGGACAATAAACCCAGCTTATATAGTCCTCTGACTGAAACTCCAAAAAGCTGGGTTAATAGGGGCTATTAATGTATTGTGTCCCAGCCTCTGTTTAGTTCACAAGTTTCCAGCCAATAAACGACAGAATTTAAGTTTCTAATTGGGAACTTCAGATGCTGTGAAATCGCACAGAATCTGTGGAGTCATCAGATTTCCATACCGCACACTGTGAGATTCTGCTATTGATTTGATGCCTTGTTGAAATGATTTTTTTTCTGTTGCCGCATATTACAACTACTTTCATGCTTCTGAAAGTAGCTGACGCTGTCTTTCAGATGTTTAGACAAAGGTTCCAGACAGTGTAATATTTTCAAAGAGTCTCCAAATATAGAAAAGTTTGTTTATTTTTACAGTCAAATGACATTTTTTCCAATACTTCATCTCATTCTTACAAGAAGCACCAACTGCTTGAAAGGTAGAGATCAAAACTGATTAAATACTTGCGTTTTTAAAGAGCTCTCTTTTCTTTTACCTCTTCTCCTAGGAGTGTTGACTCTTCTTGGCAAATGGTTCAATGCCAAATGGCCAGCACCATGTTTGAACTCAGACCATGAATATCAGCAACCTGTTTAACATGAGAAAGAAGGAGGCATCCACTCCAGACATTTGAACATAGCTTCTAATCTGACACTCAGTGCAGGATGGAAGTCTCGCTGCTCTACATGTCTGTTGTCTTTTTGGTATCTACACCCTTGGGTAGATGCTGAAGATTCCACAATACTGTTCGAAGAAGAGTTTTTCCTGATGTCCTAACCATTACTTATCCCTCACCAAACTTAATAAATCCAAAGTATCTGCAAATTTTTCCTCATTACTGTGCTTGCATTGACTCCTACATATCTTCAATTGCCACAGTGATTATGCATTAAACGGTGACACATTTCTTGGTTGTCCAATGTATCTGGGAAATCAATCAGACTGGCCAAGCGCCTCACATTAAGAATGACAATCATTTGTTTTTGATGGCCTGTTTTTATACCTCATGTTCTTAAAAGGAAACATTGTCCCATATGGGGAGGCGATGGCCTATTGGTATTATTGCTGGACTATTAATCCAGAGACCCAGATAATGTCCTGGGGTCTTGGGTTTGAATCCCACCACAGCAGATGGTGAATTTGAATTCAATTTTTAAAAATCTGGAGTTAAGAGTGTAATAATGATCATGAAACTTTTGTTGGGGGTTGTCGGAAAAACCCAACTGGTTCACTAATATCCTTTAGGGAAGGAAACTGCTATCCTTACCTGGTCTGGCCTACGTGTGACTCCAGGCCCACAGCAAGTAGACTCTTAACTGCCCTCTGGGTGTTTAGGGATGGGCAATAAGTGCTGGCCTGGCCAGCGACACCATCATCCCAAGAATGAATAAAGAAAAAAAAATATGTTATATGGGTTTCCAGTCTGTCTTCTAGCTTGTGGCCATAAATGTCACCCCTAACATGTCTGTAGCTGCGACATGAAATTCCAGTACTGGTCTTTGGCTGAAGGAATATTGTTGGGATTCAGTTTAGAACTGGGAGGGCTTCCTCCAACCTGAACAGGCATGTGCACTGTCACCAGATGTAAACATTCAAGTGCAAACCACTTGACACTCCTGAAGTTAAAAAGCATGATTGCGACCATGAAATTGTCCCAGCCTTCCTCATATCTCTCAGAAACTGCAGAATTTTGTAAAAACACCACCAAATTTTTGGTGCCTCACTCAAGTGAGCAGTCTTTATGTATAAGGCAAAGCTGTTAGTGTAATGGGATACTCACCACAAGACCATGACAGCCAAGTCAGATTCTCCCTTACCTGCCATCCACACACACACAGATTTCTAGGCTGTTCAGTCAGGCATTGTTGGAGTTGCCCATTGCTGAAGAGAATGTAGTTGAGACAGCAGTTTCTACGGTCAGAATTGTAGCTTTCATGCTCATGGCACACAGATAAGATAATGAGGTCCTTATAGAAATCATAGTGGGAAAGAGAAAACTTGTTATTTAGTAAAGTGTAGAAGGTAAAGCCAGATCCGACCATAATCCAAGACTTTTTTAAGTAATTGCCATTACATATTATGCGTGTAGATACACTGACATTGTAAATACAACCAAAAAATTAACGTTAAGAAATGTAGTTCAATTCTTTGAGACAAATAGCTGTTGATAGTTGAGAGGAGCCCCCATCCCATCAGCAGGGGAGATTGAACAACAAATAGTGTAAATAGCAAGGGCTACATGATTGGCATGGTGGCTGAGTGGTTAGTGCTGCAGCCTCACAACACGAGAGACCTGGGTTTGATTCCACCCTCAGGAGACTGTCTGTGTGGAGTTTGCACATTCTCCCTGTGTTTGTGTGGGCTTCCTGGGGGTGTCCAGTTTCCTCCCACAGTCCAAAGATAGGCAGATTGGCCATGCCAAATTGCCCATTGTGTTCAGGGATGTGTTGGTTAAGTGTGTTAGCCATGGGAAATGCAGGGTTACAGTGGAAAATGTAGGGAGATGGATCTGGGTGGGATGCTCTTTGGAGGGTCAGTGTGGACCTTTTGGGCTGAATAGCCTGTTTCCATACTATAGAGATTCTTTGAATGATGTATAATGAAGAGTATAAACAGATGAGAGTGTGCTGGAAAACAGATAGTATTTTAAGGGGGCAATTGTAAAACATTGGTTAGCCATTATGACCTTGGGAAAATAATTGTAGTTTCGTAAGGTGGCACACAGCACCCACTCAGTATGATGCAGCTGGCAAAAATCTGGGAAGGGACACCACAATCAGTGTTGGAATGTGGTCAATAAGATGTATTGTAAAAGCCTAAGGACAAGTGACAGGGGTCTGGCAAACATCATGAGATGATGAGAAGACCTAAGGTTGGTCATGAAGTTGTCCATCATTGATCATGTATTCACAGGATTGACATGACAGTCAGAGGGATATGGCAAGCACTGATGTCTGTGTTGCATGTGACTGTGTAAAGCGATATATATAAATATCCTGTACTTTATTGGGAAAGGTAGAGTGTCACTGACCTCTCCTCTGATCTGAGCTCTGTTTAAGAGGGCAACTGGGCCCCATGTGAAAGCCAGATATGGAGTGGTTTCTGGCCTCTCCCACACACCTGGTAAAATAACTCTGAATAAAGGTCACTTGTATAGCTGAACACAAAACAGGAGACTCCCCTTTGATATCTCTCACCAACAAGCATTTGGATTGTTTGTTTCCCATTTTCTCTCAGGACTCCCAGGAGTCCACTTATTGCCCTGTTCAGGCTGAAATCAACAACACTGCAGTGACCAAATATCAAACCTAGGATATTCTGATCTATTTGATGTTAATTATACACAGCTCAAATTATGTCTTCCATCACTTCCCCGTGGTCTGCCACTCTCGCTCTCCTCCCTCATCTTGCATTCTCTCCGCCTTGCCCCTTCCTTCTTCTCCGACGCTCTAGTCTTGTTAAACTTGCCTTCACCCCACTCTATTCCTCTCCCCCTCTAAACAGAATTGTTTCTCTTTAACACAAAGAGATTTGCCTGTAATCAGGAAGTCATTGTGACTTGGGTAGCAGAAACATATTGAAACAATAGGGGTTCATCTAGACACAGTGCTGAGGGGATCACTGAAGCAGCTCTAAGGTGTCAAGGAAAAGAGCAATGAGTAGCTCCTGTTCGGGGTGTGATAGTAAAGTAGTTATGATACTGGACTAGCAGCTGGGAGGTCATGAGTTCAAATCCACTGTGGCAAGTTGTGAAATTGAATTCAATAAATCTGTTAAATTGTTGCTGCACCAGGAACAAAAGTGAAAGCTTCTGGAGATTGTTGTTTAAAAATCTGAACTCGTTCAGTAATGTCCTTCAGGGAAGAGAACCTGTCGTCCCAGCCTGGTTTGGGCTACATCAGGCTCCAATTTTCCACTACAAGGATAGCTCTGAATATCCTCTGAAGCAGTTTAACCAATTAGTTGAAGTGGGTTACAGTATCGCCCAGATCCTAGTTTAATTCATTCAAACCTACTTTATGATAACTCAGCCACATAGTCAGTCATAGCACCAATCCATGGGGGCCACACGGGATATTCATTGTAAATTAAACTTCAAGAATGTTAATGTTCCCTGTAATAACTGCAAAATAATTTAATGGTATTTTTATGTAATAGATCAGAGAGTTCTTTCTTTTGAAAAAAGGCTTGATAAGCAAAAGCTCTTCAGCTTTTAGAATTAATATCTGCATTTTGTAGAGGTCTGTAAAGCAAGAGAAAATTAACCTGAAGAAAATGTGAAAAAAGAACACATTTCAGTAGCTCCTTTCACATACTTGTGTCATTCCAAAGTGATTTGCAGCCAATTAAGTATGTCCTTAGGAAGGCAGTTAAAGTTGTAGGGCAGGAAATGCACAAGCCAATTTTTGCATAGCAAGATCCCACAAACAGCTTATGTACAACTAAGACAGAAAATGCTAAAAGCAGTCAGCAGCTTCAGTGGACAGAAATGCAGAGTGAACCTTTCAGATCGATGAAAGTTGGATCAGAATTGGATCCAGATTTCCAGTATAGATCCTGAATGGTTACAATACGTTGTTTTAGCAGTGTGAGGATAATCAGATAATCTGTTTGTAGTGATGTTGATTAAGGGATAGTTATTGGCCAGGGCACCAGGGAGAGCTTGCCTCTCCTTCTCCGTAATAGTGCCATGGGATCTTATAAATCCATCTGAGAGGACAGATGGAGCCACCATTTAATATCTCATCCGAAAGACGGGATGTTCAATCTTTCAAACACACCGGGACAACAAGACAAGGGTTGTGAAGAACACATTCTTTGCAGCTGGAATGAGACACCAAGCAGAGTAGTTGAGGCTAAAACACTGGAATAATTTAAGAAACAGCTAGCCACTATTACAGGAGACACTAGGGTAGATATTCCGGAAGGATGAAATAAAAGGGTTGAAGGATTTTTTTCATCCAAACCAACTTTATGAACATGCAACCACACAGTAAGTCATTGTACCAACCCATGGGGTCCACACAGGGTATTCATTTTAAATTAAACTTTAAGAACACTAATATTCTCTGTAATAACTGCAATAGTGTAATGGTATTTTTATGTAATAGATCATAGTGTATCTAACTGGAAATCTCCAACAGAAAGATAATGCTATTTACTGCTGTGCAGGCAGTAATATGGTCGGGGTGGAAATTAGTGCATCTTTGAATGATTTTGTATGGCTTCACAGTCGACTAATAAAGTGCTGTCACATTTAGTGTGATAAAGAGTTGAATCAGTCCCAGTGAATTTCCTGAATTTATTTTGAACCATCCAGTGGTTAGTTTCTCAGATACCATTGTGCTGCTAAATATTTTTCCTGATCAGCTTTAGTATTTCAATGCAGAGGGATTTGCCACTGTTGAACTCTTTGTTATAATAAATGCATCATTTTTGTGCCATGGGTATGAACACAAGGGTTTTGCATGCCAGAACATCCAATTGTGGTTGAAATGCAATAAACCTAAGAGCCAGATCACTCCCTGAACACGAAGCTGACTTGACAGGGCAGATGCAGGAAGGATATTTTCCCTGGGCTGGGGAGTGTAGAATCAGGGTACACAGTGTCATAATAAAGAGTAGCCCATTTAGGGCTGAGATGAGGAGGAATTTCTTCACTCAGAGAATTTTGAATTCTTGGAATTCACTGTGTCATTAAGGATATTCAAAACTGAGACTGATAGAGTCCTACATATTAAAAATATCAGTGGATACAGGGATAGAGAAGGAAAATAGTTGAAGCACAAGGTCATCGTGACCTCATTTAATTGTGGAGTGAGTCTGAGGGGCTGAATGGCCTTCTCCTGTTCCTATATTTATGTTTCAGAGATAGTAGGAACTGCAGATGCTGGAGAATCTGAGATAACAAGGTGTGGGGCTGGATGAACACAGCAGGCCAAGCAGCATCATAGGAGCAGGAAAGCTGACGTTTCGGGCCTAGACCCTTCTTCAGAAACCCTAACCCTAACCCATTTCTGAAGAAGGGTCTAGGCCCGAAACGTCA
>JAHRHZ010000047.1:13585433-13639692 GCA_024137785.1 Ginglymostoma cirratum | reverse complement strand
AGCTTTCCTGCTCCTATGATGCTGCTTGGCCTGCTGTGTTCATCCAGCTCTACACCTTCTTATCCTATATTTATGTTCATTGTTTTCTCATGATGGCAAGACTGAAATCAGGAATTCACAGGGGTAGGTAATTTTTTTTCTTTATCTTATATGGAATGTGGATGTTGCTGTGCCTTTCCTGCCCATCCGTAGTTGTCCTTGAACTGAGTGGCTCTCTAGGCCATTTGAGGGTGCTGTTGCTGTGTGTCTGGAATCATATGTAGGCCAGGCCGGGTAAGGATGGCCGATTTCCTTCCCTAAAGAACATTAGTGAACCAGATAGATTTTATTGAATTCAAATTTCATCATGCGCCATGGTAAGATTTGAACCCATATCTTCAGCACAATCTGAGGAAGGGTCACTCAACCCAAAACATTAACACTGACTTCTCTCCACAGATGCTGCCAGACCTGCTGAGCTTTTTCAGCAATTTCTGTTTTTGTTTCTGATTTAAAGCATGCGGCTTCCCCAGCATTTTAGCTAGGGACTTTGAATAGTACAGTGACATTACCACTAAGCCTCTGTGATATTCATTCTTGTTTTTTCCAATTGTCTTCCCATCTCTCTTGCAAGTGTTGACTTGTGATCGCACCTCTTGGCCATTCTTCATTGATGATTGACTGTGGAAAGTATCTTGGCATTGTTGGTCCTGTCCTTGTTCACACAAAAGCACTTTGCAGCCGGGATCTTGAAGTAGCAGTGACCAGTGAGAGCACTTGGCTGATATTCGCAAGGCTTAGCAGCAATTTATCCCAAGGAAGAAGAAGCATGCTAAGGGGAAGATGGGGCAACCGAGGCTGATAAGGGACATCAGGGTCAGCGCAAAAGCAAAAGCAAAAACATACAATGTGGTGAAGGTCAGTGGGAAGCCAGAGGATTGGGAAGCTTTTAAAAACCAGCAGAGGATAACTAAAAAAAAGCAATAGGGGTGGGGAGAGAGAAGCTGGCTAGTAATATAAATAAAATGCAGGAGGTTTTTTAGATATATAACTGGTAATAGAGGGACAAGTATGGACTTGCTCTCCTGGAAAACGAGGCTGGGGAAGTAGTAATGGGGACAAAGAAACAGTGGAAGAATTAAATACGTACTTTGCATCAGCCTTCACAGTGGAAGGCACCAGCAGCATACTAGACCTTGAAGAGGGTCAGAGAGCAGAGGTGAATGTAATTGCTATCACTAAAGAGAAGGTGCTGGGGGTGCTGAAAGGTCTGAAGGTGGATAAATGACTCAGACCGAATGGGCTACACCAAGGAACCTGATGGAGATAGTTGGAGTAATTGTAGCGGCAATGGTGGTGATCCTCTGGAGTCACTGGAGTCAGGGAGAGAGACAGAGGACTGGAAAATGGCCAATGTAACACCCTTGTTTAAGAAGGGAGTGAGGCAGAAGACAGGAAACGATAGCTGGTTAGCCTGACCTCAGTCATTGGTAAGAGTTTAGAGTCCACTGTTAAGGTTGAGATTGCAAAGTACTTGGAAGTGCATAGTAAAATATTGTTAAGTCAGCATGGTTCGTCAAGTGGAGGTCATGCCTGACAAGTCTGTTAGAATTCTTTGAGGAGGTAATGAGCAAGTTAGACAAAGGAAAGCCAGTGGGCATGATATTTTTGGATTTCCTGACAGCCTTTGACAAGTGCTGCACAGGAGGCTGCTAAATAAGACAAGAGCTCTTGGTGTTAGGGGCAATGTACTGGCGTGGATAGAGGATTGGCTGATTGGCAAAAGGCAGAGGGTGAAGATAAATGAGTCTTTTTGAGGATGGCTGCGAGTGACTAGTGAAATTCAGCAGGGGTCAGTCTTGGGAGCCACAATTATTCAGGTCTGGCCAAAGGAGCTGAGGGCATCATTGCTAAGTTTGCAGATGACGCAAAGATAGATGGAGGGACAGGTAGTGTTGAGGAAGTGGGGAGGCTGCAGCACTATTTGGACAGGCTAGGAGAGTGGGCAAAGAAGTGACAGGTGGAACACAATGTGGGGAAGTGTGAGGTTATGCCCTTCATAGGAAGAATAGAGGTGTAAACTATATTCTAAATGGGGAAAGGCTCCAGAAATCTGAAGCTTAAAGAGAATTGGGAGACCTGGTTCAGGATTCTCTTAAGGTTAACATGCATGTTCAATTGGCAGTTAGGACAACAAATGCAATGTTGGCATCAATTTCAAGAGGGCTGTATTGTAGATGTAGTATAAGGCTCTCATCATTGCATCTGGAATATTGTGAGCAGTTTTTGGCCCAGTATCTAATGAACCACTTGCTGGCTTTGGTGGGGGTTCCAGAGCAGGTTCACAAGCATGATCCCAAGAATGAAGGGCTTGTCATATGAGGAGTGGTTGAGAATGCTGGGTCTGTACTCAATGGAGTTTAGAAGAATAAGGAACAATCTGATTGAAACTTACAGAATATTGAGAGGCCTTGATAAAGTGGAAAAGATGTATCCACAAGTAGAACAGACTAGAACTCGAGGGCACAGACTCAGAGTGAAGAGACTGCCGTTTAGAGCTGAGATGTAAAGGAATTTCTTCAGCCAGGGAGTGGTGAATCTGTGGAATGCATTTCCACAGAAGGCTGTGGGGGCCAAGTCATTGAGTCTATTTAAGACAGTGATAGATAGGTTCTTGATTGATAACGGGATAAAAGATTACAGGCAGAAGGCAGGTGAATAGAGTTGAGAAACATGCCAGCTATGATTGAATGTCAGAGCACGCCCGGTGGGCTGAATGGCCTAATTCTGCTCTTATATCTAATGGTCTTCTATATTTCATTCCCTAGTCCAGGTGAATTGAAGCCAGCTGTACCATCCCAAAAGCTGTCCTGGCTGAGATTAACTAACACGGTACCAGACAGGCTATCGAACCACAATTGTTCAATAGGAATTAAAACAGAAAATGCTGGAGAAACTCAGCAGGTCTGGCAGTAAAACAGTTAATGTTTTGAGTGCATTATGATTTGGTTTCAGAAGATTCTGTCAAACTGCTGAGTTTGTCCAGCACTTCCAGTTTTTATTTCATATTTCTAGCGTCCACAGTATTTAACTTTTATTAATGGTTGTTATGGCTTAACAGATACTTCATTACCACAGGGAAAGCTATTTAGGAACAACACAATCTTTACTATTGGAACAGAGAAGAAAGATATTGGTTCAACATTTTATCTTGAACGTTCGTACATTTAGCCCTCTGCCTTGGAAGTGGGGGAGAGATTAGGATCGAGTCCATGTACCTTATCATGGTATATTAGAGGGATTTGGACAAATTGGAGATTTGACACAATTACAGTAAAATGATTGTCAAGTAAATTCTACATTATTCATTAGGCACAGAAAATCCATTCATGCCATAAACAAATTACACTCAATTCCAAATTGATCTGCACTCCATTCAGCATCTTAAACCTTTGTGTCCTTCATCACATGGTACACAATGACTGCAGTGTGGACCGTCTAAAGGATGCACAACTAAAGCATGTAAAAGCATCTTTGACAGCACCACACAGCCTTGGGTCCTCTACATGTAGACAGATAGGCACACTCGTTGAATTTTAACTCCACAACCTCCTAGCTCGCATCCAAGTCGCACATCATCCTGACATGGAAATATATCACTGTTCATTTACCCAATGGTACTGGGTCAAAGTCGTAGAATTCTCTCTCTAACATCACTGTCTTTCAGTTTACCTGTGCCAAGCAGACTGCAATGGCTGAAGAAGACAGCTCACCAATACAAGGGCAAATAGGGATGGATAAGAAGTACTGGTCCTTGCCTGTGATGCCCATATCCTGTAAATGAAAGAAACATCAAAAATCACTTAAGTCAGGGCTTTGAGTTAAATATTTCCACCCAGTCAACCAATTCTCATTCAAGCCCATTCCATGAAATTTCTGTTACCAATCAGAAATTAACCCAACAGTTCCCATTTTTAATGATTAATTACAGGATAATCAGAGCACTGCAAAATCTAAGGTTGAATATGGACACTTTTGTTAACTTGGCTTTTCTCTGCCATTTCACTATCTGTTAGTTGCATGTGACAACATACAATGGGGTAAAGTTTCTTTGACTGTGTCAACCTGTTACACACTCAGATGCCCATTCTTTGCAGTTGATGTTAGATAGTAAATACTGCTAGGCTATACTGTGAATGCAATCTATAGTTTTAGGGTATACTAAATTAATAAAGAATAAGGAACAATACAGCACAGGAACTGCCTCCAAGCCTGTGCTGCCACATTTTGCCCTTTCATACTAAAACTGTATTCACTTAAAGGATCCATATCCCTCTATTCCCTTCCTATTCATGTATTTGTCCAGGTGCTTCTTGAAAGTTGCTATTCTGACTTCTAACAGGTTGCCCCTCAACCTCCTGTGTTCCACTGAAAATAAACCTAGTCTATCCAACCTTTCTTGATAGCTAAAATTTCCCATACCAGGCAGCATCCTGGTAAACCTTTTCTGTACCCTCTACAAAGCATCCACCTCCTTCTGGTAGTGTGGCCTAACTAAAGTTCTATGAAGCTGCAGCATAACTTGTCTGTCCTTATTCTCTGTTATAGAAAAGACATTAAGGTTTAAAAGACTGTACAGCATGTCTTCAATAGCATGACACTAGGAATGGGAACCTACAGTTACAAGGACAGACTTTAAATGCTGTTTCTTTTAGTCATTCACAAGATGTGAGCATTGCTGCAAGGCCAGCACTGATTGCCTGTTTCTTAAGAAGGAGGTGGTGAACCACCTCTTGAACTGCTGCAGTCCATGTGATGTAGGTCCACACAAAATGCTCCTAAGAAGGGAGTTACAGGATTTTGACTCAATGGCACTGAGAAAACAATGATATATTTCCAAATGGTGAATGGCACTGAGTGGAACTTGCAGGTGATGGCGTTCCCATGTATCTGTCACCCTTGTTCTTCACGGTGGTAAAGGTCACAGGGTTTGAAAGAGCATTTGATGGAAACTGGAAAAGTTTGTTACCATGAATTTTCTGGGGCTATTTCCAATGCAGCATAGGAATTTAACTAAGAGATGATTCTATTTTAAATTATGAGAGCCTTTTGACAGATGGAATACAGGAAGATCTTTTTTTGTTTTGGTTAGGGAAGTCAGTGACAAGGGATCAACAATTTAATATTGTCACTGACAGTTATTTTGAGAAATTTCTATATGCAGCAAATCATGGAACTCTTTGCCTCTTCGAATGGTTGAAGAGGAAACCACTTTACATCTTAAGCAAATCATGGATAAATGTTTGGTACGAAGGAAATATGTAAGAGCAGAGCACTGGGTTTTTTGTAACAAGGAACTAGCACAAGATGCAATGGGACAAAAGGCATTTTTATGCACTGCAAATATCCATGATATTATGGGGAGAGAAACACAAGCAGACGTGATCCTGTCTTCACACAACAGCCACAAGTGTGTTCTTTCCAGCAAGAGACACTGACAGACACGAAGTGTGCAGGTTTGGCTTCATTTTCTGCTCCCAAGCTCAAGAAGCAGATTGCTGTTGCAAGTTTGCACATTCTGGAATTAACAAAAACACAGTGGTAATTGTTTCCACAAAATTAAATAAAACACAAATGAGTTAATTACTGAGGGACAGAGTTGGCTGTACAAATATAAAAACATTAAACATCTGTACTCAATTTGAAGAAGAATTCCTCCCACTCCCTTTAATGTAATAATCTGCCTCATATGAAACTGTTGTGAACTTCTGGCATTCATTAACAATGATGTAATCACAAAGTAGTTTATGTTTTTTTAAGCAATCTATTATTTTGTTACTGTATTATTGTAATCTGGCTACAGTAGTTATATTTTATAGTAAATTGAATTGAATTGAGACACCAATGATTTTAATTTAAATGGCAGCATTAATGTAGTGGGACATTCAAATACACTACGCAGGAATGATTACCAAACACAATTTGACACTGAGCCCTAAAGGAAAATATTAGAATCAAAGGAGGTAAGTGTAAAGGAGAAAAGAGAGCTGGAGAGGTATATGGAGGGAATTCCAGAACTTTGGGCTCAGCTAGCTTTAGCCACAGCTGCCAATGCATCCTTGACAAAATTGGGGATGTACAAGAGGCCAGAATTAGATACTTTCAATGATCTAGCGGGGATAATGACTTAGTAATAATGTGACTGGACTAGTAATCCAGAGGGCCAAGCTAATGCTCTGCTCAGAATCTGCAATTGAAATTAAGTCTCAGTTATGGTGGCCATTAACTATCATTGGTGGTCATAAAGACCCATCTGGTTCATTACCTTTAGGAATTAAACCTTGCAGCCTTAATTGGTCTGCCCTACTCTGACTCCGCACCCCCTGCAATGTAGATGACTCTTGTGGACACCAACTGTACTCTGCAATGTCCCAGCAAACCATTCAGTTAAAGGACATTTAGAGAGCTTCTCATCTGTTGTTTGATGCAGCCCTAGCAAGTGATACCCATGAAAGAATTAAAAATTTCTCTGAAAGTTATAGTGTTGGAGAAGATTACAGAGATTTGGAGAGGCAAAGCCTAAGGTGAATTTGAAAACAAGTTTGGAAGTCTTAAAACGAAGGCACTATGGATTGTGGAGTGGTGCCTAGTAGATCAGTGAGCACAGAGATGTTGAACGGAACAGTCGTGTCATAACTAAGTTAGAACATAAAACATTGAACAGTACAGCGCAGGAACAGGCCCTTCAGCCCACAATATTGTGCCAAACATGACACTAAATTAAACTGATCCCTTCTGCCTGCTTTTGGTCCATATGCCTCCATTCCTTGCATATTCATGTGTTTATAGTCTCTTAACACCTCTATCGTATCTGCTGCCACCAAGACCCCTGGAAGCATGTTCCACATTCCTGCCACTCTCTGTGTAAAAACTCTGCCTGTCACATCTCTCTTGAACATTTCCCCCTCACCGTAAATGCACGTTTCAAATCTGGGAAAAAGATTCTGACCATCAACCTTATCTATGCATCTCATCATTTTAAAGACTTCCGTCAAGTCTCCCCTCAGCCTCTGCCACTCAACAGAAAACAACTCGAGTTTTTCTAGTCTCTCCTTACAGTTCATACTCTCAAATCCAGGCAGCATTCTGGTAAACCTCTTCTACATCCCCTTCAAAGCTTCCACATCCTTCCTGTAATGCGGCGATCAGAATGCTCTAATGGTGGCCTAACCAAAGTCTTATAAAGTTGCAACATGACATCCTGACTCTTGTATGCAATTCCCTGACCAATAAAGGCAAGCATGCCATACGCCTTCTTTACCACCCTATCTACTTGCATGGCCACTTTCAGGGAGCTATGGACTTGAACCCAAAGATCCGTCTGTACATCAATGCTGTTCAGGGTCCTGCCATTAACTGTATTAGTATAACACACTGTATTAGTTTCGAAAGGACTTAAGCTTAAGGGTGGTGTGGGGTGGAAGGCTGGCCATGAGTAAATTATAATTGTCAGGTCCAGGGGTAACAAATATGATGTTATGGGCTTTGAAGTAGGTGGCAGAGAGACTATGTGGGTCAGGCCATCTGGATCAAATAAAATGCCCAGGTTGCGAGCTTCAAACATGGCATCAATGGAAGTTGTACCTGATCTAAGATTTACTAAATAAAATGTTATTTTCTTCATATATTTGGAAAGGAAAGTAATTCATGGATAACATATCTGCTAAGATGTTCCAGTAAATAAATGTGCATTGCACAAGATAAGCTCACAATGCTGATTCTGAACTGCATTTTGTTAATCTGTTTTCTTCCCTTAAAGGCATAGGGTGAGAGCAATTAAAATAATTTGCTATTAATAACTCTATAATTAGAAAATAGTGAACAATCTATACTGATTTCACATGGTAAAGGGGGAAATGATCATTATTGTATACCTTTGTGGAAAATTTCAACACTTGAAGATGCTGGGGGAGGTGCTACTTCGTTAATCCTCTACATGGACAACCTCTGAACAACTTGACACGTCAGCTACAGACCTGAGACTGATCCAGCCATCTCAACGATCAAACCAGTAATAACAGCACTTGACATAGTATTGACTTTGTCTAACCCTTTACTGTTCATCTAGGTATAGTAAATTATACAGAGATTGACAATGTACGCCACAAAGATAAAATATCCCAACATTAACCAGTCAAAGCAACGTACATCAAATCCTAATGTCTACATAAATAAAAGCTAAATACTTTGGATGATGGAAATTTGAAACAAACACAGAGAATGCAGAAGAAACTCAGCAGGTCTGGCACCATCTGTGGAGACAGATACAGTTAACATTTTGAGCTTGGTTTGACTTCAGAACTTACTATTATATCTGACGATGGGTCACTGGATTTGAGATGTTAACTCTGCTTCTCTGTCAACAGATGCTGCCAGATGTGTTTGAGTTTCTCCAGTACTTCTTGTTTGTGTTGGGAACTTCCGTCAGTAGCTTGATGATGTGGATGATTGAGCATGTCGTACACACATAATCTTTTGCAGTTTCTCATCTGTTGTTTGAAGCCTCTGCATGGAAGCTGGCAATCAATCATGTCCATCTAAGTCTTTTCATCCTCATTTTTGTCTTTACCTCTTTTCAGTCTAGTCATCTGTTTCCCAATCCTCTCTTGACAGCACCAACTCCTAGTGGGGTAAAACTCCACAGGTACACTTTCTTATGAAGAAAAAATGGGACGAGTTCAAATGGAATATCATTTGGAAGGTAAGCACTTTTACAGATAGCACTTTGGTAATACTTCTGCTACAGGTTGCTATAGATAGCACATAAATCAAGGCTGAACTCCAATGCTGCACTGTAGACTGTTGTTCCTTTCACTGAGACATTTACTTGAAGCCCCTTCAGCGCTCTCTGGTGAATATAAAAGAACCCAGGGCAATATTTCAAAGAGGAGTGGTAGAGCTATTCCCAGTATCTAACCAGTATTTACCCCTCAGTCAACATCACCGTTAAACAGTTTATTTCGACATTAACACATTGCTGTTTCAAGGATCTTGCTGTGTGAAAGCGGACTACCAAATTACAAGAGTGATTACAGTTCAGAACTACTCCGTTGGTTGTAAAGTGCTTTGATTTGGTTTGCCCAGTGATCACAAAAAGTGCTATTTAATTGCAAGTATTTCTTTTCTTACTTTTTGCACGCCAGAAATGTCATCATTGGGCATTGTGGTTTTGTATGGTTTGTAACATTGTGTAACCAACCTTTTCTGGAATCTGACATTTTATATTCACAAACATGATTTTCACTAATTTCAGATCATTGCCTTGCCTCAAAAGAGTCTCGAAAAGAAAACTTTTATCACGTTATCCCCTGGGGGTGTAACAGTCTCAACTGGCATCTTAACACATCTTAAACTGGCATCTTTGCCATCCTGACCATATTTAATTTTATTTCTGACACCCTACCAAATTCTCTTGGCATGAGAGATTGCCCTTCAACTACTCAGCTGCCTCATCCATAGGTCTGTTAGTTGTAAGCTGACCTTCTCAGTGTCTTCTCTATAACTCCTGTACATTTATGAATCTACGTTTCTTAGAGTATAGGAGTATTTCACCAGTGTTATCTACGTTTCACAGTCTCTCCCTTAATGAGATATGATCCAATAAACATTAACCATCTTCTGTAACATGGAAAAGCCTTTTATCAGCGCCTTATCTGTTTGTCTCAATAGTGATACCTCAGTTTTCTGCTCCCAACTGGTGTCATATAGTGCTAGATGTTTTTTCACCCAACTTTGTCACTCTGATCTAATTTTCCCTGTGCCTTAAAATTTTACTTCTACATAAAATTCTATTCTCTACACTGATCCAAATCTGCACTTGAAGTGTCAACAAAAAAAGACCACAGAAAATTACTCTTTTCCTGCTAATAGCCGTTCCACTCTAAACTACACCAAAGGTTGAATGTGGGCAATTTATTCATCATTGGAGCAATCAATGACTGTCCTTATCTGATTTCTCAACCTCTCAACATTCCTACTTGCATATACATATACTGACAAAGTACAGTTGGAAAATACTCAGGAGTGGAGAACCCCATGAATGGAGTCAAGTTGAACACTCCGACTGCTGCCCCTGTTGAGATCAGCTAATTCTGCACATTAAACTAAGTCACTGCAAGTGGAACTAGTGATCTTTCAGATCTCTGTGGATCAATTACATTCTACCTTTACAAAGCAAACCATTGGGAGGGACTGCAATTAAAGTATTCTAACATTAAGATGGTCTTTACCTGAATAGCACTGGGAAGGTGATGTGTTGTGGGAGAATTCCTGTTGATGATCACACTGTTTATGTAGTAAAGGGATAGATAGAGGATTATGTGATGGCAAACCACAAAAGAAAAAGAAATGCATATTTTACCAGTGGTTGGACCACACATCCCACAAACAGCAGAGTTGTTCATTGGCCTGTGTCTGTTTGTCAATCATTGGAGAATGTTCCAAAGTTCTGTAATATATTTCATAGAATTATACAGCAAAGAGTAGACCATTCCAAGCATTATCTGGTTAGTTCAATTCCTCCCTGCCTTTTCTGTGTAGCCTTGCAAATTTTCCTTTTTTACATATTTATCTAATTTCTTCTGAAAATAACTATTGAATCTGCTCCCACACCTCTTACAGGTCATGTATCACACATCACAACAACTCACTATATGTAATATCTCTTGTCTTTCCCACTTCTGGCTTTTGCCAATTATATTATATTTGAGTTCTCTGATTACTAACTTTCCTACCATGGAAACTGTTTCTCTTTATTTACTCCACTAAAACCCTTGGTTTCTTGAAAGTTGTATCGCATGCTGAAAATCACTATGTAGAAACATTTTTTATAGTCCCACAATTATTTGGCAAACTTTATATGTCAACCACAGGCATGCAATTCATCTCAAAACATGTTGTTGTGTGGTGAAAATGTTATATTGTCCAAGTAAGGGTTGTGGAGGCTGGTGGGAGAAATCATCCAATCATTTCACTTTTTGGTTACTTTCTAGTTACCATAGGCATTGAAACATCAAAGGACTCCGTTGGGTCTGGCTGTAAATTTATTCACAGCCCAGACTGTGTCATTATAAAGAGAGAAGAGGCACACAATGACACTTTGCAAAACAGGAAGCAATAGAGAAGGCAAAAGACCTGTATCACGAGCCCTACCAGTCTTGAGCAACACCACACTACTGAGGTCTGAATATTTAGTCAATGCTGTCTTCTTTAGTCCAGGCTGATGAGGTAGAGGCGTGAAACACAAAATCACATGTCACTATCACTATTACCACCTTCTGAAAAGATGAGTCTACTGAAAACTTGAAATGGTCACACAACTAACAATGGGTGTGATAACAGCATAACCCACAAAATTTCGAATAACAATTGAGATCCTGCTTTGATTGGGTAGACAGCAGAAACCAAACCAAAGCAAGTAGTTGAAAAGAATATCTTTTCTCATTATTTTATGCATCCTGAAGGTACAAGACAAATTCCAACTGTTCGTTTAGGAGACCCACCAGGAGGTCTCCTGTCTACTTGTCCCACTGATCATGTTGATGATCATGATGGTGTTGCTCCTGTAGGATCTGATTCTACCATTTGGATTTCAATTGTAATTAATGGGGTGAATGCTGAGTTGCAGTATGAGGTTGCCAGCACTGTACAATTAATTTAGCTTCAGCTTTTAGCTTCAGGTCTTCTAAGACTCTCATAGAAATTTCTGCAACCATTTATGCAATATTTCAGCAGTTCTCAAAGCAGTCAGTTTGTTATTTACATCACAGCAACACCACAGAGCATTAGACAGATTGCACGTTAAAGTTCTTTCTGCCACACTCCATCCTCATGCCTGAGAAACTATTTCCTTTGTGAGTTCTAAAATGAAACATAACCTACAGTGAATGTGCTGTGATATAGCATTAAATCAAATTGAAAATCATTGCCAGCCAAGGCCTGGAAGCTTTATTACTTGGGATAGTATGAGAGATGAAAGCTATATAATGAGATCGGAATATGGCGATAAAGACAGCGTTTCTTTTTGTTACCTAACCAACCACATGCTTTAACTTGATGTCAACATCCATATTCCCATGAAATAAGATTCACAGGTAACTGCCTCAGAACTGAAGAAGGGTCACTGGACCTAAAACGTTGACTCTGCTTTCTCTGTATGGATGCTGCCAGACCTGCTGAGTTTCTCCAGCAATTTCTGCTTGTATTTGAGATTTCCAGCACCTATAGCTCTTTGTTATATTACAATGCATTTCTCTAAAGGCCTAGGATATTGATGAGCAGCCAAAGTTCTGAGAACAAATTTCAGGACTCTTCTAAGTTACTAATAACTGCAAGGAAACCTTGCCAGTGTTTTTGATGCTGACGTTGAGAGCCTGGAGCTCGTTAAAACACATTCATCATAATCTACGCAATCATTGTTTTCAACTAGTTGCACTAGATTATAAAAAGAAAAAGATGAAGAGAAGGTGACAGATATTTTAAGGACGTGCACCCAGTATATTGTTTCTTGACTTTGAAAATAATAGAATGAATAGTTCAGCAGAAAACTGATGCTCAATTTGTACTGAGTTAGCTGAGCTGCAGTGTGGTGATAGGTGTGATGCCTCAATTGTGTTGCCAACACAAGGTTCTGAAAAAGAATTCTGCCCTGATCCCCTATTTTGTAATCACGCCCTACCTCAAATTACAAGTGGTTTCACTCTGAACGAGGACTGCATTTAGCTTGCTGGTGATGCCTCTTCAGGAGAATAACCCGACAATATTCACCGGCTAACATCTGCGCTTGAAGAGTGGCACTCTAATAAGATGCTGCAGTAATGGCCTGCAACACTGAAAACAGCCAACAGGAAAAGGGAGAGATCAAAACTGTCAGCGTGAGAGAGGAGGTGGTAGAATTGGTAAAATAACAGAGTTATGAACACAACAATAAAACTTCACTAAATCGACAGAAGCACTCTGGTTATCCACCTTCTTACAACAATATCATGGGGGACATATACACCATCTTTCTTAGATTAACAGCATTCCGTCAGCTAAATTGCTAGAAATGTAAGTTTCAGTGATATAAGATTATTAATAATTAAGGACTAATTGGAAAATCACTTCCGAGCTTTTTAGTCTCTTTTGCCTCTGACACTTGCTATTAATGAACAGCAAGGATGGATGAATACTGTGGGGCTGCATCTATTGCCATTAAATATTTACAATCAGTTTGGGCCTTTAGGCTCAAGGTTTGCTGAGCTTCACATTATGGAAATATCAACTGCAATTAACACAAACTTTCCTGCTAGACGATAATTATCCCATGAAAACAATTTCACTGTAAATATTGAAAGCAATCACACTCTCAAGATACTCGTGCAAGTGGTTTACAGGAGCTTTAATTGTAGAATGCAATTAGTCACTAGGTTAATGTTTAAATGTGGTTAAATAGCATTGCCTACAATTACAAGCAGCTGTTATTGTATGAACAGGTATGTATTTTATTCTCCAACATACCTTCAGAAAGTTTCAGGCTAGGCATACACTGCTGTTCAGCTCCAATCTCAAAAATGCTGGCTTCTCCCAAGTGGCAAATCTTCATGTGAAAGTCTGATAGCGAATGCAGCAGGCGATTTTCCTGTGAAGGACCTCACAAACAAGCCTGATATGTTCTCACCCACACAATCCTGTTGGCCAAAAGCCACTGGGTGACTGTTTTGTCTGCATTCCTTTGCCCATGACACTGAAGCCAGCTGAAGCATCCTTATTGTTGTCCTGCTGAGCGGGGATTGAGCTTGAGATTTTTTTTTGTTTTAAATGTCTTAATACTACTGAAGGCAGTGTACCCACATTAGGGAAGCAATACTTTTCACCTTCGGCCATTAAATTATGCTGTACAGTACCAGCTGTTAATGACTGCACTTATACACAGCTTGATGAGAAAGAGTTTGCTCCATTAAAGGACATTAACAGTAAAGGGTGCAACTGACACAGGAAGGTGCTTGTCAAATTTCTCCAGCACAAGACCTCAAAAGATTATTCCTTTACAGTTAGGGAGACTGGACAGAGTAAAAATTAAAATCTAGAAAAGGAACCAGGCAGCCATTTACACACACAACAAAAAAAGAAAATGCTGGAAATGCTCAGCAAGTCTGGCAGCATTTGTGAAGAAAAATCAGAGTTAATGTTTTGGGTCCAGTTACCCTTCCTCAGACATTTAGTTCTATCTCTGGGTTAGCCACACATTCTTTTCTTTTCTTGTCAAACCACAGCCAATTCTCTTTTGAAGGTATGACTAAATTCCATGCAGGAGGTCTCACAGTTGGTGCAGAGGTAAAGGGATGGGGAGGGAGGAAGGAGAAACATAAAGTATCCCAAAGGCATCGCAAGTCCTCAGGTTTAGGTCAAATGCCATATCTTTTTAGGCTCAGAATAAGATGGGTAGCTCAGTGGTTAGCACTGCTGCTTCACAGCACCTGAAATTCAGGTTCAATTCCAGACTCAGGTGACCACCTGTGTGGGGTGGGATCTCCCTAATCTGTGGATCTATAATGCCTAGCTGGTTTCATCAGGAAAAGTTAACAATATTTGCTTCAGTTGCAATATTTTCACACTGGTTCATCCCTGTCAGTCAGTTCTTTGCAGTTTAGAATTACACAGAGATGTTTTTATGCAGAGTTTCAGCATTCACCATCTTATATAGTATTTAACAGATTAAAGTACTCAAATTCATTGACTTACTACCTTATATTTCATTTGATTAAAAGTGTCTAAATGATCTGACTTATTAATGTGCATATGACAGATTTCTTGAAAGTAACTGTGTTTTTATGAGATCTCATATGTTTAGGTCTGCTTGTTTTAGTTATATAAGCCTGATCAATGAAAATCAGTTTATAGCCTTAATAGAAGAGAGCAGTAATTCATTCTCGTTCTCGCTCACTATAGATTTGATGATTTATTTCCCAGGATTAGCAAAAGGAGAAGTTCGTGTCTTTAACCAGAGCCAAGGATGCACCTGAAAGCAGCAGAACCCACCTACTTGAGTTCTCCAGAACGACAAGTTTTGCAATAAACCCATCTGCCAAAAGTGGGACGTTCCTGTTCAGGTGAGTGTTATGTTTGCACCTCTTACGATCCTGATATGTTTGTACCTTTGTTTTTAAAAAGCTTTTCTCTTTTCAAAAGCTACAACGATAAGGAATTTTTTAAATGATCCCTTAGCAGGGAAGGACTTGCTTCAATAACGAACCAGGAGTGTTTCAAATAGATCATTGGCGATAGATCTAAGATGATCCATGTGGTAACTGACGAGGGAGAAACGAGATCAGAAATGTTACTGCTGTTTGAGAGAATGTGTTCAAGCAGAAAAGCTGTAGGATTATTTATCTGTGTATCTCACTTTGGGAAAACTCCTGCTTAGAAAACTCATCGCTATAACAAAGCGAGGGACTAAATTTAGGGAAGATTGTCTCGGTTACGACTAGCCAATGGATTTGCATATCCCAGTCCTTGGAGAGGGCCACGCTCTAAATGACTGAACTAACTTTAGTTTGTGAAAAGGCTGAAGCCGGCGATTGGGAAGAATGGTATCAGTCTGGGACTTGACTGTATTAAACCAGGGGATTATCCGCCCTCTGGAATCATTGAGAAACCAAACTTGTCTATCTGAATTTTGGGGCCCAGCTGGTGTTAAACTGGGGGTTTCAATCCCGGAATCGCTCTCACACGCTCGGCTTTAGACACAGACCACTTTGAAGATGCGACTGAAACCATTGTTCCTCTCCATGCGGTACCCATTCACCCTGCGGGCTACTCAGAGCAGTGTTTGGTTTAGCCCATAAACCGGTATCTGTCCATTGTTTAGCCTATAAACCGGTATCTGTCCATGCTTAGCCCAGAAACCACTATCTGTCCATTGTTAAGCCTGTAAACAAGTATCTGTCCATGCTTAGCCCATAAACCAGTATCTGTCCATTGTTTAGTCCATAAACCGGTATCTGTCCATTGCTCAAATTAAATTTGCAAACCCGGTTACCCTAAAGAGCCAGGGAATTGATTCAATAAAGGAAAAGAAGGGCAGGTTCAGAGTTAGGATAACGGGCACCACGTCGCTTTGTGCGGCTGATTAGAAAGTTTGATCTAATATCGTGCGGTAGTGCAAACATTCAGAGGATGAAGTTCTCTGCGTAGAGACGATTTCACAGGGACGCTGTGTTACAGAGAGTTTATGAAGCAGTGCTGTCTTGAGACGAGATTGCCACTGCTTTGAATGGTAGCTCCCTGGGTTCGGCTGAACTGCCTGGATCACGAGGACGGTACAGAATGAGATATAGGGACTCTCCTTGACCCTTCCTTCCTCACCCCCTTACTATCTATCAGAGCCAAGCATCAACGCGGCGAATGAGAATGCAGTTCACCAGAGCTGTCTATTAGACCCGAGTGTGTGCATCCAGTCTAAATAACGTGTCTTCTTAATGTAACACATAACACATATTAATTTAGTTAGAGGTGAATATGTCTCCCTCAGATGATTATGTATCTACCTCGCTCCCTACTGAGAAATAAAAGCTTGTCACAATCTTTATCCTTCTCCTCCGCCCACTCTGTAAAGAAAATCATATTACCAACTCCGAAATTAACTCCTTGTTGTCAAATGAGTGATTGGATTCTCTTTAACACACTTCAGGCCACGAAAACAAAGTGTCCAACTAAGTATTGACCCGGGTTAAAATTGCACCTTTTTTTTACCCTCTGCCGTTGCTCATTTAGCTGCTGTTTCACAATCTATGCAGTCTATTTGCCAGCGCCTGACCTTTGCAAGCCTATCCAACTTCATTAGTCGAACAGGTCATCCCAACTATGCCAGGCATGTAAACAGCCATTAAAAGGATTCTTTTATCAATAGCCAGTAATTAAAATGTCACCGTTTAATTTTCAGTAGACTCCCATTCTCTAGGAACAATCTTCTCCCTTAATAAGACTGTAATCGAAGAGAGAGAACGCTGTAGAGAGAGTGGGAGAGAGAAGGGGATCTAATGTATGGGGCCGTTCAATCGATACAACGCAGAATTGATCGGCCTCTAAAATTAAATTTATTGGGGTCATGGGTTTATTTGCTGCTGATACAACGGTTAAATGGAGAACATTCATTTTGAATAGCAGCATTTATTAAACTTCCACAGAATTAGACCGCCGTGATTTATGTTGCAATCTCGCTCGGAGCCCTCCAGGAAAGGAGAGGTGCTTCTTTATATGACACGGCTTTGTAAGTTTTAACCGAAAAATAATTCGCCCGTCTGCTCCAAAAGTAAAGCTCCTGTGTATCGCTGGGGGAGGTGTGAGGAAGGGCGAGGGCACGGGAGGGGGTGCTGAGTGTTTGATAGCAAGTGCTGACCCCGGTCCCACACTCGATCATTGGCCCCTCTTCCAGGCGCTGCCAAAATACCTTCCAGTCCCGTCTCCGTGCGAGGGGAATGGAGACTGCAGTATCCCAGCTGCCTCCTTCTATGGCAGTGGTGTGTCACTGTCATCTCCTACACACTCACACTCACTCACACACTCACTCACTCTCACACACACTCATTCACACACACTCAATCACACATTCACTCTGACTCAATCACACACACTCACTCAATCACACATATTCACACACATTCACTCATTCACACACACTCATTCATTTACTCACACTCACACACGCACGCCACTCTCATCCATTCGCTCACAATCACTCACAGGCTCTCAGTCATTCACATACTTGTTGTCATTCACTGACACTCAATCATTCACACACACACACTCAATCACACACTCTCTCACTCAGTCACAAACACAGTCCTATTCACTCATTCACACATTGACTCATTCATTCACGCACTCAACTCACTCACTCGCTCATTCGCCTTCACTCTCATTCGCTCACACTCACTCGTTCACACACACACACTCGCTCACACACACACACTCTCATTCGCTCACACACTCATTTGCTCACACTCACACACTCTCATTCGCTCACACACTCATTTTCTCACACACACACTCTCATTCGCTCACACACACACACACATTCGCTCACACACTCACTCGTCCACACTCATTCAGGTACTCAGTCTAGACACAGAGTGATTACAACCCACTATCTGACCCCCCTTCCCCGCACACCCCCCACACCAATAAAGACATCAACATTGTCTTCGCTCCCTTTATTTTCTAATTCCAGTTGGAAAGTGACTGAATCTGTCACTTCCAGGAATTGTCAATCTTTTATGAAATGAGATTCCTTTCACATTTGGAGAGCAGATAATGAATGGTTTTAATAATTAAATTTGTAGTAATTTTAGAAATGATATTCTAATTCATCGATTCATTGCTAATTTAAATTAAAATAGACGTCCAGAGAATAGCAAATGCTGTGTTTTGTTTTGATGTCAGTATTCGGGCTGGGTTGGGCCCAGCGTTCCCGGGTTTCTCGATGTGAGTTCAGATTTAGATAGAGGGACCCTCGGCCGTGTGACAGTAATTTGGGATTGCGAATCCTTGTGAGTTGGTCGTTGTGAGTGTGTGCTGTTAGGAGGGAAGGGAACCGATTGGTAACATGTAACGGAGCGTGGGAAAGTTAGGGGTGTATCAGCGACAGCGTTAACCTATGGAGACCCAAACTGGAATGAGTACTGGAGAGGGTGTAGGATTTACATGTATTTATTCAAACAATTGATTGTGACTGTACCAGTGTGAGCGCAGGGGTGTGTGTTTAGGGTTCAGGGGTGTGGGTGTAGAGCGGCAGGGGTGTGGGTATAGAGGGGCAAAGGTGAAACACGCTGGTACAACGCTGACGCATTCTCGACAAGTGGTAAACAGCTTTGACACAGAGATTAGTTCTCGAATTGTATTTATAACGCGAACGATCAAACACGCTCAAATCAACAATTTACGTTTATATAGCGGCCTGAAAGTAAAATAGACGTTTAAGGCGCTTCAGACGAACATTGACAGTTGGTCAAGAAGGATCCGACGGGGTATTTTAATTCTGCTGTATCTTTCTTGCTTTGCCAATACAGCGTGGTGTTAAATGTTTAACAGGTAAAAACACCAAGAGGTTATGAACTTTTAAAATAACAACCTTCCCCTGGAATCACACCCAGCCTTCAAATGCACTCTCCTGATCGATGCATAATTCATAAACAGACGTGCGCGGTGTGTGATAATTACCAACAACATATTTAGGTATTATTTTAATAATTACCACATTTCTGATGACGGGGAAATAGAAACAATTGCTGGAAATGTCAATACTGTCCGCGGTCTCTATCCTCAGGTCCTGTCTGAGTGAGTAATTTGGTGGAGGGTGCTATTGTGTGACCCATAAATATTGTAAACGTTTCTAATCCCTCTTAATGCAACTGGCCCCTGACTGGCGCTTAAACACTTCATCCAGCAGGAAGCGGTTCTGTGATGTTTAGGACTGTGTTTACACATAGAAACCAGCTTCCAGTTCCTTTACACTCTAATTCTAGTGGACGGTGAGGCTGTGGTCAAATCCGGCAACATTTTAAGTGAGAAAGGGGCGTCCAGCAATGGACAGGAGTGAGTTTGGAGACGCCCACAAATGTAATATACTAAACACAGAAAGCAATGAGATAGTAGGAACTGCCGATGCTGAAGTCTGAGATAACAAGGCGTGGAGCTGGAGGAACACAGCAGGCCAAGCAGCATCAGAGGAGCAGGAAGGCTGACATTTCGAGTCGGGGCCCTTCTTCAGAAATGGGGGAGGGAAAGGGGGCTCTGAAATAAATAAAGAGGTGGCGGGGGAGGGGGGAGCGGTGATAGCAGGTAGATAGTGGAGCGGATATGTGGGCAATGTCCGGGGCCCTTCTGGCGTAGTGGTACTGTCCCTACTTCTGAGCCAGGAGAGCCGCGTTCAAGGTGCGAAATGACATCCTTGAGCAGGTTGGTTAGAAAATATCCAGAATGTAATGCTCATCTTCACTGACGCCCCTGCCTGCAACATTCTCCTCTGTTGTGACGTGAAACGAGCATGTTTCAGAGGGTCCAGCGAGAGGGGCTGCACAACGTTGGGAAGGATTGACAGACTGACTTTAACCATTTTTAATACAAACTTTGTACTGGAACAATTCAGAGTTGAAACTTTATCCCTGCTGAAGAAGAATTTGCCGAATCCTTGAATTTCCCGTTCGCGCTGGTTTATATCTAAAATTTTGGAGCTGGAAGTGTAAAGGTGCGGGTTTAAGAGCCCCATGGTGAGGTCTGAGACGGGGCTAGTGCTGAGGGCCTGCAGGATGTGAAAGGCCAGCCCTTTCCAGGTTACGAACTGATTTCGGTTGATCTAACTAAGAATCAATGGAGTCATTAAAATCCTTTCAGGAGCAGCGTTAAACTCAGACGTTGTAAACTCAGACCTGACACAGAAACACACACGCACACACACAGCAAAAGCCACACACAGTCTGCAAATCCGACACACACGCACACACAGACAGCCACACACAGCAGAAATCACAAACAGGCCCACAATACACGGAATGTTAAAGCACAGAAGAACCATCGTGTCAGCACCAACTCCCTCCTTGAGAACCACAGGACAAGTCATACTGGCAAAATGCGTACTCTCCTACAAACACACATATATACACAAAAATTGAGGTTATTCCTTTCACACTCAAATATCTGAGAGACATAAGTAGACGGATCTGGGTGAATGAGGTTTGTCCAGTCAAGGAAAACATCCCTGGACATGTTCTGCGATTGAATTCATACTGCAAGAGACCCTTCGACCCATCGAGTCTGCGCCGACCAATCTACACCAATCCCACTTTCCAGCACTTGGCCCTTAGCCTTGAATGTTATGATAATTCAAGTGCTCATCCATGTCTTTTTTAAAGGCTGTGAGGTTTCCCGTCCCTACTGCTCCCCATCCCCGGGCCATGCACTTCAGATTCCCACCACCCTCTGGGTGAACTTTTCTCACATCCCCTCTGAACCTCCTGTGCTTCACGTTAGAATTAAGCCTCCTCGCTCTTGACCCTTCAAATAAGGGAAACAGCTGCTTCCTTTCCACCTTCTCCATGGCCCTCATAATATTATACCTCAAAATGAGGGGAGGAGCAAGCTTTGATTTTAATGCAAGTCTCAAATATTAGTATTGACTATTAGTCAGAATGCACTCACATCTCCACACACACACAGATTTGAAAGTCTGCTTGCTGTGATCTGCCTGTAGCGCTCGTAAACAAAGCTTTTCACTGAATTTCGGTACACGTGACAATAAAATCAATCAATGAATCAATCAATTACAAATAAAAGACGGGATACAATCGGAGAGTTTGGTAGAGACTGATCTCCTGTCATACATACACCCTCTATACACCCAGTGTCAGCTGTAACAGAGCCCTCCCACCCGCCCGCCACTTCTTGGTTAGGAAACTATGGACTCAAGCCCCACTCCAGAGAATCGAGCAGCCAATCCAGGCTGACATTCCCTGCGCAGTAGAGGGAGTGCTGCACTGTCAAATTTGTAATCTTTTGGACAAGATAGTAAAACCATCTGCTTTTCTGTAAAAGTACGTAATTCCATCTCTGCTTTAAAAAGCAGAGTTCTCCCCAGTGTTTTCACTAATATTTATCCCCTGACCAATGTCACTCTGGTCAATATTTCAATGTGATTTGCGGGAGCTTCCTGTGCGCAAATCAGCTGACCTTCCCCCTACATCGCAACGGTGCCTATCAGTGAAACAAAAAAGATACGTTGTCGAAAGTTCTCATTTTGCACTCATCAGGACATCTGGAAAGGATACAAATTTAAGGCAAAGCCCAAGATTTGTGTAGCGCGACAGGGGAGTGCTGATTGGTTGGCAAGTGACTACCTGTCATTATATTGTAAGGCAAGATCGTGCATTTGTGAAAATGTTTCTTTTTCTCTTTGTAAGTCTCTCTGCCCCTACAGACATGTGCAGTCCTCCGATCCATACGGCGATTCTCAACAACTTTCACAACTGACAGAGACACCTGCAACTCTCACAAACATTTTGGTGCTGTGATTGAATGCTCGCTTTGTAGTACACAAAACCGGCCTCGTGTTTTTGGTCTTTTTTTTTGCCTTCAAGGATGGGGCAGACTTGAAAGTCATTCAAACAAAATAAAAGTATTTTAGGAAGGGAATTTTAAAAGTTGTCCCATGGGTGGCGCTGTCCGTGGGGGAGGCAGTGGTGAAGACAGTCAATATGACTTAGCCGTGAGGCTGGATACACCCAGTGAGACAAGTTCACTTATGTAGCTGCTAGTTACGCAAAACTTAGTAGCAAGCGCAGGCCACTCGGCCCCTCGAACCTACGCTGCCATTTACCAATGTCATGGCTGATCCGCTGATGTGGAGGTGCCGGTGTTGAACTGGGTTGGACAAGGTCAGAAGTCCCGCGACCCCAGGTTATAGTCCAACAGGTTTAGTTGAAAACTCAAGCTTTCGGTGCATCAGTCCTTCTGAGGCTCCGAAAGCTTGTGTTTTCAAATAAACCTGTTTGACTACAACCTGGTGTCGTGTGATTTCTGACCATGGCTGATCCGAATATTCCACATTCCAGCCTATCCCTGGCTACCTTTCATCTCCTCGCTGCCCCTGTGTGGGATAACACTCCTTATTTACTCTGCCTGGAGAATCACACGTGGATTGTGGTGTGCACTGTCCTGTGCATGTTGGATTGTCAGCTGCATTAGGGACTTTCAGTCCGACCCTGAACTTTTTGGTACCAGACCCAAGCGGAGATCTCAAACGCCATCATGCGGGAACAGGTGAATAGTTCATTTCACTGTTCGCACTATTAAATTACCAGCGTCAGGTTGCGTAATTGTACCATGTACTTAATAATTATCCTAAGGGTCAATCTTTAGAGTGACATATGGAGGCTGGGACATAAATCTAAACAGATACCGAATACTGCATAGTGTGCGTTTATTAAATATGGTTTAGACACCACAAACACACAGCAATGAACTACAAGAGATAAGAGGTACTGCAGATGCTGGAGAATCCAAGATAACAAGCATGGGGCTGGATGAACACAGCAGGTCAAGCAGCATCATAGGAGCAGGAAAACTTGACGTTTCGGGCCTAAACCCTTCATCAGAAATACAAGAAGTTGATTAGCTCAGTCAGATTCCCATCCATTTCTCGTTCAGTTAGAAGTTTTTGTACTTTGACATGGAATTTACAGCAGCAAACCATTCGGCCAAAACTGGTACATGCTGCTGGGCCCAAACATGCTATTCCATAATCCTCCCACGTCCCTTCACCTAATCCCATCTGCATACCCTTCTCGTCCTTTCTCCCGCCTGTATAGATCTCGCATTCCCATAAATGGATCGGGCGCTTGTATGAAGACAGATGACAGGTCTTCCGAACACCAGGAATCTGTATCACTGGACTGAGATGACGCTGTCATTGGTGGCCGGATTATGATGCCGTTTTTCAGTCTGTGACCAATAGTGACATACGGAGCAACCCCCTAACAAAAAAAAAAGCCGCATCCCATGTTTGGTGCTTATGGAATTCGACGTTACCTTGAGAGCGCATCAGAAAATATTTATATGAGTTTAACGTTGATTTGATTACTAGAGAATGTAAGTTCTTATTGAAATGCAGTTTCCTACGTTACACAATCATCACACTTCAGAAAGACTTCATTAACTGTAAGGCTCCTTGAAGTAGCTGGAGATAGTGAAAGGCGCTATGGCAATGCAAGATTTTTTAAAGATTTTGTTTGAAACGTACTGTGTTCCTCGGCATGTACCCTTAGGTACGGATAGATTGATAGATGTTTCATTTTAGGCGCGGAGTATTTTATCTTTAACTAACTGTAAAGGCCGTTACTTGGATTCTGTGCATTAGTCACATTTATGAGCTGTTAAGGCACAAAAATGCAGTTAAAATATCATTGGATGCAGTAATGCCCCCTCCCGCCTTCAAGTTTATGTACGAGTTGCAGGCAGTTATTAAACTACATATTGCATGCCCTGATACCCAGAGTCCCGCTTACAGCTCTGCAGTTCCCGCAGACAGTATGGCGTCTGAGAGATTCATTTTTCTCCAAAATACTCGGATTCCCGTTTTAATTTCGGAACAATAAGCGTTGCGGTTACTTCAGAAAGAAAGAAGAAAGAAGTATCGTGTTTGAAGGGGGTGGAGGGCGCTGTAGCGAAAAGTTAGTCTCCTGCAATCAGCTGGCTTTACATAAGTACCGGCTTCCGTCAGCCAAGTAACTTTGTAGTCGGTGTTCGCGCTTTGCGGGAGGCGTACAGAGAATGCAACCTATCTGGTACGTGGCTGAAGACCGTTGGACCTCGAAATTTACTCATTTGATGTGTTGTGCGCTAAAACTGCCTGTTTGAGTTAATGTGTATGTTTGAATGAGTGTGTTTTGAGTATGTGAGTGAATCTGTGAGCATTTGCATGTTTGAGTGTGTGAATCTTTGTGTGGTTGTGTGTGTGAATCTTTGAGTGTATGTTTCAGTGAGTGTGTGTTTTATGTTTGAGTGAGTGTGTTTGAGTGTGTGTGCGTTTGAGTGCGTATGAGTTTGGGTGAGTGTGTGTGAATGCATGTTTACGTGAGTGTGTGTATGTTTATGTGTGTATATTTGAGTGAGTGAATGTGTGTGTTGGGGTGGTGTGTTTAAGTTAGAGTGAGTATGTGAATGGATATTTGAGCTTTAGCATGTTTGAGTGTGAGAGAATGAATGTTTGTGTCCTTGAGTGTGTGTGAATCTTCGAGTGTGTATGTTTGAATGTGTGTGTGAATATTTGAGTGTTTGCATGTTTGAGTGAATGTGCGTTTGAGTGTGTGTATGTTGGAGTACGTTTATGTTTGAATGAGTGTGTGTGAGTGAATGGTGAGATCCTCTGACCGAAAGCTAGTGTTTTAATAACACGTATCTCAAAAGTAAAAATGGCAATTTCACGATTAAATAAAAATCATTAAGTATAGGCTTAACAGCTGAGACCATATGTATTCTGATATTCCTGGAAATTCCTTTTTACAAAAAAAGTAATCCACTTATTAGGTTTCCGCGTTATAGGGCAAGTACATAAGGACTGACAAACAACCGATATTGTAATTAACAAAGACTAATAGACAATCCATTAATGAAACGTTCCTCCCATCTTTGCTGATCTAATGACAGAGACTGCGTCGGTGCACATTTCTCTCAGTGGCTAGAGTGAACTGCAGGCTGAAATATTGTAGTTTAAACGTGAATCCACCTCCAAGCTGCCCACTGTCCGCCCTGGTTTCCACACACAAGTGCTCTTTTCTGAACTGTACAGAGCCCTGTCGGAGCCCATCGCGCAGTCCCACGCATCCCAATAAAACAACTTTGGAGCCAAACTTCGATTGACTTAAGGATTGGTGAAAGGAAATAAAGGCCCCCAACAGGCGGAGGCCCAGTAATAGGGATAACATGAGATTGGTGACTGTTAAGGCCTCAGACCTCCCGACAGAAACCAATTTCATTCCCAGTGTTTACACGTTCTGAGGCTGTGCTTAACAGGGATCTGCTAAAAACTAATGTTTCTCTACAAATTGATACATTTGCTTACAACTGCCTATTTCGAACGTATCTTGTGCATTTGTCTTCTTTTGGATAAAGAGAGTTTGTGTATATTAAATGACAATAAAAGCCGGAGTGGATTAGAAGAATTAATTTACCCGTTTATATCCCAGAGAGGAACCAAACCCGGAGACTTTCCAGTTGTGTGCGCTTTTGGTTAAAGTCTTAAACAATCAGGTGCAGAACTTTTGTAGTCAAGCTCGATTCGCTTTGTCGGGACTAATGTTCGCCTAAGGCAGGGGTGATTTCCTTACAGAGTAGGATGTTAGCTGCAAGGGCAGCAAAACCTGCGGAGTTTGAGCTCAATGTATGTGTACGAGCGAATGTGTTGCCAAGCTGATTATAATTAGTGGAAGTCTTCACTGCGTATGGGGGTGGAGTTGCGGCTGACACACATTTAAATAAATATGGATATCCCTGAACCTTTGATGGCCGCTTGCAGATTATTAAAGATGGATTAGAACACGCTTGAAAATATGTTTTCAAAAAGCAAATAAAATCATCAACTGAACCTGGTGAAAAGCTAGTGTTTTGATGCAGTTACGGGATTTACATAAAACCCGCGCACTGAGCATTCGAAGCTCCTTTGTAGTCTAGGAAATCATTGGCCGGAATGATACACTCACTCCGACCTCTGAATAATTAAAAGGTGGCGAATAATTACCGTACAAGATTCTAATTATTGTGGGGGTGGGTGGGGGAGTGGTGGTGGGAACGTTGTGGCTGTAGAAAGCTGAAACGAAACACAATACTGTCTCAGCTTTACGTCGATGCTCCTTTACTCAATAAATTTTGCATTTGCTTCGTGTCCCCTGAGTCAGTATCAAACCCGCGACGTCAGTTAACCAAATAATAGTTTTGTGTTTTCTTTAAACAAAGAAAGGAGAGTTAAACGTCGTCTATTTTAGATGGGAACAAATTTCAGATATTCTGGTTCGTGATGTCAAGTGGAAAAGGCTGAGCTGCTTTCTGCACAAATTGAAACTGCTTTCTTGCTCCTGAAATGTTCCTGTCTGGATGCTGGTGTATGAGATACATATGGCGTGAAGAGCTGCTGCCAGCGTTTGCTTTAGTTCAACGCGAGTCTGCTTAACAAAAGTAATAGCTCCGGGCAGTTTCATGGACGTTATTAAGTTCTGTTTGATTAGTGTAACTGTTCAAATTTGAATCCAGACAGTATGATTAATTACAGTTTAATTAACGTGTCCATTAAGAGCGATAAATGGCGTCATGTTACAAAAACAAAAAAGAAGACAACGCCTAAAGATAGATAGATAGTGCATTCTACAAAAAAAGGCGTTCAAATCTATAGTCTTCGATAAAACGAAAGTAGATTAAATGATGAGGTTGTTTTACGAGCCCATTATCTTCATCTCATGATTTTGCCGCTCGGAGTTATTTTTTTTTCTCCACAAAATCAGGAAGTTTCATATTCTGATAAATATACATATGGATATATACGTCCTCCTTTCTTTCTCCGATCTTTCTCTCTACATAACACTTTGACACTATTAACGAGGTGTTTCCAGATGCTTTGTCTCCACTTCGGCAAAAAAAATTCACAGTGTGGCCTTTTTTTAGGAAAAAAAAACAAGGGTTGCGTTTCGCACACTCTTTAGAACCCAACTGAAATTGGACCTTTAAACAGGTAATAATTTCTGGAGAATTTATCTGGAAGTCGAGAAGATGATGGCAGACGAGAGCCATTGATAGCACAGTCATGTCCCCAGCAGGGCTAAATGATGGTTATTGATCAGGTTATAAATAGTTAATAGAGCCAGCATTGTGTTACACCACTTACGGCAGAATATTGCACAAATACATCAGAGTGTTTACGTACACAGAACATCAGCCTTTACCACACGTCGCAGTCAGGCTTGCGTTTAAAACCACATTAAAGAAACGAAGACGGCACATAATTTTCAACTGGTGAACTAAGTTAGATCTCACAGTAATTTTAATTGCGTGGGTCCCAATTTCCACTGGGGCAAACAAACTTTAGGCAAGGCGATCCCCTCGTCGTAACTTCCCGAGACCGTTTCATGAGCTTGTTCACGAGCAGTCAGGATGGCACTGTCCGATTTAGTTCAAACAGGACGGAGCAAAGCGTTGATGCCGCAAAAACTAACAAAAGACAGATCTCTCCTAAAAGTTTCGCCAAGGGCACAGCTCAGGCAGTGCGGTCCTGGGGCTGATTCTGAATGCCACGTGCGGTCAATTTATTTCACAACAAAAAAAAATACAATCACTACACTCTGGTTTTCAGATTCGTAATTGTCCCCTTGTAACGTTATTAGCAGATACAAATCGGACCAATTTCATGGTGTCTATTCCTTGAGACATCAATTGATATTCCGCTTTAAACAAATAAATAAGCGTTCCGATCTCGAATGAGGCTGGGCCTGTCTACCCCTCTCTATCATGTCCTCTCCTACTCTTTCCTTGCTATATTTTGCACCATCTCTCCCTCCCTCTCTCGCACAATCTCTTGTTCTTTACCTTCCTGTTTCCAAACGCACTATGTTGCGACCTCCCTGTCCGTCTTTCTTTAATCGCTGTGTTTGTTCTGCGATACTTGAACGCCAGAAAATGTAGAAATTAATATTTTTAAACTTGGAGGCCTTCTAAATGTCTGTGCTGGCGCTAATTCGAACTAGTTAGTGTGACGCTCAAACCCTTCATTCTAAAACACCTTGAATTAAACCGGGCTCCTTGTTCGACAGCAGTGGGACCTTTTTTGAGTTGTTGAGGTAAATAGTTGTCACTTCTTTCTGACGCGAATTCATTGAAATTAACAGAATAAAAAAAACACAGCTACGTGCTTGGTGGCCTGAAGCCTTTGATAATTTGAAATAAACAGGAAGAGGAAGAGGAAAAAAAGGGAAAGCAAACGAAAGCAGCAAAAAAAATAAAATCTACTCTCCAATAAAACGAGAGCTTACCTCCAAGTGGCGAGTCTTAAAGGTTTCACTCTCTATATTTCTCTCACCCTGGCCTGCAGACGATGTAACTGGATGAAGCAAGGCTTGATTGACGGAAAATAATGATTGACGTTAGCGGGCGTCCCGTAGACAAATGGTTAATGTTAATCTGCCGGCTCTAAGTGGGTGTGTCTTCCTATTATTTTAGCTGTGGCTTGATCGATGTAAACCATTCAACTAAGGATCAGCTTCGCTCCCATTCAGTTGCCATGTGGCTGTTCTGTTGCATTAAGGAGAGGGGGGAATTTGGGGACATGGATTTTCAAGACCTTTTTTGAAATACTCGACACCTTTTCTTTGCACTGCCTTTCTGAAGAGGGAGAGAGGGAGAGAGAGAGAATACATAAGAACAGGGGGCAGAGGGATTACACACTGCGGGACAGGAGTTTCAGAACCCCCGCCCCCTCTCTATCTCACCCCCACCCCCACCTCCCTCCGTCCAGCCTGCAGCAGGATAACGGGGAGCAGGAGCCGTGACTCCGACATGTTCCCGCCTTATGTCTCCCCCGCAACAACTTTTATTATTTGACAACTGGAACGCACGATTGTGTTCAGATTGAACAGACATAGAGGGTAAAGTTCATTTTCTGTATTTCTCGCTGGTTGTGATTGTGTTATTGTGAGTGTAAAGGTGTGTTGGGGGGGCGGCAATGTGAGTGTGCGTTATTGTGAGTGTAAATGCGTGTGAGTGACTGTGAATGGACTAATTGTGCGTTATCGTGAGTGTAAAGGTGTGTGAATGTGAAAGTGTATGTGTGTGAAAGTGTGTGTAGAGGCGTGTGTGTGAGTGTGAACGTGTGAGTGTGAGTACATGCGTTTGATGACTGTCCCATTCTGTCTATAAGTTGCGTAGTTCCTGGTGTATTCAGTATAATTACACTTAATGCTGCGATTCGCTAGGCAAGCCCGTTTTACTGTTTCTATCGTGTCAGGTTTAAAGTTATCTTTCAATGTAATCCTTTTAGAACGGCAAAAGGGTTTCAGGCCTTTTTCCGTACATTTTTTTCAAGTCTTTAGTCAAAAATGTTTTACAAGCAGCAGTGGTGATCTATATTGTCGGAAGTAGTTCTGATTTATCCCCATTCATTTTTCTGATCCGGGCTAGCAGTGTGATGTAAATACTAATTGACCGTATCCATCGTTATTGTAAAATCGCTGGAGTACTTAAACGCCGTTGCTTATCTTGTCCGTATCTCGGTTTTGGATTAAATACCATACAGCTGGATGAGATCTCCGAAGGATTATCGGGCAGCGGGAGCGAGCTAAATTTAATGAAAGCGCGTTTAAAAAAAATCTTGGTTCGGACATTGCGATTGTCTGTACGGCTCAAAGTCGCGTTTCTTTTCTCTGCATCACAGAATAAATCTGTCCCTCAACACTGAGCTTCATCTTGAAACCCGAAGTGACGCAGAGCAGGTAGGAATTAACAATAAACTAAATGAAGATTCTGAAATGACAGCCCTTGGTCGCCGTGTTGACTAACACACCAGGTTTTGGACAGGAACTCTGACACCGATATTTTAAAATCTAATGGGATACTAAAACCAGAGGAACGGAAGCTTCAGCAACAGTGCAAACTGTTTCCCCGAAAGAAATATCACCGGGTTACACTCTTAATTTGGGAAGAGCCTTCTAGGCAGAAGGAGTAACTTGTGCCTGGGTCCAAATCGCTGAAATTTCCCCCCAAATAATATCATCTTGTTGTGAAAACATTGTAAATTTTCAGATTATTCCTCGCCGCTAATTGGAAAAAAATGCATTCAAAATTTTTGATTGGGACATAAATTTTTAATAATTTGTAATAATTTTTTTCCCAAGACTGGAGTGTTGAGATATTTATAAATGGGGAATCTCGTTATTTTAGATCGGAAATATTTCTCTCAATTATCCCAGAGGATGATGAATTATTGTAATTAATGCTTCCAAATGATTAGCGCAATTTCCCGTTTAACCGCTTGTATAAAATGACGAGTCGTTTTGCATTTGGAAAAGGAATATATATTTGATATAGAATTGTTGTTTTTCTGCTGATTTCTCGACAGAAGCTCCGGCATGGAGAAGATTTCTACCCAGCTGGGAGTAATAAACGACGCCGCTTCCACACCGAACTCTAAGCAGGAATTGCAACCTTACAGCCAGCGAGAGCAGACGGGCTCCAGTAGCCTGAAAGCCAACACCATCGGGGAGGCCGTTCTGTACGGGCTACCCATCGTCTCCTTGGTGATTGACGGCCAGGAGAGACTGTGCCTGGCCCAGATCTCCAACACCCTGCTGAAAAATTACAGCTACAACGAGATCCACAACCGCAGGGTGGCCCTGGGAATCACATGCGTCCAGTGCACCCCAGTCCAGCTGGAAATCCTGCGCAGGGCCGGGGCGATGCCTATCTCATCCCGGAGATGTGGCATGATCACCAAAAGAGAGGCGGAGAGGCTGTGTAAATCTTTCCTGGGCGAGCACACCCCACCGAAACTGCCTGAAAACTTTGCCTTCGATGTGTTTCACGAGTGCGCCTGGGGTTGTCGTGGTAACTTCATCCCAGCAAGGTACAACAGCTCTCGGGCCAAGTGCATCAAATGCAGCTATTGTAACATGTACTTTTCCCCAAATAAATTCATCTTCCATTCTCACAGAGTCGCGGACACTAAGTACACCCAGCCTGACGCCGCAAACTTCAACTCTTGGCGGAGACATCTCAAACTTTCAGACAAGGTTCCCTCTGAGTACCTGGCCCACGCCTGGGAAGATGTTAAGGCGATGTTCAACGGAGGCAGCCGCAAGAGAACCCTCCCGAACCACGGCTCCAGTGCCTCGGCCTCGCTGAAAGCCCCCGGGGCCAGCTCCCTACCCCCCCGGGGCTCTGACATCCCCCACAAAGCGCTGAGGTGTGAGGATGAGGGGCGCAGCCTGAATCTGGCCAACAACGTCAGGAGTTACCCGGTCATCCCGGTGCCCAGTAAAAGCTTCGGGATGCTACAGAAAATGCCCCCACCCATCTTCCCGCACCCCTACGGCTTCCCCACCTTCGGGCTGTGTCAGAAAAAGGACGACACCAATGTGGTAGGGGACAAGACTCAGGGGGGTTTGCCCAGTATGTTCTGGTCCAGCGCCAAGGACACGGTTTACCCATCTTTTCCCATGTTTTGGCCGGCGGCTGGCACTCTGCCGGTGCCACCGTACCCACAGAGCCAGCCCAAGGTGTCCGACACCTCCAACGGGAGGCAGAATGAGATGGATGTGTCCGAGCAGAGTGATCGAAGCAGCAACACCCCTAAGGACAGCCTGGCTGACAGTGAAAGGTGTTCCAGCACCCACTCCCGCAATGAGGAGGACCGCTCGGGGGATGAGGCCCGCTCTGTCGAAGGCATCCCCCTGACACCTCGGAAACTCAACTACATCTCGGCGTTCCGGCCAGTCGTGAAGGACGCGGAGAGTATTGCCAAACTGTACGGGAACCGGGAGGTTTATAACGGAGCCCGGCCTGGTTATGTGTCACCGGATTTCATGAGTGACAATTCCAGTTACAGATCTGTGTCTCCCGAGGTGGACAGCGACGGAGAAGAGCCTGAGGTCGATGTCGAGTCTAATAGATGTCCGGAGGATGAAGCCTCTCCACCGCTGGTGGAAACCATCCCAGAGACAGAGATAGTCCCAGACAGAGAGGTCCCTGCTCAGCCGGAACCCGCACAAGACATCTCCACCAGAGAGAGCATCGCAAGCCCTTTTGGGGTTCAAGGCTCCGAGAAAGTCAGAGAGGGCGAGGCTTCTGGGGAGCAGAAAGGCCACGAGGTAACGGGTTCTCCTCCTCACCCCTGCCCTCCCGCACACTCTCACCCTCCCTCTCTCACCCTCACAGCACCCCCCATCTCCCCTACCCCAACAAATTCCCTTCCTGATCCTGCCACCGAGAAAGGCTGCACCAGGTATAACTTTGTTTAGTCTGGCCAGAGAGAAAACTGGCCAATCTGCAGAAAGAGATGACAAAAATTTACCCATACGTTTGGAATATTTTAGCAATTTTAAACTGAGGCCGCCTCAGGAAAAAAACACACACCAAAGAGAAGGCTGGCACATGGCTTTGCCGCAACGACACCTGAAAATTAGCATCCAGCCACATTTAAATAAAAGTAATTAAGCAAATTATCAGAAGCTATTTGATGCTGTGAAATTAGGCGGGAGCTGTGTGAGAGTCTGGAAGCGCCAATAGGCGCTTGCCGTACCCAGCCGCAATCTCATCTCAATCATTTCAAGTATCCGTAATTGCATTTAATAAAGCAAATGCACAGAAATAGAGATCAGTACGCCTCGAGGTTTGGGGGAAGGTTATCTTTAAATCTCGAGGTGTTTTAATCTGAGGAAGGGGGTGTTTATGTTCAAAGAGATGGAAACAAACTGAGTTTCACGTGTTAAATGAAAGACATTCGCGTGGACGGGACTGTGGGGAAAGTTGGTGGCTCACTTTAGGGGATTGTGTCTTTGCAGGGAACAGTGGGTACAGTTCCTCATTTCTTCCTCTTTTTGCAGGTGTTTCCACACGACCGGGAGAGTCAGTTGAACCATGTGAAAAATACGGCTCCTGCGCCCATTTACACAGACACGGCACTTGGTAAAAGCAAGCCCCTCTCTCAATAACCTGTCCAGCCACCCCCAACAGAGATGCAAAACTTTCCTGAATGCTAATTCGAATTTAGTCATCCATAAACCGGTGTAAAGTAACAAGAATGAATGGAACATAAAGAAAATAAGGCTGGGTGTAGTTTCTTGAGTCGGAGCTAATTCTGGGAGTTTCGGGCTTAAGGCCCGTCTCTTCCTGAAAGTGGAAGCATATTCACTGTGAACTTTCAAAGGGGGAAGTGGATACATGCTTAAAGAGGAAGTTTTTGCAGGTTGTGGAGAGAGATCAGGGTACTAGGACTAAATTGGGTAGTTCTCAAAGAACCAGTACAGACCCGACAGGACGAATGGCCTCATTCTATGCTGTCAGATTTGTATTTGCCCCTGACGGAATGAAACAATCGACATTTTTAATTAAATGTTGCGGTTAATATTGAATAACTAAGAACTCCGTGGTGCTGCAGACTCTATGATTTTCATTGCACAGAGCAGTTTCAGTTCCTGCTAACTATGGGCAGTCACAGGGGCTACTCCTCCGGCCTAGTGGCTATTAGGGCCTGCAATTAGGAGATGAAGTCGGTTTCTCACACTGAAACTCGGATTTGTTGTGTTTCCAAGAGCAAGACCAGGAGACCCAGGGCACGGCGGAGGACCCCGAGCCCAGAATATCCTATCAGCAACAAGGCGGCGTCTCCCAGGAGAACTCAGCGAATACAGAGCGGGGTGAGCGCTTTCTGCCTGGGGATCAACAATCATTCAGGAAACAGGTTGATGAACTGAAGTTAACTCAAGCCAGAGCAAGTTAGATGTTTCCTCTTTTAACAAAAGTTTATATTTACGTGTTTTAAAAGTGGAATAAAACTATCAAAATATTAACATTGACGATCAGGTCAGATCTTACGGGGCACATTGGAATACACGTGACACTAAATATATCAGCCATGCTTGACATAATCTGCATCTTCACTAGTTTGTAGGCAAATTATTCACCATTTTTTGGAAGCTGTAGGAATGGGAAATATTATTATTGCAGTTTAATTTCTTGATTTGGGTCGTTTTAATTTGCAAGTTCCTTAGAGCTTTCCAGCCAAATTATTTTTTGTTAAGAGACGCAGACTGACTTCAGATTCACCCACCTCACGGTTTCCGACCGCACACAACATCCCACTCTCACCGGTGAGCTCAGAAACATTCCCAGAAACTCTGTGGCGATGCTCTTATACAGCGAGGCTCTGGGTCAATTTCAGAATGCTCAGTTCTCCCTGCTGGATGGACCTGACAATGCTTGTCTGTGTTTATGTTCAGGCGAAGATGGCACTAGACTGGAAACCCCGAGAACCCAATTGGTGGAAAAAGACATTGAGAACATGGGGAAAGGTCTGGATTCTGACTTTCTACCAATATTAGAGAAACCGAAAACTCGGGTAGATTCTATCAATGGCACCTTGACATTCTGTTAACTTACACTCATCGGAAAAGTAACATTTGCTGCGACAATATGTCAATTATTGAAAATCAAGTTTTTTTTTAGAAAGCGTTTATTGTTATGAACTATTTCGTTCATTTAAACATCTGCTACCCTTTTCTGTCGAACTATTCAAAATGTAATTGACTTTTGAAGTTGGGATTCGAGTTTAAGGAAAGATCGACTTTACAGAATTGGGTTAAACCCCCTGTGGGGCCTGTATAGAATGAAGCAAGTGCTAAGACTGGATGTACAGATTTGTACAATTTATCGAGTTAAATTTAGTTTGACAACATATTTTATTTTTCATGTAAATGTGGAATAATTATTGTACCCCTAGCTCATCTCCAAGAGAGTCATAATCTCAAATGTTTACTGTGTTTTTAACAGTTTTCTCTGATGCCGATTGATTTTCCAATTACTGTACGAGTTGAGTTAGATGTAGGTATTTGTTTGATAACTAGTAAATTACACATAAACGATGTTAAACTGGTGATTACAATGTAGAGTAACCGATCTGACCCGGTCTCTTGTCAATTCACATTGGTGTTCGGTTTAGTAAATCGCTGCTGCCACATTTTTGCTACGTCTCTCTCGAGTTTGTGGTTCAAGCAGGCTGAAATGTAATTAAGCATCATTAATGCGGCTGTGCGCACCCTGGATGAATTAAGAAGTGATGTCGTTTTTGTAATAGTTGGCAAGCGATGGTGAAAGTGTGGGGAGTCCGCCGTGAATAAAAGCTGCAGTAGGCATGAGGTTACAGAGAATCGTGAGGTGTTGGCACTGGTCAATCAGTAAGGCGGTTCGTGAGAATACCAGCAGGTTGTGTAGCTGATTAAACACAGGAGCACTGTTTTAACGTTCACGACCAGGTACAGCCCATTGAAAGCGCTCAGCTGAAGAGAAACTTCATTCAGAATGAAAACTGGTAACTTATTCGGTTGTCCTCGCAAGGTAAACGTCTTGAGTACCAGATTGAAAAACACCTTTCATTTTAATGGCACATGCAATGCCCCCTCACACAATCTTACAGCAGATCTCTGTACAAAGCTGGAAGCAGGTTTCTTGATAAATCCTTACAGTAGGTTTCTGCATAAATTCTTACAGCAGGTTCCTGTTTAAAGCTGAAAGCAGGTTTCTGTATAAATCTGGAAGCAGATTTCTATATAAATCTGGAAGCAAGTTAAGAGCCCATACTCTCTATTCATATTTCAGAAGAGTTACAAAAACTACTTTTGGAACAGATGGAGCTCAGGAAGAAATTAGAACGGGAATTTCAGAGTCTAAAAGGTATGTCACACCCACATGGTTGGGGGGGGGGCGAGTGGTAGTGGAGGGGTACATCATGATACATGAATGTCAACTTTTTGCTTCATATAGTGTAATAGGAATAAATACCACTCCCCAAACCCCGATGGATAGACCCCTTGTGATTTCAACTTAATAACACATTTCTCGTCCTGTAGAAAAACAGCTGTGCGTAATAGTGTATTTAATAACCAAATGCTTCGAGAAAGTGATCTAAACGCAATTAAACTACAAATACAGTTCCAGCCTCTTTACTTTCAATAGTTCTATTGAGTTATACAGAGACCAAAAATAGGACAGTATTTGGGTGAGAAAGAAGGGAATTGCTGATATTTGCAACTACATGAGCGGGAAGAGATAATCTTCATTAATTGGGATTAAACCCAATAGGCAAGGGAAGTGAATCTTTTGAAATAAATCTATTCTAGCTGGAACAAAAAAGTGTGTCAATAAATATTCACTTGAAATCTGCCCTACTTTTCTACAGACAGTTTTCAGGATCAAATGAAGAGGGAATTGGCCTACAGAGAGGAAATGGTTCAGCAACTCCAAATCGTTAGAGGTAAAATGCAATCACGTGTCGGTGTTTATAGGAATGAAGTGAACATTCTCCAGTAAGCATTTCATTGAGTGCATTAAAACCATTTATAGTTAAATTATTTTTCAATAATTCCAATTGTAATAGCACTGACCTTTTCATGTGTTACCGTGGAACATGCCCTTGCCTTTCAGTACAGGCTGATTAGCCTCTGCATGTGAATCCTGTGTACAAACGGCTGGAAGGCATCATTACAAATAAATGATTGAATTTTTCTTCCAGTGCAATTTTCATGGTGTCTAAATTAAAAATCGAGGCGTAAAATTACCTGTGAAGTAGTGCCTAACTTTGGTTTAATTTTCAACTGGTTTTCAGCTTGCCTTCCAGCATAATCCACCTCTTTGGCACAGAACATTTGGCCGTACCTTGGATTTTTGTGTGATTTTTCTCTGTTCACCTGGAACTGATTCGAGTTTGCGAGGTAGATGAATAAGACAGAGACAGAGAGAGAGAGAGAGAGCAGGGAAATGCATACAAGCTGTTTTATTTTAAATCGAGACTTGCTGAAGTTCTCTTAGTTTTTTTTTCAAGCGTCTGTCTGCTGCTTTTCTCAGTGATGGCCTCATTTGCTTTTGACAGACACGCTCTGCAATGAGCTGGATCAAGAGAGGAAGGCGCGTTACGCCATCCAACAAAAGCTGAAAGGTAATGATTTCATCGCCATGTTCTGAATGACACCGTCCATATATATGGGGGTGACAATAGACTAGATCACAATTCTTAGCCTAGCAGAAAAGGGTCTCAGGTGGACTAGAGAATGAGGAGCTGGGAGAAAGAATTGAGGGGAAAAAGCGATATTAAAATAAAGAATGGATAATGCAAAGGAACCAGATGAGAAAAGAAACGAGTTAAATAAAAGATGAATATGGTAAAAGCAGATAGAATACCGAATGAGAGGCAAAGATCGGATCAGTTTTAGGTGGGAAATCATTGAAAAGAAAGGAAGACAGAGTATAATCATTATAACCTTTTTATGGTGGACGAGACCAGGAGAATATGTTTTATCGTAGCGACTTGTGATCTGGAGTGGGCTGTCGAAATGATAATATAAGCTGATCCAATAATAACTTTCAAAGGGGATTCAGACAAACAACTGAACGGGAAATCATAGCAGAGCCTGGGGAAAGGTTAGGGAGTGGGACTTATTGGAGAGTTCTTTCAAAAAGCGGACACAGGCAGAATGGGTCCAATGGCTTGCTCCTGCACTGTAATATTCGTGGTTTTAAAAGAACATTTAATAACATCATAAATATTGATTAAGTGCAAACATCGAGTCAATGCCGATGAGAACGATGTTACAGATACAGATGGCTATTATCTAATCATCCCTCTGTTACATCCCAACTCTCTGCACCCAGAAGCACACGACGCCCTGCACCATTTCTCGTGTAAGATGCTGACCCCTCGACATTGCACTGGCAACTGTTCCTTCAAACCTCCGCTGCTCCCGCAGTGACAAACCAGCCCGTTTACACAACAGCACAAAGCGACGTTCTAAATGATCCTTAGGACTGTAAATAATAATTTAAAATTAAAGGTTTTTAACAAGAGGCGCAAACCAGGATATAGGGAAAGCCAAACCACTAACAACCAGGAGGGGCCCGTGTGCCAGCACTTGTCCATGGAGATTGTGAATATAAATTCAAGGACTAATAAGCACGAAATTTTGTATATGAAAAGTGAATAGATGACCTCAGGGTCACTGTTACAGACCTACCTGTCTGAATTAATGTCCACTTATTTAAAAATATTGTTGATAAGAAATAAGTGGTTATGTGCAATTTATCTTTCTGTAATGTGATTTCGTTCGTACAGTATTTAATGGTTGTAATTTACTGATTTATTTATTATTTATTTGCCTTTCTCAGCCCGAAAACCTAATGGGGAACAAAATTACCTTTGTATATTATCGATGTTATTAAAAGAGCACTTTAAGAGGTAATTCAGTGTGTAAAGATTCCGTTTGGAAATCTGTTAAAGTGATTTTGTTCTTAAAATAAAGTCGGCCTTAAACCGTTTTCGTGACTTGGATTATTTCAATTGTCCTTGGGGTATCACCAAGTGTCTGGGATAGTGGAACAACACTGTCCTAGGATTTCAGCTTCCATGTGGGCTTTCTCACTTTCAAAACTTCCAGGAGTCCTGAGGGGAGGTTGCAGTCAGTGGTTCCCCAAAATGTTTAATTCTGGGGGGAAACGAGTTAAGGTTTTGAGGTGCTGAGGTGAATTTCGATTACAACACTAGGAGGAAGGGATGCGAGCGGATTATTTGGAGGTTTCTTATTGACCATCAATCAAAGTAAGATTTTACATGTACGGTTGCCACATTCTCCCAGGATGTTACATCGATGATGTCTACATTTCCTTCCACGCTGACTTGTCACTCACTCTCCTCCTTTTCTATAATTTCTCTTGCTTTCACTGGGGACCGGGATTTCAAGAATTACACATTTGAAGATCAGAGTTGATTTAAAATTAGCCCGGCCAGAAATAAAACCCGTGTATTTTGAGCAGCTTTGGTTGTGGATTAAATAATCACAAGAGTAAACGGAGCCAAGATTACTGTGGTCACCATGGGCTATGACTACACTGTTACTGCAGACATGGGGAGAAAGCTCTTGGGTTGCTTTATCGGAAACCGGGAACCGGGGGCTGGCGGAAGGGGGGAAGGGTAGGGTAATGTTGTCAGGCCTTAACAATTTCGTTAGTGACTCGTGAAGGAAACAACTTTTGGTTAAACGTTTGTGGCACAGGGTGATCCACCGAATCAGCATTTCAAAAATTCCCAATTCACAACATTAAAATACACCGCTCGTAACATTAGCAGCAATCCATTTTCTGTTGGATTTAGGACGCGAAGTGAGTGGGAACACGGAAACAAGTTCTCTCGCAGGCTGACAAACAAAACCTTGGACTGACAGACAGAAAGCATCGCGTAGACTACAGCCCGAAATGGAAAAATATTTACTTTTTTTGCATAATTACCAGTTTCTTTTAAATACTAGATATTGTTGAGGAAGTTTCGAGGAGAGATGCCGAGCTTCGAAAAATTATTAGCACAGAGCAAAAACCGGCCCGGAATATGTTCTAAAAGGAATGTCTCACGTGTGCTCAGAAACTTAAAGGACAACATTCTGGCATGTAACGGTATACTGATTCGGTATATTGTATATAACATATATGCTGTAGAATGTACGTATATAGTGTATATATATACAATATACACTATGTATAGACTCTATACTGTATATACACTGTATAATGTATGTATATAGGCTGCATGCTGTACGTGTATTTACTGTATACATATATACAATGTATGATATATGTGTAGACACTGCATACTGTGTGCGTGTACTGTATAATGTATGTATAAAGGTTGTACACTGTATAATGCATATACACTATAACACATATACACAATTATACATTATACGCTGTGTAATGTATAAAATTTTACAGACTAATGTTAGTCGCTCACGAAGAACTAAAATTGCTCGGGAGTAGTTGAGGGCTAGTGGGGGAACTGAAGAAAACTAACTAGATAAAATCTATTGTGGCGCTGTTTTTTTCAACAAGCATGCTGAATATTTTGCCCTTCTCCGAGGTTTCTCTACTTCGCTGAATGCTAGCTGCGGACTTGTAGGTCATATTCATTGGAAGGAATTTTTCCCAAACAAGCCTGAAAAAAACTGCATCGAATGGAGAATGGAAAATGACAACTCATCCGGGAGATTAACGCCAAACTATCATCTTCATGGAGCTCGACTTTAGGTTCCCCATTCGAGGGAGACTTCGGTGGGTATCTTGAAGGATTCTGTGAAACTATTTCAAATCCTGATCCGATGCCCTCTGTCTGGTGGAAGGTCTGTGGCCTGTTATTGTACAGACATGTGCACGTCATTTTTACTGGATTCACCAACGCAGTAGAATTTCAAGGTGTAGGGTTTTGGGGGCGGATTAATAACCTAAATCTGTTCTTTTGGTCGATGTTTCCCCCATTTTGACATTGTTTTGGTATTGGTTCAAGAACATTAACACCGAAAAACAAACCTTGCAGTTTTCACACAAGTTGAAACGGAAGGTGGTGAACATTAATTATGATTCTCCCAGTTCACGCGTCGCTAACATTGCTGAGCCTTTTCCCAGAACATAAACCACTCTCAACTATGAGCTTACCCTTTTGAACTGACAGTACTTCTGTTTGGAGATTTCTGGGCTGCACTCACCGTTTCCACTCTCAGTCATTGAGATTCCAAACCTAATGTTGGCCTTTTTCTGTCCATTTAAGATCCACGTTGCTATTGGAAACAGGGGAGTAACCAGCGACTCAATCAAAAAGTTGGGGCGACACGGCGGCTCAGTGGTTAGTACGGCTGCCTCATAGCGACTCGGGATCCACCCTCTGTGTGGAGTTTGTAAATTGTCTGCGTGGGTTTCCGCCGCGTACCCCGGTTTCGTCCCACTGTCCGAAGATGTGTAGGTTAGGTGGATTGGCTATGCTAAAGTGTCCCTAGTGTCTAGGGTGGGAAATGGAGGGATAGGGCAAGGGGTGGGATGCTCTTCGCAGGGCCGGCGTGGACTCCGTTACCTGAATCTCCTGCTTCCACACTGTAGGGAATTCTATCAAGAACACCATGTCTGTGTGGGATCTACCTGTGCATTATTTGGTTACCCACAATACAGCCACTTTTGGAGAGTTGCGTTGAGAAAGTGAAAGGTGCTACCTAAATTCTTATTTAAAGAAACAAAGCAGGAAAATGTTGCAGTGCAAGCTCCTAACGCGAGAAACTACCCAGTAGGCTACCAGTAATCACTTCACATCTTGGTATGAAATGATCTGGTCTTTCAGTTAACCTATTTCTAGCTAGTTGGTTAGTGGCGGTGTGGCCAACTCCAATTGCATCCAACTCCCTTTGGTCATGGTCTTCAATCCCATAATTACCAACAAGCAGACAACCTAAAGCACTGTTCACAATGAAATGTTAAACGTGCACACGGTGCAACTTGCATGCCACAGTCATTGGCTCACTATAACAGCCTGTATTTACGCTAAGTTTGTAACCTGACCCCAAGGTACGATTTAGTGGCTGGCAGTCCAGAGATAATCAAACGTAACTAATCAGCACATCTGCTTGGTTAGAAAAAGTTCATTTTATTTTTGTGCTTTCAGTTATTACTTTCATCAGCTGAAGACACTAATTCACTATTTGTGGACAACCTCTTGCGTCCTATTGCCACCAAGTCCTGTTCACCATTAATCGGTCCTCACTGAGTTCCACAAGTTCCAGTCAACAACATCTCCATTTTAAAATTCCCAACCTAGTTTACCAATTCCTCCATGTCCTCATGCTTTCCTGTTCCTGTACCTTCTTCCAGATCAACAACACTCTGCCCTCCCGCTTTCTCAGTTTAACTCACCACACATTGTGTAGTCATGCATTCAGTTGCCTGGGGCGTAAGTTCTGAAATTTCCTCCCTACTCCCTCCACCTTTCTACCCAACTTTCTTCTTTTAATACAAGAACATGAGAAATGAGACTAGAGGAGGCCATTCAGCCCATTGAATCTGCCCCACTCTTCACTATGATCATGGCTGATCTTGGGCTTTGACTCCACTTTAATCCCCCCCCACTTTGTGTTTTGATCCCCCAAGAGACCAAATACTGGTTTATCGCAGTCTTAAGTAAATTCAACAACAGAGACTTGACAATCCTCTGGGGTGGAGAATTCCAGAAATTCACAATACTTTCTGTGAAGAAATCTCTCCTCATCTTCTGAAGTCCCGTCAGAATCTTGCACATTTTAATGCGATCAGCTCTCATTCTCTTAAACCCCAGAGAATATAGATCCAATTTATTCAGCCCCTTATCACAGGACAACGGTCTCATCCCAGGGAGTAATTTAATAAACCTTCACTGCACCACCTCCAATGCAAGTATGTATTTTCTTGAATATGGAGGACAAAACTGCAGACAGTTTTTCAGATGTGACCTCACCAAAATCCTGCACAATTGTAACATTATTATTGCTGCACTCCAATCCTCGTTTAATAAACTCCAACTATTTGTCTTCCTAATTGTTTAATTTAAACTGCTCCTCAAAATATACCTCTTTTACCAACCTCCTATGAAAATGCAAGTTGTTGGCAGTTTTACGGATATCTATAACTTCACATGCATTTCCAGTGGGCACCAGAAAAGAGCTCAACCAGATACAATACTTACCCCCACCCCCCTACCTCAACACAAATGCATACTTCCTGACAGGGTAGTTAGGTTGAATCTCTGATTAATAACTTGGTTGAACTTAGGGCGCTGAGGACAACTGTGCACCCTGAACTGCTCCTTCAACAAAGATCAGCTAAATCAGCATTGACTGGTGGACTCCATAATTTAGTACCTGGTATAATTAGCAAAAAAAATGGTTTATATTTATACTGTGTGCTAACACATTGTAAACACTTAAATTGCCTCACACAATAAATTGCTGAAGGCACAATCACTGCTGTTATGTGGGTGAGCATTATTGTACAGACAGAGTGGTGTATAGAATAGGTAAAAATCATTATTCTAATTAATAAATAGGGGAAAACAAAAAAAACCCGTCATCTACCTTGACTGAAGGCAGGAAACATCCTCATTATTATTGTACTGGGCAACCAATTGGAAAAGTCACTATCATTGTGCAGAAGGGAGTTAGATGCATATTCTGTGTGATGGTTTCCATCAACAGATGAGCTGGATGGATTGAATAATTTCCAATCACATTTATTTATCTTTGTGACATTTATGAACCAAAACATTCAGTTTGGATATATTTGGGATACTGAAAATAAAGTGTAGGAATTCTTCTCTGGGATTAAAAACAGCACAATCTTTATGAAATGATACATCGAAATTCGTTGAGATTGAAGAACTGAACATGAGGGTGTTTTTGTCACCACGTATTCAAGAAACCTGTATGAATGTAGATGCTATTTATTCATCTCTTCCCCAAAACAACTTTAAAATCACATAAAGATTTAAAGAGAATGATATACATCTCTATTTCTTTCATCCCACCATTGATGGTCATACTTTCAGTCAGTTAGGCCTAAACTCTGGTCCCCTTTCAAAACTCCTGTAATTCTCTCTCCTTTTCAAAGATGCATCTTAAAACCTATCCTTTTTATGCATCATGGGTTCTGGGTGTCGTTGCTCACCATATTGTCTTGGAGGAGATAGAGGTGAGCTGCGTGCTTGAATCATTGCAGTCGTTGAGGAGCAGAACCACTCACAGCACTGTTAGGGAGGGAGTTCCTGATTTTGACCCAGCTATGGCAATGGTGTATGGCATGGAGGAAAACTGCAGGAGGTGGTGTTCTAATGCACCTACTGCCCTTGTCTATCTAGGTGGTAGAGATTTCAGGCTTTGAAAGTGCTATCAAAGTAGCTTTGGCAATTACTGCCGTGCATCTTGTAGACGGCACACTTGCTGCCTCTGTGCATCATTTAAGGGAGTGAATATTGAAAGTGATGGAAAGGATGTCAAGCCATTGGGATGCTTTGTCTTTTAACTAAATTTTACCTACCTGTCCTAACACCTCTCTCTTTAGCTTGGTGCCAATTTTTTAAGGTTAAGTGTGAGAGAATGGAAGAAAATTGGAAGCAAATGGAATTAATTGCTAGGAGATCACAATCAACAGCTGGGGATCTGAAACAAAAATAGAAATTGCCGGAGAAACTCAGCAGGACTGGCAGTATCTGTGGGAAGAAAGCAGAGTTAATATTTTGAGTCCTGTGACTCTTCATCTGAACCATTCTGATGAAGAATCACTGCACTCAAAACATTAACTCTGCTCTCTTCTCACAGGTACTGCCAGTCCTGCTGAGTTTCTCCGGCAATTTCTGTTTTAGCTACAACATTTAATGCTGTGCCTAGAGTTATCCTGTACCTCACACAGGAGACTTGACTACATTACTTTTGGAAGACAGAGATCTGACATGACTGTTGTCTTGTACCAGTGCTTCCGTGTTGATTTTTTCTGAGGTTATAATGCATATCTGGAGTAGGTGGGACACTAGTGGTAGACACACATCCCAGAAAGCCAGTAGCCATTTTCTTGCTGCAAAGTAGTTCATCCCAGTGATGGCATAGTGTACCTCCAGTCTGCCAGACAAGCAAAACTCAAATTTCCTGTCGTTTAACTCCCAGAGTGAAGTTAATGCAAGCCTGCTCAAGTCATTGCTACAATTAGAGACAGGATTTTGGAGTGACACATGTTGGTGGGATTTATTCAAATTGGACTTGTGCTCAACAACAGTCTTCCACTCCAAAGGCCAGGAACTGATCCACTTCTTGTTGCTTTCAACGTTGTTGGTTATTGGACCTCAACGAGTGGCCTTTAGTTAGAGACCGGCGCAGAACTGGCGAAGTTATGGCACCGTGACATCTGCCTCTAAGTTTGAGGGGTTTGTCTGTCCCTTTCCACCGTCCTGTTGCTGTCCCGTATTTTCATTGTTTAGCGGAGGGACAGGAGGATGACTCTGGGACAAATTGAAAAGGTTCGTTTTAATGTCCATAGGTTTACTGTAAGTGGGGGTTTAACACACCGCAAGTCACAGGACAGCACAAATGGGGGATTCCCGCTGTGTCTGAAATGTCTTCACAATTTTTCGCTGCATATTTTGCAACAGGGCAGGTAGGTCCTCTTGGCACACTAACGTTGACAAATCAAAACCTCCTGAAACATGTATTTGAGACGGAGAATAGTGGCGCTCTGTCGCCACCGCCTGAGCAGAAGTCGAATTAAATGTTTTAACCAGCAATCGCTGATTGACATCACTGAAATGTACCAGCGTGCAACTGGAGGCTCAGACAAATTGCTGGAAAAACTCAGCAAAGTCTGGCAGCATCTGAGTTTCGAGTCCAGTGACCCTTTGTAACTGAAAACTGTTGGCCACAACGATCTCACGCAGGTCCTGAGCTCAGACTGGTTCCCACACAAAAGCTGGACGTCAAAATAGACTTTGCATCAAAGTCAACATTTATTAACGGACTTAGAGTCATACAGTCCTACAGCATGGAGACAGACCCTTCGGCTCAAACTGGTCCATGCCGACCAAAATGTCCATCCACGCTAACGCCATTTCCGTGCACTTGGCCCATATCCTTTGAAACCTTTCCTATCTATGTATTCGTCCAAACCCTTTTAATGTTGTTAATGCATCCCCCTCAACCACTTCCACTAGCAGCTCATTCCATATGCGTACCACCGCCTGTGTAAAGAAGTTGCCCCTCAGGTTCCCATGTGTTCTTTCCCCTTTTACCTTAAACTGATGCCATCTCGTCCTTGATTCCCCAACCCTGGGAAAAAGACTGAGTGCATTAACTCTATCCATACCTCTCATGATCTTATACATTTCTATAAGACTCCCCCCCTCAGTCTCCTATGCTCTAAAGAAAAAGTCCAACCTCTCCCTATAACTCAGCCCCTTGGGTCCGGGAAACATCCTTGTAAATTTCTTCTGCACTCTTTTCAGTTTAATAACATCCTTCCTATAGCAAGGTGACCAAAACTGAACATAATACTCCAAGTGTGACCTCACCAATGTCCTGTATGACTGCAACATAATTTCCCAACTTCTATACTCAATGCCCTGGTTGATGAAGGCCAGTGTGTCAAATGCCTTCTTCACTGCCCTGTCTACGTGTGAGTCCACTTTCAGAGAACCATGCACCTGAACTCCAAGATCCCTCTGTTCTACTACACTCCCTAATGCCCTACCATTCACTATGAAACTCCTACCTTGATTTGACTTTCCAAGCTGCAGCACCTTACACTTATCTATATTAAACTCCATTTGCCATTTCTCAGCCCACTTCCCCAGCTGACCAAGATCCTACTGCAATTTCTGATAACCGTCCTCACGGTCCACAATACCGCCTATTTTAGTGTCATCCGCAAACATACTAATCATGCCTTGTACATTCTCATCCAAATCATTAATATAGATAACAAACAGCAACGGGCTCAGCACTGACCCCTGAGGCACACCACTAGTCACAGGCCTCCAGTCCAACAAGCATCCGTCCACTATTACTCTCTGCTTCCTACCATCAAACCAATTGTGTATTCGATTTGCCAACTGTCCCTGGATTCCATGCAATCTAACATTCTAGAGCAGCCTACGATATGGAACTTTATCAAAGGCCTTACAGAAATCCATATAGACTATGTCTACCACCCTGCCCTCGTCAGTCTTCCTAGTCATTTCATCAAAGAACTATAACACATTTGGGAGTCATGATCTCCCATGCATGAAGCCATGCTGACTCCTCCTAATCAAACCCTGTCTTTCTAAACTCATGTATATCTTATCCCTCAGAATCCTCTCAAGTCACTTGCCTACCATAGATGTTAGGCTTACTGGTCTATAATTCCCAGGTTTTTCTTTGCAGCCCTTCTTGAATAAGGGCACGGCATTCCCTACCCTCAAGTCTTCTGGGACCTCACTCGTGGCTAATGATGATTCAAATATATCAGCCAGGGCCTCCGCAATTTCTACTCTGCCTCTTGCAGGGTCCTTGGATATAACTGGTCAGGACCAGGAGATTTATCCACTTTCATACATTCTAATACATCCAACACTTCCTCTACTGTGATATGGACTGTCCCCAAAATATCACCAGTAACTTCCCTGAGCTCCCAAGTCTCATGTCATTCTCCACGGTCAACACAGAGAAGAACTATTCATTGAGGACCTCACCCATCTCCTGCAGATCCACACATACATGTCCACTTTGGTCCTTGAGGGGCCCTATTCTCTCTCTAGTTATTCTTTTTCCTTTAATATACTTAAAAAATCTCTTTGGATTCACCCTAAACTTCTCAGCCAATGCTCCTTTTTCACCCTCCCAATTTCCATCTTCAGTAAACTCCTGTATCCCTATATATCTCTCGGGATTTTCTTGATCCCGGTTGCCTGTACCCTGAGCCATGCCTCCTTTTTTTTCTGATCGAATTTTCAATATCTCTTGTCATCCAGGGTTCCCCATGCCTATCAACCTTGCCCTTTACCCTCAGAGGAACATATAGACCTTGAACCGAGGGGGAGCAGAGGAGATTCACTCAGTTGATTCCAGAGTTGAGAGGGTTGGATTATGAGGAGACACTGAGTAGGCTGGGATTATACTCATTGGAATTCAGAAGAATGAGGGGAGATCTTATAGAAACATATAAGATTATGAAGGGAATAGATAAAGTGGAGGCAGGGAGGTTGTTTCCGCTAGAGGGTGAAACTAGGACTAGAGACCATTGCCTCAAAATAAAGGGAAGCAGATGTAGGACTGAGGTCAGGAGGAACTTCTTCACCCAAAGGGTTGTGAATCTGTGGAATTCCCTGCCCAGTGAAGCGGTTGACGCTACTTCACTGAATGTTTTTAAGGCAAGGCTAGATAAATTTTTGAACAGTGAAGGAATTAAGGGTTATGGTGACTGGGTGGGTAAGTGGAGCTGAGTCTCAAAAAGATCAGCCATGATCTTATCAAATGGCGGGGCAGGCTCGAGGGGCCAGATGACCTACTCCTGCTCCTAGTTCTTATGCTCTTATGTTATGTTCTTATATTTATACAAAGTATACATGACACAAAAGTTGCCAATTGTCATTCTCTGCTACTGTAAACTAATCTCAGTCACAATGTCATCACGTAGTAAGAAGCAAGTAGTTAATGAAGGTAAATATGTCGTGGTTTGTAATGACACTGTGGGCTAATTATGACATTTTTTTAAAGTTCATTAATGGCATGTAAGCATCACTGGGAAAGGCAAAAATTATTATCCAGCCCTACTTGTCCATGCAGAGGTGAACAATTTGTCACTTCAATGTTAACTTATTTTATGTACAGGAGTTAATAGATTTCCTTCACCAACAGGCGTCTCGAGTGGATTTGATTTGATTTGATTTATTATAGTCACATGTATCTAAGTACAGTGAAAAGCTTTGTTTTGTGAGCAGTACAGAAAGAACATAGCAAACAAGGATGTACAGATCATAGGGTGCTTAGACAGAGTGTGGATTACAAGATTAAGTGCTCAGTGTTATTTAATATCATGGGCTGTTCACTATGCACTGTTAGTAAGACCATAGTGACTTCACCTTTTAATTCTAGTGCCACATCATGTAGCTGTCCCTTCAGAAGTAGTGGCCAATAGATTGTAGATTGTGAATGGGACAGACCTTGTGGGCTGAATGGCCTGTTTCTGTGCTATAAAATTTTTAGTAGTTAGCAAAAACAAGGATTAAAATTATAAATTTCCTCCAGACCTGATTCATGCAATGAGGTAGTTGAGGGTTAATATCAGTCTTGAACCTAATGCTGAATGGTTTCAGCTGTACACTGATTCCAAACCAAAACTATTATGTAAAGCTAAATTTCTGATCTCTGCTGAAAGTGGACCATTTCTAAGAGTTAACTTCCTTAAGATTTTCAGTTTCTTTACCTCCCTATGTTCCTTTAATGTGTTAATTAAAGATGATGTTTTCTGTTGCTGCAGTGGGAGGGGTATTATTCTGTACCCAGGCAATCACAGAGCTGGTGTCTCTCTGACGGTGATCTCAAGTAGATTCCTTTTGATGCCTGTAGATAACTGTCCCACTCCCAATGACTCATTGCCAAATTTGCCTGTCTGCTCACCACCCCATTCATGTCTCACTCACTGCCCTTGACACACATACCACCTTATTCCTGATCTATAAATCCTTTCTGCTTTATCCACCTCCTCAGTCACCATCTGACTCCCTGGGAGCAGGTGAGGGGAGGAGTGAGGAGTGGGGAGAAATGAGGGGAGTAGTGAAGGGAGGGCGAGATGAGGACGGTGGTGAGAGGGGAGGTGAGGCGTGAGGAGAGGGGAGAGGTGAGGGGAGGGGAGGGGTGAAGAGAGGGGAGAAATGAGGGGAGTAGTGAAGGGATGGAGAGATGAGGATGGTGGTGAGAGGGGAGGTGAGGCATGAGGAGAGGGGAGAGGTGAGGGGAGGGGTGAGGAGAGGAGAGAAATGAGGGAAGTAGTGAAGGGAGGGAGGGATGAGGACGGTGGTGAGAGGGGAGGTGAGGCGTCAGGAGAGGGGAGAGGTGAGGGGAGGGGAGGGGTGAGGAGAAGGGAGAGGTGAAGTCAGGGGTGAGGAGATGGGAGGGGTCTGCCTATCCAGGAATGTTGTAGCAGATTACAATCCAATCTATTGCTGCTGAGCTCACTCCTCATATCAGAGATTCCAAACAGAATTCAGACTGTTTGGATTCCTATCTGCAAATACCACAATTGGCTGGTAAAACCATCTCACAGTGGATGACATTAATTTTCATCACAAATAACAACAATGATGCAATGAATCATTCATTAGTTGTTTACTAGGCACTCTGTGACAGGAAATTAAACATTGGGGGCGAAGACTTAACAGAATTTCACATTATGTTTAAAAGATAATCCCAATTGCCCACGACCCTGAGAATTAGGCACCTGGAGCAGCCTGAACATGGTATTATTTACTTTAAAACAAAATGATTTTGCAATTTTTCTTTTCATCAGTTGTAAGTTTATGAATAGGATGAATTTTTATGTTTGTCTTATTGTCTGGTGTTGCCTCGATCTAGATTACAATGTGCCCAAACTCATTTCACTCAAGACCCTGAAGTAATGAGTGAGTAAACACACTGTCCAGATTACACTGAAACCTAGGTCCCAGAGGTGAAAAGCCAACCTATTTGTGCTGTCTAAGGTATTTCAACAAACAGATTGTTGGCTGGAACACAGGCCAAAGAGGAACAGGATGTAGATCTAGATGATTCTCACTATCTCTCTCTCTCTGTTTGTCCGTTCTTGCTCTCTGTATGTTTCTGACCGTGTCTGTCCATGTGTGTATTTTTTGTCACTCCCACTTTCTGTTAGTCTGTATTTTGTACCTGTTTCTCTTTACTCAGCACTAAGCCAGCTCAGTTTGGGGACTTGGGATAAGTATTCAAAGGGTGAGCATGGAAATGGAACAGACGTACTGATCTCCAAAAAAGCTAAACCTCTACACAGGGTAACACTGAATACAGTGAATCTCATATTTAAAAACATTTGCTTGCAGGCTTTGAGAAATCTCTGCCATTGACTCCTAAGAAATGGTGAAGAATTATCACTGATTTAATTCCTCAGAATGATGCTCCATCTGGTGGCCCATTTTGGAGCTCATAGAGCAGCTGTTTTTATTGTACTGGGATGACTTTACCTGGAAGTGATAAAAATCCCAAAGAAGGACACCGTCAAATCTTGATGACGGAGGTGTGAGAACCAAGGAAACTTGGAGGTGATGATTAGATTATTGATAATTTGCCTTTTAAAAGCCTAGCATTTATTTGGAAGACTTCTCAAATCTCAGAAGCATCTTGGAAGTCTTTGAGAACAGTTCATTCTTTACACACAAATAAAGCACTTGTTCTGCACCCAGAAAAGTCAACAAAACAAGAGAATTTCTGATTTTGGTAGTTGGTTGAGGGAACAGTATTGAATAGAAAAGGTCCCACAGAGAAGCCAGTTTTTGGGTAAGATGTTAAACTGAGGTCACATTTGCCTCCTCAGAGGGACACAGAGATCAGATAGACATATTTCAAAGAAGAATTGGAAGTTTTGTTCCAAAGTCCTGACCAACATTTACCTTTCAATCCAATTAAGCAGAAGAAAAGGTCATTTTCACATTGCTGTTTGTGGGAGTTTGCTGTGCAAATTAACTACAGAGTTTTTTACACCAGTAACTACAATTCGAAACCTAATGAGATCTGTAAGGCACCTAATGAAAGTTTTAAACAAACACCAGGAAGCATCTGAAAACTGTCCAATCCAATATTGGGTCAGATGTTTTTCCAGTATTCTTGGCATGTAAACACTGACCAAAAAAACATTCCCTTGTTTTGCACACTGTTTAAAAACCTTTCTGTCAAATTGGGCAGTGTGTAGAGTAGGTGCCCAACTGAACTGTCTTGAGCTGCCACAGTGGTCATTATGGAAAAGTCATTTTAAAAAAGTATTTAAAACGATGTTTTCACAAATCCAGCAATGCTCTTCCGACTCTAAAGAAAATTTTCTTTGACCTAGTGGTGGGAGAAGTTGTCCTGGAAGTCCACTTTTTAAAACAGGTGAACAGCAGCGCACTTAAGCAATGACAATAAGGCTGTCTCCTCCTCCAACTCTATTTGAATTTAATCCCCTCCCTCTCTCCCTATCTTTTCCCTCACTTTTGTTACTAATGTAATGCCCTTAACACGCTTTGCAGGGAAATTCATTCGTTGGAAGCATGGTTGATTTACTCGGGATGGATAATAGATGAAAAGTACCAGAGGTTATTTGCTGGTGGAGAAAAAAATCCTTCAGTTGTGTCAGACCACGTCTTCTGGATATTAAAAAAATGGGCACAATTTCAGCTGGCCTTGGATGCCCTCATTCAGATGTCAGTCTTATCGGGCCTGATTTTTCTGCAGAGGACTCGAATTTGTAGTTCAGATCAATGACGGCTGTTCTGATGAAGGATCGTTATCGACTTGATACGTTGACTCTGTTTTGCTCTCCATGAATGCTATCCAGGGGCTTCAGACTCCAGGGATTAGCTCAGACTCTCCAGGAATTGAAGACCAATCTCTAGGACACTCCTAGAGAAAAATCACAGGGACGTTAAAAAGATTATTTTTGCCATTTTCTTTGACCATTTCTTCTAACTACGTAAGTATTGAAAATAGGAGAAAATGCTGTTTTGGTGGATAGTCGAGCATGATCCAATTTGATATGAATCAATTTTCTTTCCAATGCCAGAGGAAGGCAGCGGGTCACAAGGATGGGATGCGTCTGTCAATTAATGGCAGGAGGATTGGGTAGGGGGGTGAGGTGGTGTAAAGTCATGTGACGGGAACCTCCTGGATTTAATTGAATCACAGTTGGCAACTCTAATGGAAATAAAAGGTACTGCAGATGCTGGAGAATCTGAGATAACATTTTCTGATGAAGGGTCTTGGCCCGAAACATCAAGCTTTTCTGCTCCTATGATGCTGTTTGGCCTGCTGTGTTCATCCAGCCCCACACCTTGTTATCTCTGGCAACTCTAATGTTGTTTGACTTGCTGAATGTTTGAGACATTTTAAGCTGTTATTTCAGATTTTCAGCATCTGCAGTATTTGGCTTGTGCTTTATAATCAGCAATTGGTGTTTCAGCTCTTTTGCAATCTGTTATATTAATATATTAATGACTTGGATTAGGGAAGTGAATGTGCTATCACCAAATTTGCTGATGATACAACAAGTCTGCAGAAGGATGGAGACAGGTGAGGTGAGTCAGCAAAAAATCAGCAGGTGGAATACAATGTGGGAAAAAGTGAGGTTATGCACTTTTGCAGGAAAAATAGAAGAGCTAATAAGTGGCAATTAACATTCGTGCCACAAAAATGCCAGACAGTGATCATCTCCAATAATAGACAATTTAACCACCGCTCCATGATATTCAATGGTTTACCATCACTGAATCCGCCATGATCAACATCCTTGGAGTTACCATTGACCAGAAACTCATCTGGTTACGTCACATAAATACAATGGTTACAAGAGCAGGTCAGAGGCTAGGAATACTGTGATGAGTAACTCACCTCCTGACTCCCAAAGCCTGTCTACAGTCTCAAGCACAAACAAAAGCATAAGCGTAAACTGCTGGAAAATCTCAGCAGGTCTGGTAGCATCTGTGGAGAGAAATCAGGGATGACATTTTGGGTCGAGTGACCCTTCACCACCTACAAGGCACAAGCCAGGAGTGTCATGGAATACTCCCCACTTATCTGGATGGGTGCAGCTTCAACAACACGTGAGAAGCTTGACATCATCCAGGACAAAGCAGTCCGCTTGATTGGCACCATATTCACACACATCCACTCTCTCCACCACTGATACTCAGTAGCAGCCGATGCACTGCAGAAATTCATCAAATATCCTTAGTCAGCACTTTCCAAACCCACAACCACTTCCATCTAGAAGGACAACTGCAGCAAATACATAGGAACACCACTCCCTAAAAATTCCCCTCCAAGCCACTCACCATCCTGACTTGGAAGTATATTGTCATTCCTTCAGTGTTGCTGGGCCAAAATCCTGGCAGTCCTTCCCTAAGGGCATCCTGGGTCAATCCACAGCACATGGTCTACAGCAGTTCAAGAAGGCAGCTCATTCCCACTTTCTCAAGAGCAGCTAGGTACAGGCAATAAAATGCTGACCAGCCAGCAATGTCCACGTCCCATGGATGAATAAAAAAATAAAATCCATGGGCTGTCTGGGACATCGTGAGTCATCAATGGCTGTCTAAGTTAAATATGATACTCATGAGAAGCATTGCACTGGCTGATGTGGTCCTTGATATTTTTGCTCCCATTCGAACGTTAGAATGCACCTTTTGCCTTTCTCAGACTTGATTCAGCTCCTTGGTGACTTAGCATGGATATACTTTAGCATCTCTCCTTTCAACTGCTTCAGGATAATTACTCATACAATGTGCCATCTTGGGCTGTCAATTCACCACTGTGTGCCCAACATGATCTTAAAAAAAGAGAGATAACAAGGTGTAGAGCTGGATGAACACAGCAGGCCAAGCAGCATCAGAGGA
>JAHRHZ010000047.1:13558147-13585033 GCA_024137785.1 Ginglymostoma cirratum | reverse complement strand
TCCTGTTCCTCTGATGCTGCTTGGCCTGCTGTGTTCATCCAGCTCTACACCTTGTTATCTCAGAAAGAAAATTTAATTCTCTTCTATATTATCAGGTTTAAGTCTTGCTTCTTTCAAAAATTAACAACCTTACTGGACTCATCAAATAGTCAAAGTTAATCACATGATCATATTCCCAGAAGCTTCTGAACCCCTTGCAATCTATAGGCATTCCAGCTAAAACTGGCATCTGCAGTACCTTTTATCTCTGACTTGGAGATGAGCTGCTTTCCACTAGCTAATTCTAGACAAAGAAAATCATCCAAACCCATTGTATCAAAATGGGTGCTAATGCTTTTATGGTTAACTTGTCACCACATGATGGAAACATTGATAGAGGTGGGGAAGCTACACTTTGCTTAATGAGCTTTCAGTTAGTCCGCGGAGATGGGCCATCTGCAGCTGAAATGCCTGTCTCGATCACATGACCGAAATCCAAGCTTGACGAATAACTTAAATATACAATTCTGGAATTCTAACATCAGTTGCTGTTTGATCTCCAGAGGAAGAGCAACACTCCAGGCTCGTAGAAGCATAGAAAATAGGTGCAGGAGTAGGCCATTCAGCCCTTCGAACCTGCACCACTGTTCAATAAGATCATGGCTGATCATGAAATTTCAGTATCCCACTCCCGCTTTCTCTCCATACCTCTTGATGCCTTCAGCCGCAAAAGCCACATCAAGCTCCCTCCAATATATCTAATGAACTGGCCCCAACAGCTTTCTGTGGTAGAGAATTCCACAGGTTCACAACTCTCTGAGTGAAGAAATGCTTTCCCATCGCAATCCTGAATGGCTTACCCCTTATTCTTAGACAGTGACACCTACTTTTGGACTTCTGCATCCAATCCCATCAGGATTTTATATGTTTCCATCAAATCCCTCCTCATTCTTCTAAATTCCAAAGAATACAAGCCCAGTCGATCCAGTCTTTCTTCATATACCTACAGCTGGCCTTAGACCCTGTATTTTGGATGGAAAGAATCCCACACTTTGCATGTAAGAAGAACTATTGGCTCCAACTCACTGCAGAATCACTGACCTCTGGGGACTTACAACCCATGCAATGTTATTTCTAAATGCCTCTAGATTAAACAAAACCTGTAATTTATAGTTTCTCTCCTCTCCAATCCTGTTCTCTTTAACTTCCTGAATGCTTGTGTATGTGAATGCAGCAATAAGTGATTTTGCATGTTTAGTTAATAGACCTTTCCTCTGTTTGCAACTCAAAGGTTTTAACTACACTTCATTTTAAGGATTGGGATCCAAGAAAACAGGGCTTGGGAAATAACCTTCAGCTTACCTCATTGACGTGCATGAGTTAAAAGGGAAAGGAGTAAATCAAACACTACTTTGCTATCTTGGGCTTGTTCATAATTTAAATTCACCACTCCAGCCTCCTTCCCCATTGTTTTACTATATGTTAGCTGGTATGCAAATAACAGTGCTGCCTCATAGCTGTTCCATCCAAATTGGTCTAATTGCTGTTTTCAACCTCTAGGCGTGGTATCAGAATGGGAAGTGGGAATTCTGAGATCGGGGATCACCTTAAATCAACAATATTTCACCTTTAGTCTTTATTAACAGAGCTTGGGGCAGCATCAGCAATAATTGGAAAGTGGTCAGGATACAATTGGATTTGAAAATGAGCCACAATTTTAATCCTTACCTTCAGTGAATGTATAAACCAAGGAAACAGCAGCTCTACTGTCACTGGTTATGGTGGCATGGTTATAAGAAATTGTGATATGAAATCCGGTACCCAGAAACAAACCAGCTGGTTCACAGGGGAATGGAAATTAGAAACTTTCACTCCCAACCCTATCCATAGAACGTAGATCAGTACAGCACAGTACACAATGTTGTGCTGACCTATTATCCTACTAAGATCAACTACCCAGGAAGAGGCTAGAGTCTAAAGAAGGAAATATTTTCCCAATCCATATTTAGGAATCAGATCAAATGGCATCTTTGGTGAGAAAAGTCATTCTGCAGCTCAGCTACACACCCCAAGGGACACCAACCACCACCACCTCCATCATCTCCACCCCTGAACCACAGCATCACCTCTTAATCCTTTACATAAACATCAGAATATCATTGGAAATATGCTCAGGACTGCAAGAGATATTTATGGTACCTCTGGCAGATCCTAGGGTTCAATGAGTTCCACAAACTAGTTTGTCAATGAAACATAAATCCATTTTGTGTCTATTGACAGTTTCCACCTCTATCACTGTGTTAAACTGTCACTAGACTGAGCCATACAGGGGCCTTTATATACCTGCCTGCTGCCTTGAATCCTGGCTCACACTGCATCCGATTCACCAATCATCCCTGGGCTTGCTGTGGTTTATTGGATCCCAGCTGGCAAGATCTCAATGTTAAAATCTTCGGTCATTTTCAAATCCCTATCTCTGTAATATATCTCCCAGCTCTGTCACTCTCCAAGATATCTGCACTCCTCCAAGTCTGGACTATCCCTCTGACTGTAATTGCTCCATCGTTGGTGCTTGTGTCTTCAGCTGCCTGGGCCCCGAAGCTCTGGAATTCTTTTTCTAAAGAATAGAATAGAATAAAATAGCCTTCATTGTCAATTATACTCAATGAGTATAGTGGAAACTTTATACGTTGCCAATTACAATGCCAACTTAGATGCAGAAGTACCTAGGCACAGCTTCTTTAGTTAAAAGATTTTAGACAATACAGGAATAGAATGTCCAGCATTCCGGAGAAGAGTTCAGTACAGCAGACCACACTGGCACTCAGCTTCCAGTCCGCACCGAGCCCTGGCTCCACATCACACCAGCAACACGCCAGGCCGGGAGGTCACCACAGGGGGCTGCAGTGCCAGGCCGGGAGGTCACCACAGGGGACTGCATTGCCAGGCTGGGAGGTCACCACAAGGGACTGCAGTGCCAGGCCGGGAGGTCACCATGCCAGTCAGGACGTCCCTATGAGAGGAGGCCATTGCGCCAGGCTGGGAATTCATCTCACTGACACTGGGAGGCCACAATGAGAGGAGGCCACAGTACCAGGCTGGGAATCGTTGTCGGAAGCCAGGGATTGTCTGGCTTATTAATGTCTCTCACCCTCGTTATGACAAGTTTATGATCACCTGCCCAAATATTTCCTCATTTGGTTTGGTGTCAGACTTTGTTACTGATTCTGCACAGGGCCATGAGTCGTTTTGTTACGTTAAAGGTGCTACATCAATGTACATTATTGCCGTTTACTCAGTATAGAATATACTCTGTCCTTACTCTATTTTACATACTGATTAAGCCAAGTCAAACCAAATTAATTCTAAAAGGGACACTGCAACAAAGGTTAAATCACAAATAAAACTTACAAAGTTGATATGAAAATTTGGTCTTGGGCAGTGATCTTGTACTCCAGCCCCTATGGAGACTCACTGGTCGCACTAAGCCCGAAGTATACCAGCACCATGTGCTCCCTCTCTAAAATTCTCTCCTTATGAGGATACATTATATTAAATACATTCCTGGGTGTAAATCTAGAGACTGTCGCACATTTCCTGCAGGAATGTGCCTTTGCAAAGAAAGTCTAGAGAAAAATGTAGTGATTTTTTTTGTCAAGGTTCATCCCGAACAGCTCTGTGATGCAGGACTCTGTGATCTATGGTCTGTTCCCCAGGACACACTCCATGACAAACATCGATTGTGCCTATAGGACCATGAACTTGGTAAAGACGCTGTTTGGTTAGCCCAAAACTTGTTGGCCTTCTAGAGCAAGGAGTTGACTCCAACCAAGTGTTGCTGACTGGCACATTCTAAGGTCCGGGACTATGTGCTGAAGGATGTACTAAAGCTTGGGGCAGCTGCCGCCAAGGTTCAGCAGGGAAAGACCACCATCTAAGGTCTTTCTGGCAAAGTTAAATAGGGCTGTGTTCAGTTATCAGACCCTCCCGCTGCCTCAAATATATGTAAATATAATCTTGTACAAATAACAAATGCCTTGGGTTTGTTTGCTGATTAGAGTCAAACTTCATGTTTGTTTGTTTCTTCATATGCTACTGCACTGAAGCGAATTGCTTTAGTAACTGTGTGTGTGTGTGTGTGTGTGTGAGAGAAGATTTTTTTAGAAATATAGTATATTTTTGAAATTAAAAAGAAGTAAATTGGAAATTCCAGTCTTCAGGGATATCAATAACACATTGGGTTCCTGCAGGGGTTTAACTAACAAAAGCTAATTTGCTTCCTACCTTTTTTCTCAGTTACTGTTCCTAGTCAGGTTATACGCAAGTCCAGGGTGAATTGCCCATCCCTGGCCACCCTGGCATTGGAGAGACTTGCTGAGCTATTTCAGTGGGCAGTTAAGAGTCAGCTACGTTGAAATTGGAGTCACATATCAGCCCAGACTGGATAAGGGCAATTAGTTTCACTTTTGGAAGTGAACTAGCAGGGATTTTACAACAGCTTCATGGTCACAACTATTGATGCAAACCTTTATTTCCAAATCCCCATATCTACTCCAACCCCCTCACCCTCAGCAATTCAAGCAACTCTGGTGAGTTTTGAGTGGTCTATCTTCAGGGTTCCGGATTAAACGTCCGGTAAGAAATCCATGTCACTGGGATCATCAGCTCATTTCTGAGTTATGACAAACATTTTATTGGGTGTTCAATATGTCCGTATTTCAGAATTCTGAGTGCTCCAATATGACCTTCTGAAAGCTACACCACAGTGTAAACATTTTCAAATATAGTTTTACAATGATGTGCATTGGAGGGAGAGACATATGTTGTCATTAAGAGAAACTGAGCTTAAGGTTTATTTAGTTCATTGATCTATTTATTTAATCTGGTGGAACAGGAGCTCGGGAAAGACACTCAGTCTGCACTGGGTAACTCAGCTGAGCGTGCCAAAGTCAGATACACTGAATTATTTATGCAATTAAATAAATATTAGGTACTTCTCACTAATTTTTTCTCAATATTATTTATGGACATGGGTCGTTCTAAATTATTCTCTTTTGCTCAGCCATTAGTTAGAGATGTTTTGAAATTAATGGTGGGACAAACCATGTTAAATAATTGGAAGCAGCAGCTCTTTAGGGGATTCTATCCTCTCCTCTTCTGCAAAGGCTCAAACATTGTTTTAGGAACTATGAGGGGAAAATTGGTCATGGCCTGTTTTCAGATGCATCAATGAGAGACCCAAACCTGAGGTCAAGGAACCCAAACTGAGAGGTCCAATCTAAGAGGAATGAAAATTATAACTGACCCTAAGGGTGCGTGTCCTTTGTTTTGATTGAAATGGAATAATGTACAAATATTTACTCTAGCCTGCTTGAAATAGCTCTAAGGATGCCAATGTCCTGTCACCAAGTCACACCAGCACAGTATATGGACTCTGACCAGCTAGTTTAGAGCCAGGGCCTAGAGTGAGGAAAATCCCTGACACTCCTGTTGATATCTTTCAGCCAGGGCTTCCTGATTGGCCCAGGTTAATTGACCCAATCAGGGAACTCGTACTCAATGAGATCCACCTGGCCAACCTCATTCTAATCACTACACTGTTCCAGTCAGTGGCCTCTAGCATGAGGCACAAATCCTGTAAGCAGACATCTTAAACTTTACCTCATTAAAATCCTCATTTTGTACACATTGCCGTGCTTGGTTTCAGGAAAGGCACTGAGGTCAAGTCCAGAGCTGAACTGGAAAGCACAGCTGCAGAACTGTGACATGCTAATGAAAACAAAATGAAGATCATGGTGGAAACATAACTTTAGTGAAAATGGCTGCAGCTTTTCCCCTACCAGCTCCTGTCCAGATGATTGGGAATATGAGACAAAACTGGGAATTGTTCTATGAACAATGCCAGGATATTGCAACAGTTGTGGATTTGTCAAGCAAATGAGATGAGGTACAAATGCTACACTTCTGTCACTATTAGAAAGAGGCAGTTTCAAAATGCATCCCATCAAAAATTACTCTGAAATGCAGGAAATGCACATGGCAGAAATTTTAAAAGCTTTACAGGCACACTTTGAGCCCTAAGTGAACACTACATGTCAATTTTTCCTAATATTGAATAAGTACCAAAGTGGAAAAGAGTTCCTTGATCAATGCGTACAATCATGAATTGCAGAAACCTGTGAAAGTGCACAATTAAACGATACACTGATTAGATAGAGATGGGGATGAGTTAGAAAATGAAAAAAGGCAAGATGCAAACACTGCAGCACAGTAGCAGTGAAACAACCTGCAAAGCCAAGAGTGCACATTGATCTAAAACATCTAAATAAACTCCAGAAGAGATCACACTACCCTATGCCAAACATTCAAGGAATTTGCCACAACTTGACAAGGCAAAATTCTTCACCAAACTTGATGCAAAGGATGCTTACGGGTAAGTGAAGCTGGATGAAATCAGCAGCTTTCTAATTACGTTCTGGATGCCTTTCAGGAGGTACAAATAGTTGCTCATGCCATTTGATGTTTTCATTGCTCCAGAAGAATATCAATGCTGACAACATGGGATAGTTAGTGATCTTCCTGGAGTAGAAGCTAGAGTGGATGACCGGCTAGTTTATGGATGTGGAGACAAAATGGAAAACGCTATTGATGTCCGCGATTGAAATTTAATGTGTCAGCTAGACCTAGCTCACCAGATGAATCTGAAGTTGAACAAGATAAAATTACAATTAAACACAAACACAGGCCGTGTACTGACAGCAAGAGGTTTTCTCCTGGATTCCAACAAGCTGAGAGCTGTAGCAGTGACCAACTGATGTAAAAGCAGTGCAACAATTGCTTGGATTCATCAACTATTCTGAAAAGTTCTTGTCAATTTGTCATCAGATTATGAATAAATTACATATTGAGGCATAGAGCAAGAAGTAACCATCACCAGAGTTAAGCAACTAGTGATAGCAATGCCAGTGTTAAAATTCTACGATGTAATTGATGAAGTCACTCTGCAGTGTGACACTAGTGAGAGAAGATCATGTTACCTCTAAGCTGTTTGTCCAAACTGCCACTCAGAGGGTATATGAACATACTGACTTCCAGTTTCAGAAACGAATACAGTGGCAGGAAAAGTTAGATGGAACCTAAAACAGGACTTGGAGAAGTCCGAGTGCAGCATGATCAACCAATTGCATGTACATCCAGGGCACTAATACAAACAGAAAGATGTTACACCCAGATCGAAAAAGAGTGTTTCAGAGATAGTAGGAACTGCCGATGCTGGAGAATCTGAGATAACAAAGTGTAGAACTGGATGAACACAGCAGGCCAAGCAGCATCAGAGATGCTGGAAAGCTGACCTTTTGGGTCCGGACCCTTTTTGAAGGTGCCGATACAGTCATCAATGTAACGGAGGAAGAGGTGGGGTTTAGGGCCAGTGCAGCTACGGACATCAGCGCCGCCGCATGCTCCCACGAGGAGCTCGAACAGTTCATCCACTTCACCAACACCTTCCACCCCAACCTTAAGATCACCTGGACCATCTCGAATAGCTCTCTCTCCTTCCTGGACCTCTCTATCATCTCTGGCAGCCACCTAGAAACCGATATCCATTTCAAGTCCACCAACTCCCACAGCTACCTGGAATACACCTCCTCCCACCCGCCTTCCTGCAAAAATGCCATCCCCTATTCCCAATTCCTTCGCCTCCGCCGCATCTGCTGCATCTGCTCCCAGGATGAGGCATTCCACTCCTGTACATCTCAGATGTCCTTTTTTTTCAAGGATCACAACTTCCCCCCCCTCGGTGGTCAAGAACGCCCTCGACCGTGTATCCTGCATTTCCCGCAACTCATCCCTCACACCCCGTCCCCGCAATAACAACCAAAACAGAATCCCCCTCGTCCTCACGTACCACCCCACCAACCTCCGGATCCAACGCATCATCCTCCGACACTTCCGCCATCTGCAATCCGACCCCACCACCAAAGACATTTTTCCCTCCCCACCCTTGTCTGCTTTCTGGAGGGACCACTCTCTCCGTGACTCCCTTGTCCGCTCCACACTCCCCTCCAGCCCCACCACACCCGGCACTTTTCCCTGCAACCGCAGGAAATGCTACACCTGCCCCCACACCTCCTCCCTCACCCCAATCCCAGGCCCCAAGAAGACTTTCCACATCAAGCAGGTGTTCACCTGCACATGTGCCAATGTGGTATACTGCATCCGCTGTTCCCGTTGTGGCTTCCTCTACATTGGGGAAACCAAGCAGAGGCTTGGGGACCACTTTGCAGAACACCTACACTGGGTTTGCATGAAACAACTGCACCTCTCAGTCGCGAACCATTTCAACTCCCCCTCCCATTCCTCAGACGACATGTCCATCCTGGGACTCCTGCAGTGCCACAATGATGCCACCCGTAGGTTGCAGGAACAGCAACTCATATTCCGCCTGGGAACCCTGCAGCCCAATGGTATCAATGTGGACTTCACAAGCTTCAAAATCTCCCCTCCCTCTACCGCATCCCAAAACCAGCCCAGCTCGTCCCCTCCTCCCTAACCTGTCCTTCCTCCCACCTATCCCCTCCTCCCACCCCAAGCCCCACCCCCATCTCCTACCTACTAACCTCATCCCGCCCCCTTGACCTGTCCGTCCTCCCTGGCCTGACCTATCTCCTCTCTAACTCCCCACCTACACTCACCTTTACTGGCTCCATCCCCGCCTCTTTGACCTGTCTGTCTCCTCTCCACCTATCTTCTCCTCTATTCATCTTCTATCTGCCTCCCCCTCTCTCCCTATTTATTTCAGAAGCCCCTCCCCTTCCCCCATTTCTGAAGAAGAGTCTAGGCCCAAAACGTGAGCCTTCCTGCTCCTCTGATGCTGCTTGGCCTGCTGTGTTCATCCAGCTCTACATCTTGTTATCACAAATTCTCCAGCATCTGTAGGTCCTACTATCTCTGAATAAATTTTCTTTTTGCTGTCTCGTCATGCTTACTGCCAGTGACACATTTTCAGCTTTCACTACAACTTGAAATCCCAATGCTCTCAATGAACAAATCAATTTTAAAATTTGCATTGTTGCTTTCCACTCCCTTTGTGGCCTTGCCCCAGCTACCTATCTCTGTGGTGTCCTCCAGGTTTTTAATTCTGTGAGCTCTCTGCACTTTTCCAATTCTGGCTTCTTGCTCATGCCTAATTTCCATTGCTTCACTATTGACCATCGTACCTTCAGCTGCCTTAGCCCTCAGCTCTGGGATTGCCTACTTAAACATCTCCTCCACCTTTAAGATGCTGGTTAAATCTGCCCTTTCACCTAGCTTTTAACCACCTGTCTCAATGTCTCCATTCAGTGTGGTTCAGTGTCAAACTCTGCTTGATAAAACTCTTTAGAATTAGATCTAGCTGTACAGTCACATGTACTCGCATGAGTACAGTGAAAAGTTTACAGGTCACCACCTACAGTGCCATCTCAGGTACAAAAGTATTTAGGTACAGATTCTTACGTACAAAATTCTTAGGGAAAACAAAATTAGAAAAATAAAGAAATAAAATGTTCAGAATAACAGTCCTTCCAATGCAGGCCACGCCAGCACCTAGCCTCCAGTCCGTGAGGGGCCTTGACTCCAGATCACGCCAAGCTTCAGCTCAAGGCTCTCCAGGCAGGGAGACCATTCTGGATATCCACACTGAGGCCACACCGGGCCGAGACAGACCCCCACACTGGGCCGAGAGACCCCCATACCTGGGTGATAGACCCCCACACCGGGTCGATACACCCCCACACTGGGCCGAGAGAGACCCCCCACACCGGGCCTAGAGACACCCCCACACCGGGCCGAGAGAGACCCCCACACCGGGCCTAGAGACACCCCCACAGCGGGCCAAGAGACACCCCCACACCGGGCCGAGAGAGACACCCCCACGCCAGGCTGAGAGAGACCTCCACACTGGGCCGAGAGAACCCCACACCAGGTTGAGAGAGACCCCCACACCAGGCTGAGAGACACCCCCACAGCGGGCCAAGAGATCCCCACTCTGGGCCAAGAGATACCCCCACACCGGGCCTAGAGAGAACCCCACACCGGGCCGAGAGAGAGACCCCCACGCCGGGCTGAGAGATTGCCACGCCAGGCCGAGAGATTGCCACACCGGGCTGAGAGACTGCCCTATTAGGCTCAGAGACTGCCACATCAGGCCGGGAGACCGCTACGCCCAGGTCACTGGCAGACCGCCACACTGGGCCGAAAGACTTCAACGCTGGGCTGCTGGGAGACCATCACTCCGGGTCACCGTCATGCCGGGCCGTGAGACCTAGGAAACACCTTATAATTTGATTGTGTTATGCATGGTGTTTTATTTATTCATTTGCACGATGTAGGTGTCAGTGGCTATTCCAGCATTTAGTGCCAATCCCTAATTGCCCAGTGGGCAGTTAAGAGTTAACCACATTGGTGTGTGTCTGGAGTCACATGTAGGCTAGGCTGGTGAACCAGATTTTGTTTGAGAGATAATAGGTACTGCAGATGCTGGGGAATCCGAGATAACAAGGTGTGGAGCTGGATGAACACAGCGGGCCAAGCAGCATCATAGGAGGGTCTAGGCCCGAAACGTCAAGCTTTCCTGCTCCTATGATGCTGCTTGGCCTGCTGTGTTCATCCAGCTCCACAGATTTTGTTTGAAATTGGCAACAGTTTCATGATCATCATTAGACACCTGATATCAAATTTTTATTGAAGTCAAATTTGAACATAGGTGCGCAGAACATTGCCTGTGTCTTTGGGTTAATTGACCAGTGATAACTCCATTTGGTCGTTACCTCCCCCATATAAATACTTACTTATATAAAGTATATAAATACAAACTATTTATGCTGTTGCCTCCAAAAATGGGAGGTAGTAATTACCCTGTTTGGTGGTGTCAGGGTTAAAATACTCACTGATAAGAAACAACGGGCCCAGGGATTCAGTCAGGAGATGTCTAGTTTTTTTGTGTATGATCAAAACTAAAAGCCAGAGTTTGGAATGTTGTGGGCTTGATGGAAGAGCTGGTCTAGTGCAATACTACCATCTAGTGGCTAGTGAACAAAGTGCCATTCTTGTCAAAACTGGGCACTAATGTGACAATTCTGCTGGAGATTCAAGTTGATGTTTACCAAATAGGTTTTATTAATTAAACGTGATCCATCGTTCCCAGCTTTGGAAATACAAGCAAAAAGTGCTGGAGAAACTCAGCAGGTTTGGAAGCAACAACTCAGCACCATTCTCACATTTTATTTCAGCTCTCCACCATCTGTAGCATGAGATAGCAGGAACTGCAGACGCTGGAGAATCTGAGACAACAAGGTGCAGAGCTGGATGAACACAGCAGGCCAAGCAGCATCAGAGGAGCAGGAAGGCTGACGTTTCGGGCCTAGACGCTTCTTCAGAAATGGTCTAGGCCCGGAACGTCGGCCTTCCTGCTCCTCTGATGCTGCTGGGCTTGCTGTGTTCATGCAGCTCTACACCTTGTTATCTCACCATCTGCAGCATGTTGTTTTTATTGCTGTCCGTAGTTTTATTTGTGGGTAATCAATAGAGTCATTAAAATCACTTTTCTGTCAAGAAGGATGCGATGCTATTTAACATGAATTGTAAGTGAGGTGATGAGAAGCACCATATTAGATGTACAGAATCACAGGTTTATTGAGTTATTTTTATAACTGCTTGGCTGTTGTGTGTTTTGTATCAAATTTTGCTTACAGAAAAATGCCATTCAGCCCAACTGATTAATGCTGGGGTGTATGCTGTATGTGAACCTCCTGTTGTGAATATCTACTTCATGTTTCCTATGTTTTGGTATAAAATTTTAGTTTTAGGAATTAAACTTTAATAGCAGCGTGTGGGATAAAGGTAACAAAACCACCTTGAAATCTAGTGCATGTAAGAGATTGGGGTAATGTTGCCTTAAGCAGTTAACAGCTAGGAAGTGCAGATGCTGGAGAATCTGAGATAACAAGCATGGGGCTGGATGAACACAGCAACCCTGCAGCCCAATGGTATCAATGTGGATTTCACAAGCTTCAAAATCTCCCCTCCCCCAACCGCATCCCAAAACCAGCCCAGCTCATCTCCACCTCCCTAACCTGTTTTTCCTCTCACCTCAAGCCACACCCCCATCTCCTATCTACTAACATCATCCCGCCCCCTTGACCTGTCCGTCCTCCCTGGACTGACCTATTTCCTCCCTACCCCGCTACCTACACTCACCTTTACTGGCTCCATCCCCGCCTCTTCGACTTGTCTGCCTCCTCTCCACCTATCCTCTCCTCTATCCATCCTCTATCCGCCTCCCCCTCTCTCCCTATTTATTTCAGAACCCTCTTCCCCTCCCCCATTTCTGATGAAGCGTTTAGGCCCGAAACGTCAAGTTTTCCTGCTCCTGTGATGCTGCTTGACCTGCTGTGTTCATCCAGCCCCATGCTTGTTATCTCAGCTAGGAAGTAATATAATTGGAATGCGAGGCTTTGGTGAATACCAGAATACCTAAAACATGTGGGAGGGACACTTATAACACAATGGTCTGTACCCCTGAGCTAGGAGGTTAGGATTCAAGTCCCACTTACTCCAGAGGTGCGTAATAACAACTTTGAACAGGTTGGTTATAAAAATAGGTTAAATTAAATTTAAAAAAAAGTTCAGAAGGTTACCATGTTTGTTTAACAGTATCAGTGTGGAAGAGGTAGAGCTATAAAAACAAAAGCTGTTTAGTTGGAGATAGTAAGAACTGCTGATGCTGGAGCAGGAAAGCTGATGTTTTGGGTCGGGACCCTTCTTCAAAAAATTTCTGTCACTGTGCCCCCCCCCCCACATTTCTGAAAAAGGAACCTAACCCAAAACATCAACTTTCCTGCTCCTCTGATGCTGCCTGGCCTGCTGTGTTCCTCCAGCTCCACACTGTGTTATCTCTGACTCCAGCATCCGCAGTTCTTACTATCTCTGGGTGGTGTGATGTGCAAAGCTTGCAGTAATGGAAGTCAAGATAGATTAGAGCCTTATTAGCTCACTAAATTAGCTTCAAGCATTCAGAACCCTTACAGCCAGGTGAAGGACAGCCCTCAGCAGGCCATGTCTGGAGATAGGTAGAATTTAAGAAGAATCTTGGGTTTCAGTTTATTTTTGTGTGTACTTGCTGGGAGATGTTAGTTACAGTGTGGAACTGGAGAGTGCTGAAGCAAGTGAAATGGCTCTCGCCAGCCCGAGTGCTGATGCTAGGAAACTTTAGGCAGTTCAGGATTAGAAATGTCCCTGGGAGTGGAGGGTCCAGGTCATGGAAAGATGATAGAGATGAAAAGAAGTTCTGGGAGCCATGAGTTCAGTGCAGCTGAGGGTAGGAGTGAAGGAAGCCCTGAAGCAGTACTTGCTCAATGCAGCTTAGCAATCTTGGAGTTCAGAGAAATGCAGCAGCAGTGCCAGTTTAGTGAAACTATCTGTCTGTGAAAGATCAGGAATTGTGCTCGTGAGTAGGTGCTGAAGTACTGCCTTACGAATCTAGTGGAACACAATCTCAGAGGAGAATTGAACTACCAGGCTGTGAGCAGTCAGTGAGGCAGTCTGTGACAGAGTGGCATGTGAGGAAATTTTGAAATTGGATCATTGCGAGTGAAGAATAGGTATCCCTTCCAAAAGAGACAGAGTTTGAATGAGACTTTGTAACCCAGTTTCAATAATGTTTGGTGGTATCTGTTGAGTACATCGGCCATTTGGTGTACAGTCAGAGTGATGTTTGACTGCAGTTTATTTATTAACTCATATTTGAATCATGTTAATTCTGAATGTTGGAGTAAAAGTTGTATGTATAGTTTAGATTGTTTTACTTTTCTAACCGTGCAGTAAAATTTATCTTGTGTCATAGGATGGGCCGAAGGGCGAAAAGTTAATGATGATATTTGACAGCTGCATGAGAAGATAGATTGTATAGGATGGGCTGAATGGCTACAATTGTTGATGATATCCAAAAAGCTGCATGACCTCGGATAAGTGTTGTTAACGTTCTCTTATGGGCCAAAGACAGCACCTGCAACTTGTTCTTCTGTAGCTGTGAGATAGTAAGAACTGCTGATGCTGGGGTCCAAGATAACACAGTGTGGAGCTGTATTTTGTCTTCTGTATCTTGCTTTCTTTGTGCTGGCTGTTTGTTACACTGTACAAGAGAGTTTCATTCCAAGTCACCGGACTTCGCCTTGGACTGGGATTGCAAACTATGCCAGTAACACGCTCAGCTTCCAGACCAGTCATCGATCAAGGCATTCCCAACAGCCAGAAGGGTGTGAGGCTTATTGTTTCTTTCCTCTCTTTTTCATTCCTTTTACTTATTTAATAAATGTTCCTTTCTTTTTAGTCTTTTATTATTGCTCAATAAATGCTAATATTTAAGCAAATTGCTGTTGTCGAGCCTTCTCTTAATTATATTTACTGAATCTGAAAAGAACTGTTTTGATGAACGCAGTGATCCAAGTCAGCTTGTTTGATTGAAACAATGGAATCCTGTGACTTTATTCCTCAGCAGCTACCTGGTATGAAGTCTTACTGGGATATGTTCTTGTTCCACTGTAAATCAAGCCCCACTATTTCTGGGGTTGACACAAGATTTTAAAAAATGTATTAAGGTATGCAAAGTTTCCATCTAAATGCGAAGTATTATGGATGCTGGAAATCTGAAACAAAGAAAGAAAATGTTGCAGAAACTCACCAGGTCTGGCAGCATCATTTTGATGAAGGGTCACATTGGACTCATAACATTAACTCTGTTTCTCTCTCCGCAGATATTGCCAGAGTTTCTCCAGAGGTTTTTCAGGGGTTGACACAATGCCCCCCAGTTATCTCACAACAAAAGCCCACCTTCTATGAATGATTAAAAATACATATAGTTCAGGGTTTAGTTTGACCCACGAGTGGAAACATTTGCTCTAAATCTACTTTATTAAATCTTTTTGTAATTTTAAGGACTTCTAACAGTCCCTCATCTTTTGAGCCCAAGCCTGTTCAGTATTTTCTGATTGTCATAAGCTCATTGTAACTCCCGTTTCTCTAACGATTCAATGTATTTTGTATGAAGAACAGAACTAAACATATTGTAAGTGTGTTATTACCAAGCTTCTAGACGAGTCTACCACAATTCCTCTGTTATTCAATTCTATGGTTTCTGTATTGAACTCCACTGCTTAATTTGGATTTTCTGTTGGGTGTTGGGGTGGGAGGGGGAGGTGGTTGATGGGGTTTGCTATTTGAAATTAATGCAATTTCATGGCTTTGCTTTTCGCATTCTACCTGTGGTGACCTCGACACTGATGAGGTGGTGGCAGGGATGGCTTGTATTTTTATTATTGTTGTTAAAAATTGAGGAGCTAAAGGGCCAAAGTCCAATGTGTAATAGTCTTTCCTACATTGGAGAGATGAAACATGGACTGGGTGACCACGTCTCAGAACATCTACGTTCTGTCTGTAATGATGACCCTGGGCTTCCAGTTGCCTGCCATTTCAACACACCACTGCCCAACATTTCTGTCTCAGGCCTGCTGCAGTATTCCAGCAAAGCTCAGCGCAAGCTGGAGGAACAGCACCTCATCTTCCACTGAGGTACCTCAGATGTCAACATCAACCATTTCAGAGCTTGAGCACCACCTTCCTTGTGCAGTGCCCACTCTCACAACCTCAGGTCCTGTCACAAAATGTGTTGCTGTCAGCACAGCCAACCCATTTCCAACTACTCATAGCCCCCAGTAAGAATTATCCAGCTTCTCTTCTTCCTTGGCTGACAATCAATAAACATTTTCTCTACCTGCCTTGTTTTCTCTCTCTTTGTCTGGGCTCCATCTCCACCTATACACCCACTCCTCTCCACTCTCCCACCCCGACCATTAGCAAAAATATCACCTCTTCCTAGCTGCTTCTAGTTCTGAAGGAGGGTCACTGCACTCAAAATATTGAGTCTGTTTTCTCTCCACAGATGCTGCCAGATCTGCGGAGTATCTCCAGCAATTTGGTGCAGTGGTAGTGTCCCTACCTCTGGGCTAGAAGACCTGGGTTCAATTACACCTGCTCCAGAGATGTGTCATAACATCCCTGAATAGGTTAGTTAGACACAACTATAACTTAAGGTGTTGGATACAGTTTGTCAGCCAGTAAATTGATGAATTTGAACATTAACATTTAAAGCATAAAATACTCAAGAATTACATACTGAATTGGAATTATTCTACTTCTTTATCCTGCTGTTTTGTTATTAATATTATAGATTTCACGATATGTGCCCCTGCTGAATTGCACAGAGCTGATTTACAGATGGAATTCCATGGTACTTACAGCTCACAAAGGCCAGTTTGCCCAACCGGTCTGTATACACTTCATACTCCCTATGAGCCTCATCTCACCCTATCATTCCTTCGCCAGATCCTTCAGACCCCTTTCTCCTTCCGTATTTATCCAGCCTCCCAGGTAAGCTCCTACAAATAGTTATAAAGTGTAACAACAAGATCTTAGAATCCCTGCAGGGTGGAAGGAAGCCACTTAGCCCATCAAGTCCACACTAACACTCTGAAGAGCATCTCACCTAGACCCAGCCCCTACCATCACCCTGCATTTACCATGCCTATTCCATCTAGCCTACATATGCCTAAATACTACAGACAATTTTAGCATGGCCAATCCACCTAACCGGCATACCTTTGGGGAAGCAGGAGCACCCAGAGAAAACCGCACGTAGAGATCATGTACAAACTCCACACAGACAGTCTCGCAAGGGTGGGATTGCACCTGGTTCCCTAGCTCCATGAAGTTACAGTGCTAACTACTGAGCCATGGTGAACTGTTTCTGTTTAAAAGGCAAATATTGACCAGGATATAGGGACGAAATCCCCTGCTTTTCTTCACAATCCTGCGTTTACATCCTCCTGAGAGGCTGGAAGCACCTCAGTTTAACGCCTCATCCAGAAAACAACACACGAAAAGTGCAGCGCTCCATCAGATTTTGGTTTGAACTCTCAAATTTCTCATTCAGTAAAGGGGAGTGCTGCAGGTGATATACCTTGATCAAGAGCAGGAAATCTGCCAAGTATTTTGTTCCCTTTCAAATGGGAGCTCTGGTTTACTTTCTTACTGGACTAAAACAAACATGAAAATCATCCCCTTCCCTAGCCTCCAACTCTGAATCCCAGCCCCAAACCCTACCCCATCCCACAACTCTACCCCACGCATACCCTGACCCCTGACCCACAGCCTTACCCCTGACCCACAGTTGGGAGGTGTTGGCCTAGTGATTATCACAAGTTAAATAATCCAGAAACCCAGGTAACCTGGGCTGCCTGTCATGGTAGATGGTGGAATTTAAATTCAACAGAAAAATCTGGAATTAAAAATCTAAAGATGACCATTAAACCATTGTTGATTGTCTGAAAAATTAATATGTTTCCCAAGTGGCCTGGAGGGAAGGAAATCTGCTGTCGTTACCTAGTCTGGTATACATTTGACTGCAGACATGTAGCAATGTTGTTGACTCTTAAATGCCCTCTGGGCAATTAGGAATGTGCAATAAATGCTGTCCCAGCAAGCGATATCCACATCCCGCAAAAACAAAGACAGAGACAGAGACACATGCATGCACACGCACACACACACAAATACATGCACACACACACAAATACACGCACACACACACACAATCTTTCTCTCTCTTTTGTACTGTCATCTGGCTTAAACTGGGTCCCATTGGGGTGGCATGTTGGCTCAGCCGTTAGCACTACAACCCACAGTCCAGGGTTCAATCCCAGTTTTGGGTGACTGCACTTACGTGTTCACTCTGAGTCTGGTTTCCTCTGGTGTTCCAGTTTCCTCACACATTACAGAGATGTGTAGGTTATGTGAATTAGCCATGGGAAATGCAGGGTTACAGGGATAGGATAGGGTAGGGGAGTGAATCTGGGTGGGGTGCTCTTCAGAGAGATGATGTGGACTTCTTGGGCCAAATGGCCTGTTTCCACAGTGTAGGGATTCTACAGATTAATATATCCTTTGAAATCTCCTTAGCTTCCAGTCGTTTCTGGTTGGTGGTGATTGAAGCTAATGTGGCCTCCCAGTTGTAAATGAGATGAGCTGAACCTTGCCCACTCTGGAAGTGAAGGTAAGTCTGCCTGATCTCTGTGGCTCAATTACACGTAACACACTGATGCTGTTACCCAAATTGGTGAGGAACAAAGTTATATCAGGAACCTGTAAAATACACAGCTCAGAGAGTGAGATAGAACAAAGGAGAGAGATAGAGAGGGTGACAGAAACACAGAAAGGGAAATTTAAATGAGGAATTTAAGAAGAAGCAGTATCTGGGGAAAGTCTATCAATGATTTGTGCAGGAGGACCGTGTATTAAACACAGTCTGGGACTGGTGGCAGAATTTTTGGAGGAATTGTGGGCACTGTCCCAACACCCCCACTAGGTGGTGCCCCATCCCCACTTCAGGTGATGGTACTGGTCAGTCTGAGGATGTCACATGGCCTCCAGAATAGATATGTTGTCCGCATGATTGCCACGGCAAACACTACTGGAATGCTGCTTTATATTTGTCATTGTTGTACAAAAAGGTGCAGAACATCCTCCATGCTGAGAAACCTTCCAAGTTGCTTCAGAAAGAAGCAGGCAACAATAATTGCATGCATTTATATAGCGTCCCTATCACCATAAACACTTCACAGGAAATTACTTTTGGCAACAAGCTGTATAAGAAGAAATTAGAAACAAAAACAGAAAGTTCAGTGGCCTGGCTGTATCTGTGGAGAGAGAAGCAGAGTTAACATTTCAAGTACAGCATAAATCTCCTTCAGAGTTCTGTAGAGGAAGAAAGTGGAGTTCTTGAGGGAGAGAATTCAAGTGCTCAGATTTCAGGGACCTGAAAACCTGATCAATAATTATGGAGCTGTGCAAACTGGGGAGATGCATGAGGCCAGGATTGAAGCAGTACAGGGATCTCAGAGAGTTGTGGGGGCTGGGTTGAGTTTCAAGCCCCATATCAGAAAGAAGGAGCGGGAGTGAGCCTGGATGATAACCAAAAGCTCGTGTAAATGACATTTAAAGTAAGCAGAGGACTAACAAGTAAAGAGTCCATTGGAGAAGGAATTCCAAACGTTCAGAATTGTAGGTCTACAGAAAGATGGGATAGGAGAGTAAAAGTGTAGATATTGAACAGGCTTGCAAATGGAGAGAGAGTTTCAGAGAGAATGGGGAATGTTGGGTGGAGGCCCAACCAGTAAACAGTAAGGAGAGAGAGAGAGAGAGATAAAGAGAGAGAGAGAGAGAAACAATGATGCACAGAAAGACACGTTCAGAAGACTGCAGCAAAAGAGTTGGGTTAGAAACTTATAAATAAGGAGAAGGAACAGAGACCTGATATACTGAGAGTCCAAGAACAGCAGAATCAGTGAGAATCAGATGGGGGAGGGGTGTTGGTTGAGTCGGACTCAGTGTGGAATGGGAAGTAGATGGAAGGGCTGAGGACGACGTTGAATTGTTGTGCTGTATACTGGAAATATGAGTGGGGAAAGTGTGGATAATGAAGGGCAGATATGAGGCTTGAAGCTCAACCCAGAATTCAACAAGATGCTGAGGCTGGATGCTGATTGGATCAACATACGAGAGGCCAGAGTCCTTTAGCTACTCTTGATTTTGGGCTGTGGAGTCATTAGCATGTTGCTGCTTGTGGGAACTTGTTGTGTGTGAATTGGCTGCCAAATTTCCTATGTAGCAACACTAACTAATTGCCAAAAGGTGCTTCATTGTGAAAACAACTAAGGACACACAAAAAGAATCTGCGGGTATGGATTGAGGCCGAAAGATGGAAATGGAACATGAAACATGAAAATTGACAGGCCACAATGGACAACAGGGATTCCAGGCCCAAGTTTCAATCTCCAGAAGATTCACACACATACCTGCAACACTGTTCTGTTTGTCACCCAATGGATTTAATATGTTAAACAAGTTGTTGATTTGTTATTGCCAACTATTGGCTTCTACCAAAGACCAATTTCACCCTCACTGCCACTAGCCCCATTGACATCAATTCCTCTTGATTATCAGTTTAACTCTGAAGGTGCTTTTTGTATCTCTGTGGAGATTACCCCTAGCCCAGGTAAGGTTCCCATTCTTAGGCTTAAGAGCCATAGCTGAGCAGCGTAAAACCAATTAATTGTTGGTAGTGTTAGGAGAAGAGTTAAAACCATGAAGGACAATTTTTTTTGCAGGTGGAGGGTCCTTTGGGAAGAGGTTTTGTGTTTCTTTAAGATACATGGTGAAGGTGACAGGGAAACCACCTCATAAGTCCTTTTCCCTATTGCCCATTGAAATTAAAATTTGGGTGGCCCCATGTGCAGTGGGGGGTGGCCAGACATCTCAATATTGATGGGACAATCCAGTTTTTTATTAAATGTCGCGGGGTCCCAATAATTTCCGAAAAGGATTCAAATTGCCCTGTTTTGCACCCTTTGCCTTTTAATCAAATATAAACCAGGTTGGGGGAGAAAATGTGTGAGATTTTATCCTTCTCCCTGTAAACATCCATGGTATGGCATTGCATTGTGCACTGTGAACCATGTACCCCTCCCCCACAGGCTGTCTGCCATCTCCAGACAAAATGTCATGATCCGTTGGATGCTAACAGCAGTTGGCACCTTTTAAACAATTGATGGAATAAGGTTGTCATCTCTGGCTGGACATTTTCTGGGAGATTTTGTCACATGGAGGAGATAATAGCCTCATGGTATTATCGCTGGATTATTAATCCAGAGAAGTGAGTGATGTTCTAAGGGACTCAGGTTCAAATCCTGCCATGGCAGATAATGGAGTTTCAATTTCAAAGAAGTTTGGAATGAAGAGTCTAATGATGACCATTGCTGTGGAAAAAAAACACACCTGGCTCACTGATAGCAGGAAATGCAGATGCTGGAGAATCTGAGATAACAAGGTGTAGAGCTGGATGAACACAGCAGGCCAAGCAGCATCAGAGGAGCAGGAAAGCTGATGTGTCAGGCCTAGACCCTTCTTCAGAAATGTCATGAATGTCCTTTGGGGAAGGAAATCTGCCATGCTTGCATAGTCTGGCCTACATGTGACTCCAGTCTCGCAGCAATGTGGTTGACTCTTAACTGCCCTCTGGGCAATTAGGGAGGGACAATATTTATCCAGCGATATCCAAATCTTGCGAATGAATAAAGTGAGAGAAAGACTTCTTACTTACAACCACTCCTCCCCTTGACCCATGCAATTGGTTACGCAACATGTCAATTACTGCAGAGCCCTGCCCTTTTCAACATGGCCAGGTTTTTACTTTTGAATAGCACTGCACTGAAGAATAAAGCACGAGACAGTGTGGTGTGGAGGAGGGGGAGGCCTTCTTTAAGGCAGTCGCTATGACTACTACTAGCTCCTAAATTCACTCCCAACCAGCTCCATCTGTGTATTTCATTCCTATTACAGTGACAGTTTGCATATCTGCAGCAGGGGAAGGGTTAACCAGTGTCCCTGAAGATTTGCTAAGTCCCAGGGTGTTGCCCAGTTTCCATTGTCCCTGAAGCTTATGACAAACTGGTTTCAACCAGTTTGATGCAGACCTGCCCAGTCAAACCAACCAGGGGCCAGCGAATCTCTGGTATTTAAGCTGTTTTTATTGCTAGGTTTTTCACATCCTGTGCTTGTGCTGCTGAGTCCCACCCTTCATTAACCTTCCTCAAGGGCTCATGCCTGAACCATTGCCTTTGTCTGTTTTCCCCAAAGATGCCCCCTGACATGTCGAATGCTTCCAGCATTTAATCTTATTTGACCACTGTAAGCTTGCCACGTTGGCTGACATTTCCTCAGCCTTAGCTGCAGTAAATCCAGGAGAAAGCCCATCTCTCCCTCATAGGATTTTTTTCTTCCTCTCCATCTCACACTATATAAATCTCCCTCTGGCCTATCCATTCTCTCCTTTTGTTTTTATCACGTACTTTCTCTCTTTCACTCACCTTTCTTAGTCTTGTTCTTACATCCTTCTATGTATTCATTTCTCTGTCCATGTCAATTACACACTTCCACACCCTGCTCCCCTCTAACTCTTTTTCTCAGCAATCCATGGCCTCTCTTATGCAATATCTTTTCCTCTGACAGTTTATCTCATTTGCCACTTTTCGTCCCAACTCCCTTTGTTTCCTTCTCCCTCTGCCAGCCCCTCTCTTTCTCTCGATCCTTCCAAGCCTAACTCAAACACATTCTTCGTGTTTTCATGCCTCTTTCTCTCTCTCTCTCTTTCCGTCACATGTCTCTTTATACCTCTATTTCCCTCACTCACTCACTCTCCCCACAGCCTTGTTGTGCACCGCACCCTGCAATCTGTTACTGTGACACTGAACTGCAGCATAGTCCTCAAGCCAGGACTGAAAGTCATTCTGAAATGGAATCAGCATTGTAAAGATATTTAACCTTTGACCAGCTTTCTGGAGTGAGATTGCTGCCTGAGTTCTAAGCTGCTGGGGATAAATTGAGCCACATGTTTAAAACGATTGAGTTACAGCACTGAATGTAGAGAACGTCTGATACCCGGGCAGAAAACAGCAAAGGAGAAAGTTCTACTCTACCTGGTCAGCCCAAGTCTTTCCACATCAAGCGGATGTTCACCTGCACATCTGCCAATGTGGTATACTGCATCCGCTGTACCCGTTGTGGCCTCCTCTACATCGGGGAAACCAAGCGGAGGCTTGGGGACCGCTTTGCAGAACACCTGCACTCAGTTCGCAACAAACAACTGCACCTCCCAGTCGCGAACCATTTCAACTCCCCCTCCCATTCCTCAGATGACATGTCCATCCTGGGCCTCCTGCAATGCCACAATGATGCCACCCGAAGGCTGCAGGAACAGCAAATCATATTCAGCCTGGGAACCCTGCAGCCCAATGGTATCAATGTGGACTTCACAAGCTTCAAAATCTCTCCTCCCCCAACCGCATCCCAAAACCAGCCCAGCTTGTCCCCGCCTCCCTAACCTGTTCTTCCTCTCACCTATCCCCTCCTCCTACCTCAAGCCCCACCCCCATCTCCCATCTACTAACCTCATCCCGCCCCCTTGACCTGTCCGTCCTCCCTGGACTGACCTATCTCCTCCCTACCCCCCCACCTACACTCACCTTTACTGACTCCATCCCCACCTCTTTGTCTTGTCTGCCTCCTCTCCACCTATCCTCTCCTCTATCCATCTTCTATCCACCTCCCCCTCTCTCCCTATTTATTTCAGAACCCTCTTCCCCTCCCCCATTTCTGATGAAGGGTCTAGGCCCGAAACGTCAAGCTTTCCTGCTCCTATGATGCTGCTTGGCCTGCTGTGTTCATCCAGCTCCACACCTTGTTATCTCGGATTCTCCAGCATCTGCAGTACCTGTTATCTCAGCCCAAGTCTGGAGTTACATCTGAGAGATAAGAATACAGTTAAAGGTAGAGACTGGACGAAATAACTCTACAGAGGCTGGTATCCCATCACCAAGTCACCCTTTCTTTACACATGCATATTACTGTATTGACACTGGTCTGGTTTCCTCAGTGTGAGCAGAACCTCTAACACTCCTGCTTGTATCTGTCAGCCAGGGCTCCCTGTTTGGACTAGGTTAACAACCCCAATCAAGGAACTGATATTCTATGAGGTCCACCTGGCTGACATTGTAACAATCACTACATTGGGGACATTCCACCCCTCCCCACTCACCCTCTCCCCACTGATTCCACCCCTGCCCCACAACTGAGGAACAATTGAGACTGACTATTGCCCCATTTGAGATCGACCCACCTAACACAGGACTAAGTGTCAAACCTATTTTACTGGGCCAGGTGTAGCAACATGACATGTTATATTCAGCTCAGTGCCAAGGGAGATAGGGAACTCTGGTTGAGTGGTTTCCTCGTTGCAGGGACTGTGCATGGTAAATCCACACAATCCCAGAGTAGGGGTGCCAACCCTCCTGAAATGCTCTCAAGGACTTAAAAATGAATCTCCAAGAAACTATGGACAGCAAGAACTAGCGAGGAATCTCAGAGAGACATTAGAAAATAGGTGGGTTATTTTAAAAACATTTTTGAGGAGCTAGTGTTATTAATTGTAAAAAAATGGAAATAGGAACCATTTGACATTTCAATATCAACGAGTCAAATCAAGTCAACCAGTCATTTCCTAGAATAAACAAAAGACTGTGGATGCTGAAGATCTCAAACAAAAGCAGAGATTGATGGAGAAACTCAGCAGGTCTGGCAATATCTGAGGATAGAAAGCAAAGTTAACGTTTCAAGTCCAATGACCCTCTGAAGAAGATACTGGGCTCAAAGCAATAACAATGCTTTCTCTCCAGAAATGCTGCTGGACCTGCTGCTGTTTTGTTTCTGCTTTTGTTTGAGATCTTCAGCATCTGCAGTTATTTGTTTAATTTTAAGAAGTAATTATACAAGACTGTTTGCTTTCTGATTGGTGTAGGGAAACAGGGCCCCGCTAGTGTGGACTTTGTGGGTGACCAATGGCAGGAGTGGGAACAAGTCAGGTGACCATCTGATGAAAGCTCCTGTAAGGACTGTGTCTATTCATTTTAGAGTTTGTAAAATGTGAGGAATGAAATGAGAAGGAACTGTTTTGAACACCAGCCTTGATAGAACGGCTGCAGTTTTGAAAGTTAGTAAGCTGATCCCCATGGCAGGCATTGCAAAAGACTATTTCAACAAACGGCAATTGAAGTTCGGATTGCAGACAAGAGCATATACTGGTGCAGCTCTTGTTGGCAACAATAAGTTGATTGGTCTATGGACTAGTAACCGTTATCAATGACAGAGACCTTTTGCTTGCCAACAACTGTGTGATTGGTTCCTGGGTGGCTGAGCAGCTTGGAGCTGGAAACAAGTTACAGAGAGAGGGAGAAAGCGAGAATGGTGAGCAGATCTTCTCCCAGTCCAGAAGCTGCCTGTTCTCTGCAATAAAAAAAACTCAGCTTAAACCTAACGATAACCAGTTACCTTTCCTGCAGCAGCTGTTGTGAGCTTTGAACTGACGAATCAGAGACATTCTACAAGTGAGTCAATGACTCTGTACTTCCCACAAACCAGAGGAAGCTCCCAGGGTAAAACATCTAAGCAACGCGAGTCTGGCCAGCTGAAGAAGGATCATTTCAACATCAGAATTGGAAAGAAAGACCACTGAACTGATTTTACAGCTATTTCCGCCTCCACCTATAATCAATTTTCCCTATTGTTTGTCCATGTGAGTGTGTATAAAGGGGACTTTATAAGCAGATTAGAATTTTAGCCAGTAGTGCTAAGCGCCAATGATTTATATCTGTTTACCCGCAGACGTAATCTAATTATTTCTAATAAAGAATAGTTCTTGCTTAGTACAGAAATGTTTTCCATTCTTTCAATCAACCCTAGTCCGAAGGTGAGGTGAATTGAGGAACTGAGTATATGACATTGGGAACAGTAGGGCTCAATTTATGGTGTGCTTCCCCAGTGGGTTGAACATTCCAAGGATAGTGCTAAACAGAGTTGGTAAATCAAGACAGTTCTCCTTATCTGGCTTAATTGGATCATTTAACATTCATCCTGAATCACACTGGATAGAATCACCTTCATACTGGTAACTTTTGGAGGTAATGTCTGTGAACCAGCTGTCTGTATTTACACGGGCACTTTGGCATTAGAATTGAAGAAGCACAAAACTCAAAATTAAAAGAGCTGGTGGACTCACAGACCACCTAATCTAACCTTGTCCAATAAAAAGAACTTTTATACATGAATAACAGGTCATAACAGCTCATTGAGTTAAAAAAAAGTTATACTTTCCTATCCCTGCCCAGTTCTTTTGTCAGTTTTCTTAACTAAGTGCACACTGGTTACCAATCCTCCTGGAGATGGAAATGTAGATCTACTATCAATTATTCTCTTAACCCTCTCTTCTCTCAGGTGATCAACACTAACTTGTCCAGTCTCTCCACAGAACTGAACGCCCTCATACTTTGTACTGTTCTGGTAAATCTCCAAAACTTAGACCTCCAACTCTACTTTTAGCGCATTTCAAATTTCATGAATTGGAAAACCTGATTCAAACAAAGAACATGAGAAAAGAAATATTCGTGTTTATTAGGAAGCTAGAACTGGAAATTGATTTTACAACAAAGATGGTCTGGTAACATTATTCTTCAGAACGTTAAGCACCAAAAATGCAGTGTTATTTTTCTATGATTTATGTATTTAGTTAAACAGGAAGATCATTTTGGTCTTGAGCAAGTTAGTTTTCCAATGTGTAAACAGAGAGAGATTAAAGGAAAAATTGGCAGCAAAATAATGGCTTGATGTTATGTTAAATCATTGTTGCATGAACAGTTCCATAAATAGAGAAGAGTGAAAGATTGAGCCAACTGTGACTGGCCCGTAGGGATCTTCCTTAGCTCCTGTGCTTAGTCACAGCAGGAGAAGCTGGCTGAGGGGTGACAGGGAACAATTAATGGAAACAAAATTACTTTCAATCCCCTGTCACGACATTGCTTCAGCCTATCAAGTGGAATTGGACTCAGAGATAAAAGGTACTGCAGATGCTGGAGAATCCGAGATAACATGGTGTGGAGCTGGATGAACACAGCAGGCCAAGCAGCATCATACGAGCAGGAAAACTTGACGTTTCGGGCCTAAACCCTTCATCAGAAATGGGGGAGGGGAAGAGGGTTCTGAAATAAATAGGGAGAGGGGGGAGGTGGATAGAGGATGGATGGAGGAGAGGATAGGTGGAGAGGAGGCAGACAAGTCAAAGAGGCGGGGATGGAGCCAGTAAAGGTGAGTGTAGGTGGGGGGCTAGGGAGGAGATAGGTCAGTCCAGGGAGGACGGACAGGTCAAGGGGG
>JAHRHZ010000047.1:13504332-13553147 GCA_024137785.1 Ginglymostoma cirratum | reverse complement strand
GTGGAGATGAGCTGGGCTGGTTTTGGGATGCGGTTGGGGGAGGGGAGGTTTTGAACTAACATCATCCCGCCCCCTTGACCTGTCTGTCCTCCCTGGACTGACCTATCTCCTGCCTACCCCCCTACCTACACTCACCTTTACTGGCTCCGTCCCCGCCTCTTCGACTTGTCTGCCTCCTCTCCACCTATCCTCTCCTCTATCCGCCTCCCCCTCTCTCCCTATTTATTTCAGAACCCTCTTCCCCTCCCCCATTTCTGATGAAGGGTTTAGGCCCGAAACGTCAAGTTTTCCTGCTCCTATGATGCTGCTTGACCTGCTGTGTTCATCCAGCCCCATGCTTGTTACATTAGTGAACCAGATGGGTTTTTCCCCTTACAATTGACAATGGATTCATGGTCATCATTAGACTGTTAATTCCAGATATTTATTGAATACAAATTCCACCATCTGCCATTGCGGGATTTGAACCCAGGTCCCCAGAACATTATCTGGGTCTCTGCAATAACAGTCCAGCAGTAATACCATTAAGCCATCTCCTCCCCATTTAATAGTCTTTGCAATATATATAATGTTCTGTTAGCTTTCCTAATTACTTGCTGTATTTACTGTTATGGACCAGACCAGGCCCTCTCAAAATATTTTAAGAAGGTAGCCTAGAGCTAACTTTTTCTGATTTTAAAGATTGATGTGAAGTGCATGTTGCAGATGTGATGTAGCTGGTCAAACCACCCAATATTAAGCAAAGCACAATTTAAACACTATAGTTAAAATACAAACAAAAGAAAGGGGAACTTACAATAACTTAACTATTGGAGAACTGAACCAAGTAACAGATACGGTACCCATTACTCATTAACTGTTCCAAGTAACATCCCATAAACACACATCACTTAGCAAAAAGGCAAATTCAGACACAGATTCTTACAGGCAGTTCTCCAATCCCGGAGGAAATATTATCAAGAAAGATTTTGGGGAATGTAGCAGGTAGGAATCATTTTTCTGAAGTTCTAACTCTTCTGGGACCCAAACAGCTTCTGACTGCTGCAGCTAAAAAAACTAGAAAGCCTGATCTGTGAGAACTGGTCACTCCCCTTCCATTGTTTCAACTGTTTTTAAAAAATCCTAAAGACCTCCTTCGATTGTTGACTTAGGCCATCTGCCATTACCACTTCGTAACCTCTGCCTTTACAACCTCTCTTCAAAAAAAAAACCCGGACAAAATAGCCTTTTTAAAGTGACAGCATTGTCACACTACACCCCAACATTTTGTGATTCATACTGTAGCACACCTGGATACCTCTGCATCATAAATAGACTGAATTTGTGAAGACAGATACAGAATAACCCTTTCAGGTTAGTTACCTATCATCATTGCCTGGGTGGGTCTGTGATATTAACAGTATTAGAACGTCTGTAGTTTTGGTTTAATTGGTGAGGTTAAATTTAAGGACAATGGGCACCTATTACCTCTAGAAATGGAAATGTCAAGGCAGCAACTTCACTCCATCTCTTTCTTGCCCAGTCCCGATATGGCAACAAAGGGTGGACAGGGCACCTTAAGTGTCTCAGACAGGGCAGTTGATAAGTTAGCTAAGTGGGCCAGAAGGTCTTCGATTTACTCCTCAGTCTTTGCTGAGGGATTGGTCACAATTGGAGCAAGGTGAATATCAGTAAAAATGAAACACATTTGGGCTTCCCTCTACTAAAGACGCCTGCAGGATTATGCAACTGTCAATACCAGTTTTAAGGAAACTAAACAGAAACTGTGTACTGCTTAATACAAAAAAGCTTATTTGAATAGTATTACTAACAGACTAGCAACATGGGATTGCTATCTGTTGAGAAAGAAAGGGATGACGTACTCGTACAGAAATACAGAAAATGGTTCGAGAAAACAGTTGCCCAGTGGGACCGTGAGAGGCTATGCGAAATTCAGAGATTTGAAAACTGCTTTTGTATCAGATCAAATGAGAGAGGTTGTAAAGTTACAGAGAAGATTTAATTTGCAAGCAGCAATGATAATTAGCAGAAGATTCGCAAGGTGGGGAAAACCTTCTTAGTGCACAGTGCGTTGTGATTCAGTGAGGGATATCTGAAAGCACAGTCAAATGGTAAGATTCAAAAAGATAATTGCAAAAATATTCAAAGTGAACGAGATAATAAAACAAAAAAGGGAGTAGACTTAACTGGGCACTTTCACCAAAGAGCCAGCTCAGGCACAATGACTTCCTCCTGAGCTGTCCCTGAAGTGATATTAACAAGGTCAGCCAGATGACCTCATAGAAACTGAAAGAACTGCAGATGCTGTAATTCAGGAACAAAAATAAAGTTGCTGGAAAAGCTCAGCAAGTCTGGCAGCATCTGTGAAGGAAAAAACAGAGTTAATGTTTCGGGTCTGGTGATCCTTCCTCAGACCCGAAACGTTAACTCTGTTTTTCCCTTCACAGATGCAGCTAGACCTGCTGAGCTTTTCCAGCAACTTTGCTTTTGGACCTCATAGAATTTGAGTTTCCTGATTGGGGGTGTTAATCTTTTCCAATTAGGGAGTCCTGGCTGACAGATATAGACAGGAGTGTCAGACATCCTGTTCACTCTGAGAGCTGGCTCTGAGAGAGCCGGACAAGCGTCAAGGAATCTCCATGTTTAAATAAAGGGTGACTTGGCCTCTGTGGAATTACTTCAGGACTACTGTAAGATTCTATTTTGTACCAGCATCTCAAGGGAGAAAGTTAGCAAAAGAATAAGCATGGAATTATTCATTTAACCTGATAAAGGAGTTCACCCAATCAGACATGGTAAGCATTGAACTGCACATGAATTTGGTTGGTTTAGCTTGGCAGAGTGTGACATAGCAGATGTTAAATTACAGTGCTGATAATTAAGGTAGCAGTAATCGCCATGATGTAAGCTAGGCACTGCTGCTAGCATCATGTTATTGTGAGACGTAGGGTGTATCTGTTTCAGGGGAGGCATGATATAAGTCAGTTCCCAGATCTGTTAAATGGCATGAGAATGCTCCTGGAATAGGCTGTAGAGCCAAACTATTGTGAATTCAGTTGAGTTTAATTTAGCACAGCATATCAGGATAAACACTGGAACAGACAGAAATGGAATGTGAAATCTGCCCACAACAACATTGCTGAAAATGATCTGAGATTGGCTTAAAGGCAAGAAGATTCACGAGGGCTTGATGATATCACTGGCAAGGCCTGGTGGGGGCAAACAGGAAACCTTTAAAAATGGACTGTTAAATTTTAATCCATTGAGCTGGCACTGAATGGTTGGAAAATGAGGCTGCAGTGAGTATTAGAAAGCTGGTCGTAGGATCAAAGAAGCAGATTTTAAGTTGACTATTCCTTTGAAATACCTCAATTAGATCACTCCTTAATATTCTGTAGTCAAGAGAACACAAGGTTAGTCTACACATAATTCCACCATAAACCCACCAACTTCCACAGCTATCTGGACTATCACTGTTGTTGACAGGGCCCTCAACCAGGTCCAACCCATTTCCCGCACTTCTGCCCTCACCCCTTCTCTTCCCTCCTGCAACAGCGATAGGGTTCCCTTTGTCCTCACCTACCATCCCACCAGTATCCACATCCAGATCATCAGACACCATTTCTGCCACCTTCAGCTAGATGCCACCACCAAATACATATTCACCTCCCCTCCCTTGACCACCTTTTGCGGGGACCATTTCCTCCAGGACACCCTGGTCCACTGTTCCACCTGTAACACCTGCCCATTTAGCTCCTCCCTCCCCAGTATCCAAAGGCCCAAACATACCTTCCAGGTGAAGTAACACTTCACATACACTTCCCAGAATCTAGTCTACTGCATTCGCTGCTCACAATGTGGTCTCCTCTACATTGGGGTAATGAAGCGTAGACTGGGTGACCGCTTCACAGAACATCTGCGTACTGCTCACAAAAAAGACCCTGAACTACCTGTTGCCTGCCACTTTAACGCACCACTCTGTTCCCTGACCAACATCTCTGTCTCAGGCGTGTTGTAGTGTTCAAAGCTCAGCGCAAGCTGGAAGAACAACACCTCATTTTCCAATTGGGGACCCTACAGCCCTCTGCACTCAATATCGAATTCAATAATTTTAGTGCCTGAACTCTATCATGCCCTAACCCCTTACCCCACACACCAGGCCTTGTTACCACATAGTCTGCCATTACACACTCCCTATTGTTAGTCACTAACAGTCCCCATTAACAGCTATTCACCCTCCCAGCCCGATTGCTATTCACTCCTTTATCTGTCCAACTGTCTTCTCTCTTTGTGCTCTATCCCCACCTATCACTTACTCCTTACCCCCTTCCCCCACCCTATCTTCTGCCTGTAAACCTACCATCAGTTCTGAAGAAGGGTCACTGGTCCTGAAAAGCTTACTCTGATTTCTCTTCACAGATGCTGCGAGACCTGCTGAGCTTTTCTCGCAATGTCTGTTTATGTTTCTGATTTACAACATTCGCAGTTCTTTCAGTTTTTAACCTCATAATCTTGCTCTTTTAGCCTTTGTATCTTTACACAGAGATTCTGTGCTGCGCTTCCCTCTTGGGTGAAGTATTGCTGGGAGCAGACCTGTCACTGGTGTCAACGATAGAAGGCAATTGAGCTGCTGTTCACTTTCCTGTAGGTTTTCTCCTCCTCCTCTCCTGAAGATGCCGATGCCTTTTAGGAAACTACTCAATGGCCTCTGTGGGTGCTGTTCAAACCCCTTTGCTTTATTCCCTCAGGGAGTGTCTTGAACACTGAATGTGGACAATGAGTTTTTGACCAAACCTGTCCGCACTAATCACAATTAATAGCCTCTTAAGGGTCTGGTTCCTCCTGGGAGGTCCATTCCTTCATCTCTAGGTGGGACAAGAATGTGTCAGCCTACTGATAGTTGGCCCTCTGCCCCTTCACTCCCAGCGCTGCTAAGTAGCGGGTGGCACGGTGGCTTAGTGGTTAGCACTTGCTGCCTCACAGCACTAGGGAACCAGGGTTCAATTCCAACCTCAGGCGACTGCCTGTGTGGAGTTTGCACATTCTCCCCGCGTCCGTGTAAGTTTCCTGTGGGTGCTCTGGTTTCCTAGGTGGGTTAGCCATGGGAAATGCAGGGTTAGTGGGAAAGGATAGGGGTGTGGCTCTGAGTGGGATGCTCTTTGGAGGGTCAGTGTGGACTGAATGGCCTGCTTCCACACTGTAGGGATTTTATGATTCTAAGTTCTGGAGCGGTTGACCTCTGAATGGTGGGTGTGCTTTCCTGGTCTGGAATATGGAAGAAAGCCTGCCCTGAGCTTGCTTATTTCAGTAGGCCATTTACCTGTTGGACACTCTCCCACTTTCAGAATTAGTCTAAAAATGGGAAGACACTACCCTCGATGTATACTGAGGGAGGGCTACATTGTTGGAAATGCTGTCTTTCAGATGAGACATTAAACTACCTGCTCACTAAGGTAAGTTGAAAAGATCCCATGGTACTATCTTGATGAAGAGCAGCGTAGTTATCCGTGGTATTTTGACTAAATATTCAATCAACATCACAAAAACAGATTATTTGGTCACTATCACATTGCTATTTCTAGGAATTAGCTTTGTGTAAGTTAGCTGCTGTGTTTCCTACATTAACAACAATGACTACACCTCAAAAGAGCTTCAATGGGTGTACAGTGCTTATGGACATGCTGATTGCATGAGAGATATTGAGGGGAAGTGATGGTACATTAGTAATGTCACCGGATTGGTAATCCAGAACCCCACCAAGTATTCAAAGCAGATAGTTGAAATTTGAATTCAATAAGAAGCCATTTTAATGGTGAGCCCATCTGGGTTTCACTGTGAAATAACTGCTCTGGGGCCAGTATCTCATCACCAAGTTACTCTTTATTTACATGTGCCCAGTACATATGCTGTGACCAACCCGCTCACAGCCAGTCCCTAGAATGAGGAGACTCTGTAAATCTTCTGCTCATATTTTTTGTTGTGTGTGTGCAGGTGTGATACACAGTAAAAATAAAAAATCAGGCATGCAAATAACTTTATCAACATACCACCACCAGGAAAAACACCCATTTGAATTTCCTGTTTATATTGGTCAGCCAGGGCTTGCTGATTGGCCCAGGTTAACAACACCAATCGAGGATCTCATAATCAATGAGATCCACCTGGATCTCATTCCAATGGCTGAAATCTGCTGTCCTGAACTGGTCTGGCCTAAATGTGACTCCAGACCTACAGCAATGCTTTCTGGGCACAGGGATGGGCAATTAATGCTAGTTTAACTCGTACTATTGTCGTCCCATGAGGAAAATGTAAATACAAATCCTTTCTTCAAAGACACAGAAATTGTTAGATGTGGTTTAGTTGGCTGCACTCTTGCCTCTAAGGTCAGAAGATGTAAGTGCAGAATCAAGACTGACATTTGCTGGAAAGTAAGTGCGTAGATATTACAGCCATGATTTCAACTGCCTGTGGGGACAGGATTAAGTGCACATGTGTTCTGAAAATATTACACTTGGATATCAGATGATTAAAATTTTCATTTTTATTTCAAGTATTGAAACTATTCTGATGCCTCCATGATGGACTGGGACTTTTAAAGGAAAGGGTGGATTTGGAGTGGGGTGTGTCACCAACCAAAATGCCTCCAAAAATCTTGTAGTTACACTTGTTCACTTGATCCAAGGTGGCGCTGACACTGGGCAACTCTTTGCAAGCACTCTACAACAAATCTTATTCTCACATTTCTTACAATCGTTCTATACTTTTAAACCTCAATTCTAAATCAGTAAGAATGACTAACAATATTCCCTTAAACCTACTTGCAGGTCTGAAGATTAATATTAATCTTGCTTTTACAGCACCTTCTCTGCAGCTGTATGTTTGTATTCCTCGCTCTGTTCAATCACCCTATGGTCTTTGTATGTTATGATCTGTCTGTACTGTACACAAAGTGAAACTTTTTACTGTACTTAGGTACGTATGACAAAAATAAATCAAATCAAAATGACGAGCTTGTCACCTAACAGGGTGAAGAGAGACAAAATCAAATTTTCAAAGTTCATAATGGGAAGAGTGAACGATCTGGGACGTGCTGTCAAGAATCAAACAAGTGTTATGGCGTAGATAGAGGTCAATCTGCCCATCGTACCTATACTGGATCATTAAGCAAGCATCATTACCTGGTGCTAATTGCATGACTTTTCTCCAGACTCTTGCACATCATTTTTATTCAAAAAATCATCTAATACCCATCTTGAATGCCTCAATTTAACCTGCCTCCATTACATTTCCAGGCAGTGCATCCCAGACCCTGACCACTTGAGCAACAAATCTTTCTCTTACATCGCCTTTGCTTCCTTTGCAGATCACTTTAAATTTATGCTGTCTTATTCTTACTCCTGTCATGAGTGGGAACAACGTTTACCTATCTGCTCTATCCAAGTCACTCAGGATTTTGAAACCCTCTATCAGATCTTTTCTCAGCTTTCTTCTCTCCAAGGAGAACAGTCCTAACTTCTAGAATCCATTCTCATCACTGAAATTCCTTATCCCTGGAATGATTCTTGTGAAAGCTTCTACATTCTCCAGTGCATTCACATCTTTCCTATAGTGTGGCACCCAGAAAGGAGTGGCAATGGCCTAGTGGTATTATTGCTGGACTGTTAATCCAGAGACCCAGATAACATTCTGGGGAGCCAGGTTCAAATCCCGCCACAGCAGATGGTGGAATTTGAATCCAATAAATGTCTGGAATTAAGAATCTAATGACCATGAATGCATTGCCAATTATTGGAGGGAAAAAACCCCCTGGTTCACTAATGTCCTTTAGGGAAGGAAACTGCCATCCTTACTTGGTCTGGCCTACATGTGACTCCAGGCCAACACCAATGTGGTTGACTCTGGACAATTAGGGATGAATAATAAATGCTGCCTAACCAGTGATTTCCCCATTCCATTAATGAATAAAGGAAAAGAATGTACACAATTCTCCAGCTGAGTTTAATGAGTGTCTGATGGATATTCTTGTGTAAGATTAAAGGACAGTCAAGCTGAGATGTTTGGGAATCAGCACAAGTTGGCCTTGCTTGAGAAATGCATGAATAGGCTGTGGAATAAAGTTGATTGTTGGTGTTAAACATGTAAATAGGACAGTACACATCCACAGTGATGTAAGAGCACATGATAACAGAATCTGCTGTAATTTACTGTCCTGAGCAAGGGTCACTGGACCCGAAATGTCAACTCTGTTTTCTCTCCCCAGATGCTGCCAGACTGGCTGAGTCTTTCTAGCAATTTCTGTTTTTGTTTTTGATTTCCAGTCTCCGCAGTTTTTTCGGTTTTTTATCTACTGTATTGTTTGGTACTACATGTCCTGTTGACCATTCTCAGTGGACAGTATGCTAATCATATTCACTCAACTATGCTTGCAAATCTCTGAGAAGTACATCACCATTAGATGTGATTCTGCCTTTGGAAATCAATTGTTAAATATTCTGGACTGTGTTAAGAATTACACCCAAAACCAATTTAGGATCATCAATTGAGCTCGCAGTGAGATGTATTTACACATGCTAGAAGCTGCACAAAATAATGTATAGGACTCTGTTTCATATAGGTAAAAGGAATTTGCAAATATATTGCAATTTTCCATGAGAAAAGGGATAATAAATATAGCCAATCAACACTGCTGCATTCCCATGGCAACACCCAGACCAATCAGAATCTACCTGCCTGGTCTGAGAACTAAGATTGATAGTTGACTACTGTTGCTGCATCTCCATGTTGATGATTGGTCGAACCAATCAGCACCCTCCTTTAGTCATAGAGTCATAGAGTCTTTAGTGCTGTGTAAAATGGTGTCATTGTTTTCTAGCCTATTTCTTGTGTCCTGATTCTGACAAGTGGAAGATGAAAAGCTTTGACTTCTTATCTCCTTTTAGCAAGGTTTAAATTCTTTGCTACTAATCAATTACTGAGAAATGGCTCTGTGCGAGACTTGATGCTTGGTCTTGTCCTAGATATAGTTAGAAGACGATTTTCAATAAAAGTGAAACCCTACCAACAGCAGCATCTTGCGTACTTCTCTATCAGTTAGGAAACAACACAAATTAGGACCCACAATGATGGCAGACCCTTCATTCGCCCTTTGCTTCTTTCCCCAGACAATGACAAGTCAGGTGATGGATGCCATTTTCCTTTTAAAATCATCCTCTGTAACCAGTTCCCATCTTCTCTCTGTGCCTCGTGACCCTAATTGTGCAAAGAACATTACTTCTGGACTAATTTGGCCCTTTCACATTGAAAAATGAAAAGGTCATGGGTCAGAACCTAGCCTCCAGGAGTACTCCATCCCAGATTGAAAATCCAGCCCTGGGTTGCCTTTCAGATTGGTGCAATTCTGATTTAAACACTGTCTGTGACTTTGCCACATTTCTCCGTGTGCTAAATTTAGATGGGCGTTAGCCCATTTAAAAATTAAGATGATATTTATAGAAATAAACTACATGTTTTATGTTTATTCTCAGACAATCTGCACCATGGGCAAGGCATTAATTACTCATTCCTAGTTGACCTGAGAAAGTGGTGATGCAATTGAATGATTTGCTGGATCACTGCAGAGGGTGGTTAAGAATCAACCACATTATGGGATTGGAGTCAGACCAGGTAAGGACAGCAGGTCTCCTTTCTTATAAAAACACTATTGAACTTGCTGTGTTCTTTTGTCAATCCAGTGGTGTTGTGGCCACTTTTACCAATGCCAGCGTTTTACTATCAGATTTCAATCACATTAACATTTTCAAATTGTTATAGTGTAAATTGAACTTGTTCTCTCATTGTCATTTGTCACTGCATTGTGAATCCAGTTTGCATTTAGTGAATGTGAATTTCTGGAGCCAAGCAAATTTGTTGAATTTAATGTGTATAACCCAAAACTTGGTGTAGAGCGGACATTGCTCAGTAATGTGCAACTTTTATTTATTGCTCTCTCTGAGGTTTGTAGTGAGACTCCAGTGGCGGGGCTTGGCTGAATGGGAACCATGACTTGATCTAAACTAATTTACCAAGGATCGTACTCTCTGTGCTAGTAAAATAACCTACTATTAGGCCAATGAGGTTTGTCACGAGAATCTTGTGTCCATGTCACAGCACCAGTCAGTACCCAGTTGGTGCCCCTGGGGAAACAAATGATCCTACCAGCAAACTAAATTCTAAGAGAAAACAAAAGGACTCTAAAATAGTTCTGTTGCAAAATTTCAGTCCACCAAAACCACCAGTCTCAACACTGAGCGAGCCTCTGGCTTTATGGATTCAAGACAGCTCTCCAAATCTTACTGATGAATGTTGAGGACTTATTTGTTGTCAATCAAAATCTCCTTGGACAAATCCAGGCATGTTATCTGGGTTTAGGCCTGAAATGTCAAGTTTTCCTGCTCCTATGATGCTGCTTGACCTGCTGTGTTCATCCAGCCCCATGCTTGTTATCTCGGATTCTCCAGCATCTGCAGTACCTTTTATCTCTTATCTATGTTATCACATTAGCGTTATTGTGTCTGTGTGAGAGACCCAGGATCAGCTAGATAGGTAAATTATGAGTAAGATGGTAAATGAAGGAACAAAACAGATGCCACAAAATAATTTATGATGCAGATTTTCTCTCACTTTTACGCCTGGTTTGTGCATTGAAAGCAGGAATGTGGAATCACACTACTGCATATATCGATGGCTCGGCTGGTTGTGGAATCAGCACATGATGTGTTGAACACCTTTCAGTTCCATTGAATAGGAATGCATTGCAAATCAGGCCTAGGGGCAGATTGAGGGTCCGCCATGATGGGAAGATCACTCAACTATGCCTTGAGGGTCTACACCATATTGTTTGGTCATTGTTTACAGCAGGAATGTGATTAAAGAGCCATTTAACTACAGTAATAAAATCATTGAGATATATCAGTACAGTGCTGCCTCACGGCGCCAGGGACATGGGTTCAATTCTAGCCTCGTGTAACTGTTTGTGTGGAGTTTGCACATTCTCTCCGTGTCTGCATGGATTTCTCCCCACAGTCCAAAGATATGCAGGTTAGGTGGATTAGCTATGCTAAATTACCCATAATGTGTGCAGACTAGCTGAATTAGCTATGGAGAATGCAGGGTTATAGGGTAGGGGGTGGGTCTGGTTAGTATGCTCTTCAGAGGGTCAATGTAGACTTGATGGGCTAACTAGCCTGCTTCCACACTGTTGGGATTCTAGAAGTGTAACTTTTTGATGCCACGGCTACCTAATGCCTTCATGGTGTGTCGTTTGGTGTGTTGGAATGTAATGTTATAGAATGCAAGATCAAAAAGTAGAATTGGTTTGGATAACCCTTAGTTAATCACGAATCAACATGATGATGAACCCTGATCCATGATGATGATAAATTGTTGTGACTGTTTCAAACTTGGTGAGATTACTTTGGTCCTGATTTTTAAAGGTTCATTAAAAAGATGACTAGGCCAGCATCTATTGCCCATTCCTAAATGCCCAGCAGGCAATTAAGAGTTGACTACATGTCTGTGGGTTTGGAGGCACATGTAGACCAGGCCAGGTAAGGATGGAAAAGGAGTAAAACACTCATGAACCAGGGTTTTTTTTCAGACAACTGGCAACATGATCATCATTAGACTTTAATTCCAGACATTTTTAATAAAATTCAAATTCCACCAACTGCCATGGCAGTAATTGAAGTTGGATTAATTGTCTAGAGATCATATCACTAAGCCATTGGCATTTTCCTGAAAAGGGAAAGAGGAAATGTTTTGTGTGCATCTCTCTCTTTCTTAAGCCAATAACAGTTGTATTTCCTGAATGAACAGCAGAATTTTTGTAGATATTTTAAATCAACCTGTTCAGAGTTGTTATTATACACATCCGGAGCAGGTGGGACTTGAACTCTTATCCCAGAGATAGGGACACTACAACTGTAAACAAGCATTCTCAGCAGTAGAAATTGTCATCTTATATCCAGAAGTGCTCTTACACACTCCTGAACTCTTTTCCCTTCCCCTCACCAAATCACCCATGGTAATTTTTCCCCCATCTATTAACCACGACAAGTAAATCCAGCAGAATTTAAGACAGTTCTCAATCCAGGTGCCTTTTATATTTTTTTCATACCCAGAAGTACTATTACACACAACTGAACAACTTTCCTACCACCAAATCACCATGACATTGTTTTTTTCCTTTTTAATAAACTGCTAACCACCACCACCAGTAATCACCCTTATAATATTTACAGAAAAACCCCATCAGGGCAATACAAACCATCAAAAGTGAAAGGGAGGTAGGGAAGCAGCTGAATCAGAGTGCCATATTTTGTCAGTACTGGGAACATAACAGCCCCTGCAGTGCCCACCTCTCTCTAAAGCAGGTACCCATTATATTCCCAAAGGCTTAATAACTGGCAACAATTTACCGACAGTGGCTAATAGGTGAAAAAAAACCACAGCTAATTAGTGATGGAAAAAAAAACTGTTTATAATTTGTCAATAGTGATGCAGCTATCCTTCGCAGTCCACAGCAATTATTTTAACAAACAAACTAAGAGACACCAGCAACAGATACTGAAGCAATCACTTTGTGGCTTCGACATACTTGTTAGAGACATATAAACTCCTGATGGGTCTTAATCGGGTGAATGTGGAAAGGCTGTTTTCTCATGTAAGCAAATCTATAACTGGAGATCACAGAGTGTGGACCTGGATGAACACAACAGGCCAGGCAGCATCAGGGGAGCAGGAAAGCTGATGTCTCGGGTTGGGACCCTTCTTCTGAAGAAGAGTCCCAACCCGAAACAACAGCTTTCCTGCTCCTCTGATGCTGCCTGGCCTGCTGTGTTCCTCCAGCTCCATACTGTGTTATTTCTGAGTCCAGCATCTGCAGTTCTTACTATCTGTATAACTGGAGATCGCTGTTTTCAAAAAAAGGGGTTATTGAGACAGAGGTGAGGAGAATTCTTTTTTTCTTTCAGAAGGTCATAAGCCTTTGGAATGCTCTTCCTCAAAATGTGGGCCTGAAACAGAGTGTTTGAACATTTTAAGGCAGAGATGAATAGATTCTTGGCAAGAAAGGAGATAAAAAGTTTCTGAGGGGAGTGGGAATATGGGTTACAATTAAAGCAGCCATGATCGTATTAAATGGTGGAGCGGGCTTGAAGGGCTGAATAATTCTTACTCTTATATTTTCTTACATGCTAAATTATCTCAATCTTTAATGCAAAACTTACAATGACATGACGTGTTACAGTTAATGGCATAATGGTAAAATGTTTATCCAATATCTCAAACTTTGCAGCTTTCTTTTATCTGAAGGCAATAAATGAGTTGGTGGTGCTAGAGAAAGGAGATTGAGAATGAAATGTAGCTGAAGTTTGTCTCTCTTTCTCAGTTGGACTTTATTACCTCAAGGTTTAGCAGGCTGCAGGACATAAGTATTTGGTATTGTATTGTCCAATCATGTACTAGCAAACTCATGGCTTGTGCTATGGTTGTATTATTCACACCCAATTAAGCTCACAACACATTAGTGATGTCAAATACTTGAAAGCTTTGCAAACAAGCATATGCACCTTGAGGGTTGCACCTGGCAAATTGCCAAATTCACACACCCCATCCTTAGATTTTACAATTTAATTGGTTGCTTGAAGGCCCCAGGCAAAACCTAATTGGACAACAGTTTGCAGGTGGGTGTATCTTTATGACGCTGGAGGAAGACAGTGGAGTTTGTTTAACATTTGAGGTGTTTCTTTGTTCAGTTTTCTCTGCACTTGGTCGGACTCATGATTAGAAATAGTTGCATGGGCATCAGCGTCCCAGTTTTTACACTTCAGCTCATACTTGAGGAGTGAGTGCAGAGCCAGATTGAACTATTCGACCACAGAGGCATCATGCAATATTTTCTCAAGACTGAGCAGGAGCAGGGATAACCAAGGCCATTTAGAACATCTGAATATTATTTCTATTAGTTGACTGTTCCACAAATGGTGGGTCAACCCTTGCTCTGTCAATAATCTGAGAAATATTCCAAACTCCAGAGACAGCCAGTTGTATTTACTTCCAACCTCCACACTATGCGTTGCAGAAATTGCAACCAGCAACTAGGTGAAAAAACTCCTCACATGTATGAGAAACCCATTTGCTGAAGGGAGTTGCTCAACCATGATCAAGTCTTTCACTGACAGTGTCCATTATAGAGATTCAAACAAAAATAATCCGGGCTTACATTCAAGCCCATTTGATGCCAAAAACCTGAGTCACATCTTTGTTATCCATTATAATGCTACATTGGCCAGATTTCCATCTTCTATACTCTATAAACCTGAACATATCCGAACATCTAATGCTTCAATGGTAAGTTGCAGTAAGTTCCATTCACCTGTCTGCTTGCAGATCTTTTTAGAAATTTATCTTTCATGGGATCATGGGCATTGCTGAGTGTGTCAGAGGCTGCCGGAGACCACTGTCCATTCACTTCCACACTGCAACAGGAGTGGTGCAAGAGTAGAGTGGCCCAGACAGGAGAAGATCAAGGCTGCCCTTGAGTAGCTGCCTGCCTGTCTCAGATTGCCCATCCCTAATGGCCTTTGAAGATGGTGCTGAGCTGCCTTCTTAATTGGCTGCAGCCCTTGGAGCGTAGAGATATCCACAATGCTGTTAGCAAGAGATTTCCAGGAGTTTGATCCAGTGACACTGAAGGAACTGTGATTTAGATCCAAAATGAGAATAGTGTGTGGCTTGGAGGAGAATTTGCAGGTGACAGCACTCCTTTGTATCTACTTCCCTTTTGTTTTAGCTGGTAGAGGTCACAGGCTGGAAGGTGCTGTGAGTTGCTGAAATATCTTATTCATGGCCCAAAGATGTCTTGATTTCAAGATTTCACATCCTTGTTTGCCAATTACTCCATGACCTCACCCCTCCCTATCTCTGTAAATTCCTTCAACCTTGCTAGATTTTGGAACTCAGGATTCCTTCAAATTGGACCACTTCAGAAACTCAACTTTCTTCACCCCATGGTTGGTAACAATGCCTTAAACTGTCAAGGTGTTAAGCTTGGGAATTCCCGAATGAAAGTCGTCACAGAAATCTCTGTTAGTGTCAATGTCTTTCTCTGTCTTTGCATTAGTGCCTAACTGTACGAGCAAACTTCACAGCAAATAATGATTTGTACTACCCCAGCACTTATCAAAACAATTGAAAAGATGAAATGGAGGTTAGTCCCAGCAGAATGAACATAGAGCATTAGGTCTCATTTTCGCTGCAGGCAGGTAATGACCTCATTCAAGCTGCATTCAAAAGAAATGATATTTTGAAATGTTTCAAAGCCTGCCTGAAACCTTACCAACCAGAATAAATGAGTAATTTCTAATTCTAAGAAATAGAGGGAGATGACTGATGGACTGGCAAAGCCAGGCACTACTCTCCACAACACACTTTGCCTGGAATGAGGACCTGTTGCCTCTCCACCCTCTGCAAATTCTGCATCTTTATGAGAAGCAAGAAGGCAGATTTTAACTCCAAGCTACATTGCTTCTTGCCTATCAGAGGCTGTTGGAGACCACTGTCCATTCACTTCCACACTGCCACTGGAGTGGTGCAAGTGTAGAGTGGCCCAGACAGGTGGAGATCAAGGTTGCCCTTGAGTAGCTGCCTGCCTATCTCAGAATGGAGTTCTGGGAACATCTCATGATGCCACTGGATTATAGGGCCAGGCCAGAATGTAACTTTGCTCCTGGAACTCCAAGGGAATCACTGCTCCCCCTCCCAACTCCACACAGGAAAGTTTTAGATTCACCTGATCAATTATTTATGTAGCGCTTTGAACATGGTAACGGGCACTGCAGAAGAGTGATTATTAAACAAACCTAGTATTAGGACAGGTGACCAAACCATCCTCAAACAGGCAAATTTTAAGGAGCTTCTTAAAGGAGGAAAGCAAGGCAAAGAGTTTTGATGGACGGAGTTCCAGACCTTAGGGCCCAGGCAGCTGAAGACACAACCACCAACAGTAGAGCATTACACAATTTGGGATTTGCAAGATGTCAAAACTGGAAGAGGATTGAGATCATGGAAAGCAGTCAGCCTGGTTGCAAAGTTCGAGACGAATGGTGAATGGAGGCTTTTGAAAACAAGGATGTAAATTTTTAAATGATGGTGTTCCCAGATCATAAGCCAAACCAGATCAGCAAGCACAGAGGTGATGGGTGAGCAGGATTTGGTGCAAGTTAGAATATGACTAGCAGAGCTTTGATTGAGCACCAGCTTTGGAAAGGTATCTTCCACTTGATGACCAGCTGTCAACCTGCTTTTGCATTTTGTCCCTTTCCCGCTGACATCGAACATCAAAATCGTCCCATTGAATCCTATGAAAATGGGCTGCTGGTGACCATCAGTTGAAAATGGGATTGGATTCACCAAAGTACAATTTATTAATTTTCTTTCGTAACTAAATCCTTTGGTTATGGAAATATTAGCGATGGGTGTGGAGAGGGAGGCGCGGGGACACTTCTGGGTGGAGCAAGGGACAGTAATTTAACCAGATGAGACAGTTGGAGATGGGACTTGTGACAAAATCTTGTGACAAAAGGAATACATAAAACCAGAGTTGGCAACCCAATATAGGGCCCTTGTTGGAACAGAACAGCAAGAGTGATTATAAACACGGAACACATAACCTTCCAATCTAATAAAACTAATCATTCTTGATAATAAAAGCAGAGCTCTTCAGTTCACTACAACTTCTTCAGTTTTGAAGAGAAGTCATACTGGAACTGAAATGTTAGTTCTGTTTCTTTCTCCACAGGTGCTGCCAGACCTGCTGATTTTTCTCCCGCATTCTCTCTGTTTTCTTCTGATTTCTGGCACCCACAGTAATTTATGTTTATTAGCAAGAGTGATTCGTTTAAACAGATTGAGAAGGTAACAGCGCATATAGAGAGGGAGAGACTGCGGATGCTGAGTCTAATCACACAGAAACCAGCTATGGGCTTAATCATCTACAAAGTTCTTTCTTTAAAAGCTATGAAGCCTTAAAATGTGGATGAATTACATAGGCCACCTTATCACATAAAGGTCATTAGAAAGACATATCAGGCCAAATCCGGGTGTACATAGAAGCAAATTAAAAGGATGTTCAAAATGAGCAAGAATACATAGGTGCCTTCAGTTATCTGCACCCAAATTAACCTACACTCAAGATGTTACCCCTTCTTTTCCATTGATAAATGGTGATAATCTGCTGTGTATTTCCTGCAGTTTCTTTTTTCCGATTTCTAACATATTTTCTCCTCTATGATCCCTGTCATGTAAAGATTGTTGGTACAAAGGGAAGGTATCAAACCAGCCTGAGAAAATTGCTGACCAGCTCATTTATCCACTTCTCAGAGGCCCTGCTTGTGGCCTCCTGCTAATTTAGTGGTTATGTAAATTCTAGTTTGGTGGTAGTTTGCTCAAGTCAGAGTCATACAGTACAGAAACAGATTCTTCGGTCCAACTCGTCCACGCCAACCAGACATCTCAGTTTGACCTAGTCTCGTTTTCCAACATTTGGCCCACATCCCTCTAAACCCTTCCACTTCATATACCTATTTGGATGCCTTTTAAATGTTATACTTACATCCACCTCCATCACTTCCTCTGGCAGCTCATTCCTTACATGCAACATCCTCTACGTGAGAAAGTCACACCCTTGGGTCTTTTTTAAATCTTTCCCCTCTCACCAACTGACTCAGACGATAGTGCAACCAATAGAGCCACATTAAATCACATGATAACTTAAGTACTTAAGTTATACTTAAGTAAGTCCAATGCTTAATACTTAAGTAAGTAATACTTAACACTAATGTAATACTTAAGTAAGTCCAATGTTAAGCACATTTGCCCTTATTGTTTCAGAGATGGAAAACACACAAAAAAAGTAGCCAAAATAGTTTAAAGTTCTGCAGCAGAAAAAAGCATTAAAACTTTATACACTAACTGGTTTTGAAATCTTCTGGTTAAAATATACTATTGATATTAAGTATAAAGGCTTCCACTTATCAGACTGATTATCAGTCTCATGTACACTGTATATGCTAAGATTGAAACATCCCAGGAAAGCTAGAATGGTTACATGGCGGGTCGTTTATTTCAGGTTGACAGAATGATAGCTCTGCACAGAATAACAAAAAGGACAATTTAGGAGATGTGTTTTTAGAATGGAGACATACAAGATGCCTGACCATAAGCAGCAGTTTGAGACTGTTGGTATTGGATTGAGACTGTTCATACATTGTCAGGGGCTATCACTATACCTGACTGGGTAGATTTGAATCAAGGCCCCAGATCAAAGGCCAGCTTTGAATCCTCTGACCTCATACTGCCACCCCCACGCTATGAACTCAAAGCACAATAGGATTAGTGTCAGTTTGAGGGTGCAGTTTTGCAGTTCACTCCCACCTGGGTGAGGAGTTTGGAAAGAGAGAAAGAAAACAAAACAGTGAAAAGTACTAGAAATGTGGCAAATGTCTTTTAGCAATTGAAAAAGAAAAACAAATTAAAGTTTATGTCTGAGAACAATGATGAAACGTACCCCTTATAGCAATGCATTAATCTAAAGAGTGGTAGTGATGGGAGAGCAAAAGACAAGTGAATTATTATTACAAATGGGTTTCTTCATCTGTGAGTAGATTTCTTTTTTTAATCAAGGAACTGCTGATTGTTTTAAATGCAATAAAGAATGTGAAATATTAGCATTGAGCTAATGTGACAAGTGTTGAAGACTAAATTCTACCAGTTATTTGCCTGTCCTGTGGCTCCTATTGGACTCAAAGAAGCACCAAATAATATATATGCCAACACATTACCCTCACATGTTGTATGAGAGTTCAAACAGAGGTATGTGTGGAATTTTTCTCTCAGTTACAGATCATGCTGAAACTATTTGAAGAGGTGCAAGAATGGAAATGGGAGGGCAAAGGGCAGACAACTTCATTCTGAGACTGTCCTGGCCTGTGTAGCCCAGTATCACAACACAAAGGAATTTAGTCTGAGATAGCAGAGCTCCAGAGTTGGTCCCAATGGTGGAACTCTCAACATGATGTTTCCCTGCACTTATCATTGTTTCTGACAGTGACTACTCCTCAAACTAAATTGGCTATAAATTACTTCAGGTTATCTCAATGCCTTAAAAGGTGCTACAGAAATTCAAATCTCCATGTCTTTCTCTCTCTGGCTCTTTAAATCACCCTGTACACAGCTTACAGAAAGAGAAACCAAGATCTCTGTGAAATTGTGTAGCTACAGTGCTTGTCATTTTGGAGCACAGAGATCCAGTGGAACAGAACAGGCTTTCCTCATTATGTCCTAGGCCATAATGGTATTTGCCAAGCCACAACCACTCACTGACTGTGCTAGTCAGGGATTGGCCATGTTGTTTTACCTCTGGCATGTAGAATGTTTATCGCTAACAAAGCCTGTACTTATGAAATTCAATCAGGCAGACGTCACTGGAACCACTAATGAATTCACAGCCACTTCCCTGAATTTTGCTTTCTAACTTTCTCCCCTTCCCTCTTAATGTTGCTAGTTCATGCTGTCAATTAGCACAGGCCACACATACAAACAGCCATTCCTAGTTTTATGCCCAGGCATTAAAACAATCTGTTGACCATAGATGAATTCTGTTCTTGTCCATATAAATGTAAGTTGATCCTTATTTTTCTCATCCAGTATCCAAGTAAATGTTTTCCATTGTGGGTTCCTGGACTGCATGGAGAAACTGAAACCCTGTCTAGTTTTCACATTTCCCAAACCGAGTATAATGAGGCCAAATAAAGCACCTTTGTTTCTAATAGAAACACGAGAAGACCATTCAATCCCTCAAGGTCCTTCTATCATTTGAGGCATTCATGGATGTCACAAATATTAACTCAATCAACATACCTCAGCTCTGAAACCCTTCTTAACGAACTGGCTCCTCTTCTTTGTTCAGTCCACTCCTTGGTTGGATACAACATGGTTAATTTACAAAGGATGCCTTCCCTTTCTTCCAGATCAAACAAATTTATGTTTTAAATGAGCTGATATAACCAGGCCTTCATGCGTTAACAAAGGAGTGAAATTGTTAGTTAATTAACATGAGAAGAAATAATAATGCAACAGAGAAAAACACAGATTACAAGAGAGAGGTGAGTGCAAAAGATGATAAAGGTTAAAAACTAAAATGGGTCAGTCTCTACAGGTCATTCACGAGTATTTGCAGGCTAGTTGAGATTCTTCATTCCTAAATCCTCTTGATGGTGGTTAGCCAGCAGCACTCAGAGTGAAAGTGTCCTTCATTTGTTCTGTTTCCTTTTGACTGGATAGCTGGCTTCCTTGACACCTCATCAGGTATGACATTCTAGGACTCTCTCTCTCTCGACAGCCACTGAAATTACATCTGCAGTAATTATTCCTTATTTTAAATAAAAGCACAAGTTGGAATTAAAGTTCAATAAGCCCACGGGGAATCTGGGATTATGATCAATGGTCATGACAATATCTTGAATTATTTCATACTTTTGAAGAATGTAGTAAAGGGGGAGGGGGAATCTGAAGTGGTGGGTGAGAAGAAAGACAAGTGCAGAATATAAATTAGAATCATATTTATTTGGCAGCAAGATAATAATACAGCAGGTTCTTTGATGCTTTTACAGGCCTTCCATCACTCACCCGATGAAGTGGTCCATGTATTATTGAAAGCTACTGTCCACGCCTTCTAATCTAAGTTAATTCTCATGAAGGAAGAAACCATTGTGCAAAGGAGAAGCTAAACACTGAGGTATTTGTACCTACTGCGAGTGTGGAGCTGAATCCAACCCTCTGGTCTGTTGGGAGCTTGTTGATTTTGGTTGGAGTCACAGTAGAGGAATTGCAATTGGCTTCAGTGGCTGTGGACCACAAATCAAACCCCAAATCTCTGGGCTGCAGGCTCAGTACCACATTATGAATTCAGTAAACCATGAGGGAAGCTTGTATTTAATTTGGTGATCCAACCTCTCTCTCAAGCATTTATAATTCTCCTTCGTGAATATTATGTTTATCATTTTAATTTGAAACAGCCCACAGGTTCCTCAGTTTAAAGAATTACTCCAGTCAATTTTCTTGTCATTCTATCAGTAACAGTAATTTTGTCTGATAACAGATTTGAAGTTTCAGCTCACTCAATGAATTTGTGGGTTAAGGCCCTGCACTGGTGTGCGCTGAATCTTAACAAAAGGACGTTCGGTGACACTGTAAACCAGCCAGTGCTCTCTTTCCTAATTCTTCCCAAGAGCTTTTTTTGCTGCAGAATACAGGAGGGTTCATGGTCGCTGTGTGTGTTTGTTTTGGCATAAAATGGAAGATATAAGAACATAAGAAATAAGAGCAAATGATGGCTATTCAGCCCTTCAAGTCCATTCAATAAGATATTCTGGTTCAGCTACACATTCTTGTACTATTCCCATATCTTTTGATTCTTTAGGTATCTAAAAATCTATCAGTTTTCATTTGTTTGAGAGTCAGATGTGGCTCACTTGCAGCTCTATTGTTGTCAAGTCATAATGTTTTTGGTTCAGATCTCACTCTAGGATTTAAATGCACCGACCAGAGCGGACAGTCCAGTGTAATATTGAGGGAGTGCTGCATTGTTGAAGGTGCTGTCTTTCAGATGAAATGTTAAATGATGGCACTGTTGGGATGGGTGAAAAAGTTCCTGTGATGCAATTTTGAGGAAGAGAGTTATCCCTGGTGTCTGGACCAATATTTATCCCTTAATCAACATCTCAAAAAGAGATTATCTTAATATTATCACATTTCTGTTTGTTGGCCCAGTGTAAATTGATTGCCATATTTCTTGAGTTGCAACAGAATCTTTAATTCAAAGGTACTTCATTGGCTGCAAAGCATTATGAGATGTTGACATTTGTGAAAGGCACTATATAAATGCAAGTCTTTCTTTCTTGTTAAGAAAGCAAGAGTTTGGTTAGAATTTGAACACAGTACATCTTGAAATCTTGAGCAACAATTCATAGTGAGAATCCCACCCCTCATGCCTATTTAAACACCCATTATTACATGACACACAAATGTTCTTTCTGTCAGTGCCTCGAAAGTAATCTCAACCATAGGGCAAATCAGGCAGTCAACTCAATGTCACTCATTTTTGCAACATTATCCTAAACTAAGGTGGATTATCCAAGAGTGTGGGTATTAGTTGGTTGTGTTCAGACAGATAGTGACATGGTTTGATGATGCTCCAAGCCCAGGCTCATACATTGAGAATGGTAACTAGGGCAGGACACTGTAGACTGGCAGGTGTAACCGAATACACACTTCAGGCACAGCCCTCCAGAGGGGAATGAGGAGAATTGGAGGATGTGGGGTCAAATTAAACTATTTTAAAAATAATTGCACTAGCTTTGAAATCTGTCGGATACTTTAATTAGCTCGCAGAAAGAGGGCACTCCTGAGTTGGTAGGTTCTTTAAGCTACAAACAATTGTTTTGAACAAATGTATGGAGGTATTTGGCACAAATTGAATAGTTTATATGAACTTGTGCATTTTTTGATTTAAATATTCTTATGTTCAGTATTTAAGTGGGTAAGAGATTTGATGGAAAGAGTTCGGGCGTGTTTGCCACAACATGTGGGAATTTAGTTTCGAGTCCAGTTTACTGATCACCAAAGACTGCATCTTTCATAATTCATCATTCCTTTATCTATTAATATGAAGCCTCCTGCTGAGAACCAAGAGTTCTGTTATGATGGTAAATGGGTCATTTTAGAAAAGCCTTGACTGATTGAGGTCACTCATTTAATGGTAGTTCTGAATAGCCTAATACTCAGCTCAATCTAGCCCCCACTTCAAACCTATCCAGCTTCCCTTTCTTGTAGGGGCTGAGTCCCATAGTAATACAGGCAGTAAATGTCATCTATGGTAGCACACTGTCCTGTGAGTGAGAAGCTGTGGGTTTGTATCAAAATCCCACTCCAGGCTTTGAGTGCAAAAATCTTAAGTTGATACATCAGTTCAGTAATGAGGCAGTGCTGCGCTTTGGAGGTTCTGTCTCTCGGATGAAATGAGGAACCAGGGCCCCATCTGCCCTCTTAGGTGGATGTAAAGGTTTTCAGGGCAATATTCAAAGAGGACAAATTCTTTCCGATGTCCTGGTGTCTGTTTATTTTTCAATCAGCATCATTGAAACATTTTACTGCTCATATCACATCGCTAGATCTTTGTATGTACTATTTGGCAGCTGTGTTTCTTTTGAAGGCTTACAGGCACGGGAGGGAATAGTGGGACCATTGGAATTGTGCTGAGAGACCTGGCATAGATTCATCAGGCTGAATGGCTTCCTTCTGTGCAGAAGCTATTGAAGCAGCAGCATTGTGGTAATATCACTGGATTAGTAATCCAGAATGTCCAGCCTAATTCCCCATGACGTGTCTTCAAATATTCAGATAGAGAAATTTGACTTCAATAAAAATCTGGAATATCAAACAAAACTGGCATAATAATACCTATTGTCTCTAATTGTAAAATCCTATTTGGTTCATTCAAGTCCTTTAGGGAAGGAAATCTGCCATCTTTATCTTGTCTGGCCCACATGTGACTCCAGTCTCACAACAATGTAACTGCCGTGTGAAATGGCCCTGATGAGTCACTCAGATCAAGGGGCAATTAGAGATGGCAACAAATCCTAGCCCAGCCAGTGTGCCCATATAAGAGGAAATAAATCACAAATGTGACTGTTCTGCATGCGAACTTCATTGACTTTGGAACACCACATGATTGCAAAGGTGCTATATAAATGCAAGTCTTTGTTGATTTCCTGGGTACAGGTTTTCCTCTTAAATCTTATCCAAATATGGGGGTGGGAGAGAGGAGAGAAGATGATGGGATGTGACACCTGAACCCCCTTTTAAATTTATCTGGCGTGTGTTATATAATTCACTTCGCTATGATTTTAAACGCAAATTACTTTTGCTGTCCTGCCTGTCTCACTTGCAGTATTACCTTGGAAGCTCTGAGTGTGAGAAATGAATAGTAACAGGCCATTAGACAATGGGGGATGGGACAAGATTCCTACCACACACATGGACATTCCATCGGTTATGTCACATACACAAAACCCCCTCACTATTCTGAGAATCTCCGATGTGCAGAATCCAATGTAAATTCTAATAAATGTTTACAATGACATTTACGTGGAATACAGAATGCATCCTTGTATATAGTATCTTGACCACAGTAATTCTGCCACGAACCATGCACAGTTTAAAAATAAAACAAGCACCTGAGAGTTGGCTCTGAATGTGCAGTTTCCACTGTCACCATGGTAACCCTCTCACCGTGACTGATCTGAAGAATCTGAAGTGTGTCACCAGGATTTGTTGGGGGTGGGGGTAATGTGGTGGAGAGGATTTCCTGGAGCGACAGAGATGTCATACCAAAAGTAACCTTGTGTTTAATAAGGCAGACTGAAGCAATCCTCCAGGCAGTGGCCATCTTTTTCCTGATGCTTTGAAGGGGTAAAGTTTTGAAAGGTCCAATTGTCCAGCATCCACAATTAAGCATTTGAAGAAAGGAAAATCCAGATGTCTTCAAACCTTTGACAGGTGACCATAGACCGAAGGGTGGAGATGGTGGCATTGATAGAGGGCTATTAATGTCGTGAAGATGTGATGTAAGACTGAATTAGATCTGGCATAAACACGCTGGCTGAATGTTGAGATTCCAGATTTTCTAATCAACCTATTCAGGAATGTTATCACACACCTCTGGAACAGGTGCTTGAACCCAGGCCTCCTAGCGTAAAAGTAGGGATACTACCAGTGCGCCACAAGAGCCCTCTCTATGGGAGTTATTTAATGGAGACAATGGGGGCATCATCTGTCAGCTGACAGCAGGTGAGACCCCTGAGTCTACCCTCATTTTGAGAAGGTTAAGTATAACCGCCTGATGCAGCCCACTAGGTCCGGATTGTCTGTACTCTGGAATGCCCAGGTAACTCTGATTGGGTTTGCTTCTCAGGCTTTCTGCATGGTTTGAGCCACGCCCACTAGGTGGCAGTCACCAGCAGTAGGATGGCACTGTAACCTGGATCTCACTTGGTGGCAGTTTGGGAAGACTGGCCACACAATGGACTTAATCAGGGCCCAGCTGGCAAGGGCTGCAGAGTCCTGACCTGCCAGCTTCTTACTTGATCAAATGCCCTGCACCACCAAACTTGTCATGACGGTTGGGCATTCTAATCCAGCCTATGATTGTAAGATGTTGCAGACCTAAAGGATATATGAGTAGCAGGGACCTGAAGGAAAGAAAAGCAATCATTTTCTCTGGACTATCGACAACATCAAGGAATGAGGAGCAATTCAGGCACAAATTACATTATATCTCCCCAACGGTCCTCAGGCAACAACAGTCACAGTGCAGAGCTGTATTAAAATACACAGACTGCTTTGGAGAATCAGCAAAGCAGGCTAATACTGCCATAAATCTGTTGACTCAACTAATCCTACTAAGTGTCTCCCTATCTATTGGAATGTCAGAGCCCCTGGAAAGATTAGATAGCCATCCTGACAGATTTGCTGGTTTCAAAATGTCTCACCTCGATTATTCACTACTAACTCTTTTGGTGACAATATTTATTGTGGCTCGTAATCATATCTGCAAATTGCAACAAAAAACAGTCATGTAGATGGCTATGGGGAGAGAGCAGGTAGGTAGGACTATTCTGTGAAAGAGACATGATGAGCTGAATGTTCCATTTTCTGAGCTGAGAACTTAACAAATCTATTTTGCTCAAATGTGATTTACAGACACCTTTAGCCTCATCGGATTTTGAAGTGAGCTAATTATTCATTTCTTTATGGATGTTGAGCCCTGCGTGGCAGTGCTTTAGATCACAGTTGATTAAGTGCAATGAGGAATAGCTGTTTTTATTTCTTGCACAAGGGGAAAATAAAAGGTGAATTCAGATGGAGGTAAGCCACAACCCAAGAAAAATGTTAGCTGGTTTGCAGTTCGAACATGGTAAGCTTTCCTGAGTGAGTTGTAGCACAGGAGAAATTCTGGAGCTCTGAATTATAAAGGAACTAAAAGCAGTTATTTTGTCTTCTCAACTCTGTTCCACCGTTCAATTAACTTAAGGCTAATCTTAATCATCCAACCACCTCCAAATCCCCTAATGTTCCTACCTATCAATCTTCAAATAACTCACGATGTGAACAGGGTTTAGGTGTGGAAGTTCCAGCTTTCTGTGTGAGGAAATGTTTTGACTTGACATCTCCCCAAACAGCCAAGCTCTCGTTTTATGTTTATGCCATCTTGTTCTGGATTCTCCTCGAAACGTAAACAATTTCTACTTTCTCACCACACCTAAGTAACTCCTTCAATCATCTAAACAGCTCAGCAAAATCATTCCTGAATCTTCTGCAATCAAGGGAAAGCCAATGTTAGTTGTAGGTTTTGGTCATCCAAATTTGGATGGAGTCCAGGAGGATGTATTAAGCACTGCAATGCCGAGATGAAATACTTGTGGGTATACCTCTGTCACTAGTGGTAGCAAAAATAAAATGAAAGTATTTTTCTATCTATTTTTCCCCTTCCTCTTCTTAAGGCATTAAGTCTTGTTTTGAGACTGAGGAGTGCCATATGCAGTACCCACTATCATGTTGTCGTACAGACTTAGAAACACAGAAAAATGTTACATCTCGATAGACACCATTCAGCTCAAAAAGTCTATACTGGCTGAATAACCTAGTTGCCTATTTGTGGAAGTCCATGCCCAGTGAAGCAGTTGAGGCGACCTTGTTGAGTGGTTTTAAGGCAAAGATAGATAGATTTTTGAGCAGTAAAGAAATTAAGGGTTATGGTGAGCAGGTGAGTCCCCAAAAAAGATCATCCATGATCTTATTGAATGACAAAGCAGGCTTGATGGGACAGTAGGTCTTACTCCTGCTCCTGTTTCTATGCCCATTCTAATCCCATTTTCCAGTAGCTGGCCTATAGCCTTACAGGTTACAGCACATCAAGTGCAGATCCAGGTTTCTTTTCAGGGGTAAAAGGTACTGCAGATGCTGGAGAATCCGAGATAACAAGCATGGGGCTGGATGAACACAGCAGGTCAAGCAGCGTCATAGGAGCAGGAAAACTTGACGTTTCGGGCCTAGACCCTTCATCAGAAAATAAAACAAGACTCAAAACAAGACTTAATGCCTTAAGAAGAGGAAGGGGAAAAATAGATAGAAAAATACTTTCATTTTATTTTCTGATGAAGGGTCTAGGCCCAAAACGTCAAGTTTTCCTGCTCCTATGATGCTGCTTGACCTGCTGTGTTCATCCAGCCCCATGCTTCTTTTCAGGGGTTTCTGTCTCAAGGACCAAGCTAGGTAGTGAATTCTAGACACCCATTAACCACTGGGTGAAAAAGTTTTTCTCGTGTCTCTTATGTCTACCAATCACCTAAATCTGTTCTGAATAGATCTTAGGACCTTGAAGGAGTAAAACCTAACATTTGGTCCTCTTCAAAGTCTCTGTACACAATGTCTATCTTATCAATGTTTGCTGACATAAGGCCATAAGATATAGGTGCAGAATTGGACCATTCAGCCTATTGAACCTGCTCCACCATTCAGTTGTGACTGATATGTTTCTCAACCACAATTTCCTGTCTTCCCCCTGTAACCTTTGATCCCTTACTGATCAAGAACTTATATATCTCTGTCTTAAATACACTCAGTGACTTGGTCTCCACAGCTCTCTGCAGCAATAAATTCCACAGATTAACTACCCTCTGGTTGAAGAAATTCATACAATTATTTATCTCTTGTTAACTGCAAGCGGCTCTTCTAGTTGGACTGGGAAATGGTTTCCTTTTCCACACTTGCCCAAGCATGTCCTGTCGTTTCCTATATTTAATGAGGGTGGTGGCAGCAGCCCTCCTCATAGACAGCAGCATGGACAGCGGCTATACAACAGCTGCAACAAGGCTCTCCCACCTCTATCCATGCTATCAAATCCTTTAATCAGCAATGGAGCTAGTTCTGTTTAGGATACCTAGTCTGCATGGACAAGTTGGACCAAAAGGTCTGTTTCTGTGCTTTATGACTCTATGATAATGTTTGAAATCATCCATTAATCTTTAGTCTATGCAACTGCATAGGTTAAAGGAAACCTTGTACCAGTTGTGCATTCTTCCAGGGAAAAGAAGCAACATTTTCTATGTCCAAGTGAAAAAGACATTTTCCAATTTGAGAAAGTTTGACCGGGAGGGAGTTTATTTCATGCTTTGAACACAGGACCAAAATGCTTAACACAAAGTCTGCTTCTGCCAATTGACCTTTGAAATGTAGAAAGATGTCCATCATCTGTGAATATATTAAAACAGTGCAGATTTTATTGATGCAAGATGTTCCTTCTAGCTCCAAAGGTATTTTCAGCTGGTAATTGGAGGAATCAGGACGATCATTGAAATTTCTACTGACAGTAACACATCAGCTCTTAGCTCATTGATTCACACGTAGACTTGGATGCAGAATATTTGCGTCTTTGTAGTTCAAACACCCAGCAGGTCATCACACTATGTCAGCCTTCAGAAGAAGGCAACCCATAATCGACAGGAGTAATATATAACCAGTGGGAGACCACTAAATGCGCCATCACATTGAAGATTTGGTACTTGAGGTCTTGAGCCTTGAGTCCATAGTGGGACTAAGTGTTGGTCATACAGAATCTTTACACTTGCACATTGACACTTTTGCATTTCCAAACAGTTTATGGATCCCAACAGAAATGTTAATTCAACGCTGTTTAAAATCTCTGTTGTGGTAGCACATGTTCTTCATGTGCAGGAGGAAGGAACAATCAAGAACTGAAGCAGCAGCCCCTACTCCTAACATAAGCACCCCAACCAACCCAACAACATTCACTCCCAGGACTGTTGACATTATTGAATGCTACCTGGCTGAGCACAAAGCACAAAGCACAAGTGATGTTGGCAAGTGATCATTGTAGACCATCACAGTTTGTAGTCAGCTGTTAGAGCCCACATACAATGAAAGGCTGCATATATAAGATTCATGGGGCTGTGGTTCAGAGTTTCTCAGTAACAGCATTAAGTGAAAGCGTGCTCATCCTTCTCATTGGCTCTGTTAGTACTTGAACTATTAACTGCTCAGTAGGGTGCTGTGGAAGGAGAGTGCTCTGATTTTTCCAGCAGCTTTTTCCAAATTTAGACATTGATAGTTCTGGACAACCTGCACATTGCTGGAATGAAAGACACCTCTGTTCACTAAAGCTAGAAAGTTGCCACAATGGTAACATGGTTTTCAACGTTGGGGTCTAGTGCTCTTGGAAAGCTGGCCACAACTTCCTGCTGGCAGTTCTCCATTGGAAAAATTATGAAATCATTAGTGCTGGCAAGCCAAGTATCATTGGCTGATGTATCCAATGGCACATTAGTTGATCAAGTCAATCGAGGTAACTTGCAACATACTAGTTGCTTTTGCGACCATAGTTACTCTGACTATAGTGTTTTTATATCCCATATTGGAAGAAATTGGTAGTTTTTGAATATGTATCTCTAATCAAGTCCAGGTGACGAAAACAAATCTCCTCTCTCCAGATGGGTCTGTTGATGTCTATATAACAGGTGTCTTTAATTTTAAGAAAAATAAAAAACTTCCATTGATTTAGTGCTCTTGATAAACAAAAAAATTCCAGACACGCTTTACAGCAATGAAATACTTTTGATGTGTAGTCATTGTAGAAATGAGGCAGCCAATTTTACCAAGCAAACTCTCACAAGCCTCCTCTTTTTAGGCATTCCCTCAGAATTGAGGATGGGTTGTTTCCATTCCCACTTTTGACTTCTGAGATGGTTGTTCAGTCCAATGCATGATTTTTTTTATACATTCACAGGATTTGGGATTGCTGGCTAGACCAGTATTCATTGCCCATCCCTAAATGTCCAGAGTGCATTTGAGAGAACCACATTGTTCTGAGGACGGCAGTTTCCTTCCTTGAAGGACATAAGTGAACCAAACAGGCTTTTCCTACAATCAATAATGGTTTCATGATCATCGTTAGACTTTTAATTCCAGGATTTTATTGAATTCAATTTCCACCATTTGCCATGGTGGGATTTGAACCAAAGTCCCCAGAACATTACCAGTGTCTCCAGATTACTAATCTAGTAACGTTATGACTAGGCTATCGTCTCCCCAGTGATCTGCGGGGTCTGTCATATGTGGGGCAGGTAAAACTTGAAGGGTCAGGTTGATGAGCTGTTTGTGCACACTGTCTATCACTTTGCCTTTGCATGTTTCCTACAAAGTCCCATGATGTGTTTGGTTCCCACCCAAATAAGTTTTCACTTTGGTCAGTCACAAGTCAGGGTCTCTCATGAGTCAGCTGCTGGAGGTTGTCCAAGCCTTGGAGTGTGGGAATTGCTACTGCCTGGTAAACTATGACCATAGTCTCAGACTCGAGATCAAATATTTGTTATCTCATTCGGTTGAAGGCTGCGCTGGTGCAGTACAGGCAACGTGAATTTCATTGTCTATATCTATGAGAGAAGGCTACCAAGGTGTGGAAATCTGTCCACATTTTGCAGGATCTGGTTCTTGATCTTAATCAATCGAGCAGATGTTTGGTGCAGTCACTAGTTGGAAAAATACTTCCACCTGCCCACAGAGTGCATTCAAGCGTTTGTTTCAGATTCGGTTAAATGTAGTTAAGAAAAGGTTTGTTAACAGCAATTTGCTTAAAAATGAAAATTTATTGAATAATAATAAAAGACAAAAAAGCAACATTTATTAAGTAAGTAAAAAGAATGAAAAGGAGAGGAAACGAACAATAAGCCTCAGGCCCTTTTGCCCGTCGGGGACCCCTCGATCTGGTCTGGAGGTTGTGGTTGTTGCTCTGAAACTCTGTCTAATATACAGCGTAACAAACAGCAAGGCATAGAAAAAACAGCAATAGAAAAACAAGCTGCAGGTGTCATCTTCAGCTCATAAAGGAATGTTCACAGGACTCATTCAAGGTCACGCAGCTTTTCAAGTATCATCATTAACTTTCCCAGCCTATTTTCCCATCCTATACAATCTATTTTCTCATGTAGCTGTCAAATATCATCATTAACTTTTAGCCCTTCAGCCCATCCTATACATCGCCATCTCCTCCACAAACACCTGCATCAACTGTTTCATTTGGTCTACATAATCTGAATGGTGATGTTAATTGAAGAATGAATATCAGTCAGGACTTTGAGGATAACTCTCCTTGCATTCTTCAAAATAGTGTCATGGAATTGCTTACATCTGATGGATAGGATATCTCTTCACATTTTCTTACACATGAGAACAAACAAAACCTTGGATTACTTTCACTTTTGAAAGGGGACACTGTAGATAGTGCAGCACCAAACTTGAGTGTTAGTGAACGTTATATATTCACGTGTCTGAGACAAGAAAATGTCAAACAGCAAACACAAATGAGCAAAATGCAACAAGATGTAGCAAAACTAAAATCCCGAATGGACAAGTATCTCAAACATTGACACAAACCTTCCCTGTATACCTTGAAGCAACTAATTCACAGAGTCAAGGAAGTGAAAGTTTCTATTTATTTATTTCAATGGGGCTTGAATCAATTCTGTACGCTTCTAGGGAAACATTTGGAAAATGACAGGTAGTAAGTATTCCACTTAATGAAAATAATTCTTAAACCTTTCTGAGTCCCTTGCTGACTGTCAGCACAGCCTAGCAAACCCCTGGTTTTACATGCAGCCAGCTAATGTCTCATCGTCTGAAGTTCTGATGACTCCTGGTGACGTTCTAATTGGTGATGCTGGTGAATCACATTGGGTGACATGATGCTAGTGTAAATGACACTATAGCTATTTAGACTATCATGTAAATGTAAGTGATTGACTCATGCCTAAGAGAAATAAACCTACTGTCCTTAGCCAAGGCTTCCCTAAGTGTAACTCTAAAGTCAGAGCTATATTTCTTTATGATGTTTCAACTTTTCACATATCCATTAAGGTATTAACTATCAACTGAACTGGCCAGAAAAGCACTCGTCTGTATCAAACAATTCCATAAAATGACAGAATACATTGGTTCAAGAACGAGTTGATGTACCAATTTCTCAGGGCAATGAGGAACGGGCAACAAACGTTGGCCTTTCTAAAGACATCACTACTCAATAATACATTTTTTAACATTCTGAGTTACTACCAATGGCTGTGTGGCTGCCACTAAAGGTAGCGGTGCTAGGGAATATCAGGATTAACCAAATCTAAAATATAATGTTGCTTGCATATGATGCATTGCATTTTCGTGAGTGCTTTTATCAAGCTATAACCGTATTAGAATGTTACATGATTCATCAAAAGTAGTTGCAAATCCTTATCAACATATTCCCCCTTCTCTGGAAGCCAGTGAATCGTGTTATGAGAATTGCATAGGCGTCTTCAATCGTCCATTAATGAGCCTAAATGACGTACAATCTGGTGAAAGGGGATGCACCTACTCTCCTCTTTTTAACCTCTCTGTTTGTCACAACAAAGATTTTAATACTTTTTAGCACGCAGTTATATCACACTTCAATAAAAATGTAGCTCACTCATTGTTGAGAATCAAATTAGGAGCCAATTACCAGGTTTATTTGAGTGGAAGAAAGAAGAATCTTATTATTTACTAATGCCATGAAAAATAAAAAGAAATCCCAATATCAAATACTCTCACAGAAGCACAGGTGCTGCAGAAACTCAGTAGGTCTGGCAGCATCTGTGGAGTTCTGAAGAAGAGACATGGCAAACTTGAAATGAAAAATCTGTTTTTCTTTCCACAGATGCTGCCAGACCCGCTGAGTTTCTCCAGCATTTTCTGTGCTCGTTTCAGATTTCCAGCATCTGCAGTATTTTGCCTTTATACAGGCATCAGGTTTAAAGTTTAAAAAGGGCACATGTTTAATACAAAAAATATCAAGAAGCAAGACAGCTAACTTTCACCTTCTCAAGAGCAACTTGGGATGGGTAATAACTGCTGGCCCAGCCAGAGATGCCTGCATCCCATGATTGAATAAATGAAACCTGTATAAAATGTCCTTAAGATGTTAGATTTAATAGACAGTGAGAAGTAAAATTAATTTTGGGTTTTAATGAACAGATATTTTTCCAATTTGTCTCTCACTGATCTGCATTATGTTTTGAAAGGCTGAGAGAAAAACAGGGAGAAAGCAAGCTTTCCAGTTTTGCTGTCATTAATCCATCATTCTTTTCTCTTTGCAGTGCCCAAGAACTGTTGCCTGGACTATAGTTCCTTTGCGTATTCCTGTGTCTGGCTTAATTGTGTTTTCTAAATTGGTTAACTTGTTGGCAATTTTCATTCCAATGTGCAAAACATCCAGAAAGATGTACATCGAGTAAGAGACACAGTTCTGTGCTTTTAGTTATTATGATATCATGTTAATTTCAGTTCAGATTAGATCTTGTTTATTGATAGTTTAATAAGATTTGCTCAGCTGAGTCATACATTAGTAGAGCAGCTGGTAAAGTCACATCACAAAAGTTAACAGAAATTGTGAAATTGTCCAGTGACCGGCTCTGGGTTGTCTGTCGGGAGTCTGTGTGCTTAAATAAGCTTGCTGAACCCTCCAAGATTTAGTTCCTAGGCTTAAACAATTGTACCCACTACCTTCAGCACAGTTGTACTCTGCAAAAATCTCCTCCTATGTCATTGTCTTAATTATGCAAAGATCACAGATGTTTGTAGGAATTGATGTTCTATTTCAGTGAGGAATACTCAGTCCCTTGATTTGTGTAGTTTCCATAAATGATTTAGACTTGAATTTAGGGACACAATTAAGGAATTTGCAGCTGTTACAAAAATTGGATGTGTGGTTGACTGTGAGGAAACAAGTTTTAGACTGAAGAATGGTCTGATCAGTAGGGCAGAAAATTAGAAAGTAGAATCAATTCATGGAATAACATAATGCATTTTGAAATGTGGAACAATCCAATCAAATACTCAAAGGGGCAATACAGAGTAATGTGGAGGGAAGGTATTGGATTGTATGTTCACAGATCCTTAAAGATAGCAGGATGAGTCATTATGATGGCTAAGTGACATATGTCATACTTAATCAGTATAGAATGTATAAGTTGGAGCGTTATGCTAGAACTGTCACTAGCTGATAATAGAAATATCTTTCAATTTAGGGTATGACTCACACAATCAGCTTTCCTTTCCCTTCACCCTTCCATCTTGTCCCAAAACAGAGACTTGTAGCAGCACAAAACGCTCAAGTTAGTGTCTTACTCACTTATAGAGATTGTTAATCATTAGAAGCTATAATTCGATCCCTGACTATATTGAGTTACTAGACTGTAATAACTCCACAGAGGCCAGTGTCCCTTCACCAAGTCCCACATTATTTACTCATGGAGAGTCCTTGACACTGATCAAGCTCTCTTAGAGCTGCTTCTCAGAGTGAACAGAACCCCTGACAGAGATAAAAGGTACTGCAGATGCTGGAGAATCCGAGATAACAAGCATGGGGCTGGATGAACACAGCAGGTCAAGCAGCATCATAGGAGCAGGAAAACTTGACGTTTCGGGCCTAAACCCTTCATCAGAAATGGGGGAGGGGAAGAGGGTTCTGAAATAAATAGGGAGAGAGGGGGAGGCGGATAGAGGATGGATAGAGGAGAGGATAGGTGGAGAGGAGGCAGACAAGTCGAAGAGGCGGGGATGGAACCCCTGACACTTCTGTTTGTATCTGTCAGCCAGGGCTCTCTAATTAGATCAGAATTACAGCCACGGTCTGGAAGCTCAAATTCTGTGAGGTCCACCTGGCTGATCTCATTACAATCACTACAATCTCCCTCTGATTCCGAGGACATATGCTGGTTCTTTTTTTTTTTGTAGCTCCCCCTGGTGTGTTTTAACACAGGGTCACGGTCCTCCGACTCTGCCTCTGATATGGGTGGTGTTTAACTTTTAGTAGCTCACCTCTTGTACCCGGAGCATCTCGGCAGAAACTTATGCTCTTCTTCAGGCAGCAAAGACGTAGAGGTAGTGACATCTGCCATATCCATCTCTGATTCCAAAGTACCTTCAACTCTTGATGGAGACAGAGAACCCATGGGTTCCAGACCAGTTGGAAAGGCAGATGAGGAGCTGGGCACATTTTGCTCCCACACAGTTTGCAAGTTTGCAGCCTTCATATGGTCCACCTGCTTGTTCAGGGCCGTCGCACCTGCCCGAACATTATATATCACTGGACCCGACCTCGCATCGACCATGCCTCTTACCCATGCAGGGCCATTCCCATGATTCCTACACCAAACTTCATCCCATGAAGAAACCTGTGTCTCCCACTTAGCAGAGACTTGAGTGTGGCATTGGCGTTCCTGATGCCGTTTCATCCTTCAATCACCATCCACCCCCTGCCCCCATCCAGGTCCAGGAAGATCAGACTTAACGTGGTGCAGAGTGGTTTTCCCATTAGCTTAATGGAGCTGGGGCTATCTCTGTAGCTGCATGAGGGGTGGTCCTATAATCAAATAGGAACCAGCCAGTTTGGGATCTAGTGAAGCTGTAGGCTGTTTCTTTAAGCCTGCCTTCAAAGTTTGGACTGCTCTTTCTGCCAGACCATTGCATGATGGATAGTATGGAGCTGTTCTTACATGACAAACATCCTGATGGTAAACAATGGCCCGTTATCTGTGACCAACACTTTCAGAAATCTGGGTATTGCAAAAGATGTGTGCAGCTTTTTAATCATCATCCTTGTGTTTGATGAATGAACTCTATGTACATCCAGCCACTTTGAGTGCTTATCTACAATGACCATGAACATTGAGTCTATGAAAGAACTGGCATAGTCAACAAGGGTTTATCCAATCAATCCCACAAATGTGGGGGAGCTGCTGGTGGTGAGTGGTGTCCTTGTTGGCACTCTGGGCACTGCCCCATGAATGCAGCTGTGTCTGCTTCCAATCCTGGCCACCAGACATAACTTCTCGAACATCTTCATTTTCAAAACCCCTGGATGACCCTAGTGGAGTTCAGCCAGTATGGGGCGGTGACCTTTGCTTGGGATAATCACTCTTGCTTCCCATAATAATATACCGTCCTCTACTGTGACCTGGTCTCTCGGGGTTCAAAAAGGTTTCAATTTTGGTTATGACAGCCTTTGGATTCTCCCATCACCACCAGCTGTTTCAGTTTTGCCAGGACAAGATCTATCTGCATCCAAAGTCTGATATTGTCAGCTGTAACTGGAAGTGTGTCCAGAAAATTTAAAACCATTATGGACTCTTCCAGTGGCAATACTGGCGGTGTATCTGCCAGTGGGATGCAGCTCAATGCATACACATTTCTAACTTGGCCTCCCAGATGCTGTTTCAACTTGTAATTATACACATCTAGTATTAGAGTCCAAACGCTGAATTCAGCCTGAAATCACTGGCAGCACTGCCTTCTCCTCTTTAAGAAGACCTAGCAAGGGTTGTAGTCTGTTATTATTTCAAATTTACATCCATAAAGGTATTAGTGGAACATCCTGACTCCGAATTTGACTGTCAAACCTTGGGCGAATTTAATGCTCTGCATTGGCCAAACTACTGAATGCATACATAATTGGGCATTTCTCTCCATTTTGCCACCTATGAGCTAATACTACCCTGAAGCTGTACTGGGAGGCATCACATGTCAATACCAGATATCGCTTGAGATCATAGTGTGATGGAAAGTGTTAGCTATTTCTTCACTTCCCTGAAAGCTATGGCTTGGCTACACAACCATTTCCAAGCGTGACCCTTTTTTAAGAGTTGATGCAATGGGGCCAGGATGGAGGCCAGGTTATGTGTGAACTTTTCATAACAGTTCACCAGCTGAAGGAAAGACTTAAGCTCCTGTACAGATCTCGAAGCTGGGGCATCTTTGATCGCCCTCATTTTATCTTCCAATAGGTGTAACCTGGTCTTGTCGACTCTGTAACCCAAGAAGGTCACTTGGGGTGCATGGAATATACATTTTTCCCTACTAAGGCATACACCCGCCTGGGAAAAACATCTAAGGAATATATCCATGTTCTCTAAATGTTCCTTATTGGCCTTTTCTGTTATTAGCACGTCATCTAGATAAATGGCAACCTGGGGTAGACCTTGTAAAATGTTCTCCGTCGTCTGCTGAAAAAATGCACAGGCTGACGATACCCTGAATGGCAGTGTCATATATTGGTACAAACCCTTATGGGTATTAATTGTACCATATGTCTGGGAATCCTCATCTAACCTCAATTGTAAATATGCATGGACAGTCCCCCACCAACTTTCCGTATAAATCCCCTATGCAAGGGTTTGGGTATTTTCCCTGCTGAGAGAAGCAGTTTACTGTTTGTTTAAAATCCCTACAAAGGCAAACCAACCCGTTGATCTTCACAATTGGTGCTGCCCATTCTGCAAATTGGACTGGTTTGATGATTCTTTCACTTTCCATTCTCCTGGTTTCTGCTTCTACTGTTGCCTGTAAGGCAAATGGCACTGTGCGTGCCTTGCAGACTCGTGGAATTTCTTCCTGGTCAGCATAGCCTTAGCTCTTTTGATAGTCCCTAGACATTCCTGAAAAATACCTGGATATTTAATTAGGACTTCACTCAGGCAGCTGTTTTCTAATCGAAAGAAGTGGAGCCAATCTAGCTGAATCTTTCTCAACCAATTTTGCCCTATAAGCCTGGGCCCAAGCCTTTTACTGCAATCAGTGGTAACTGAACAAGCTGCTTCTCATAAGAGACTGGAACTGAAGTTGTACCCTTAATCTGTAAAGGTTCCCTGGTATAGGTTCTCAGTCTAGCTGAGGTCTTGCACAAAAATTAATGTTGGAGTCCAGAACAAATTTTGTGAAGAGATTGGTTCTGCAATCCCTGAAATGGCTTCACTAGTATCAACCGCCATTAAAACTGGGTCACCATTCAAGCAGACGTTTATTTCAATTGGTTTTGATTTGGAGCTAAGCAATTTAACTGTTCCAAACCAGACTTTCCAAGTGGACTTTCCAAGGTGTGCACTCTCCCGAATGGTAGCCTTTGAGTTCTCTTGCTCCATTTTGTTCTAGTGGTAGTCTTTTGCTGTCTCAAGTCGCAATATTGGCAGCAATTAAAATGGAGTGTTGGCCTGGATTCTCGAGAAAATTTTAACTGTTTGGCTGAGGCTTGGCTTTGTTTTGGGGTCTTGCTGTGGGCTGATCTACAGTCCCTCTGTCCAGGGTATGACCTGAGCGAGACTGTGCAATTGCCTTCACTCAAGTGGTGTTCCCCAAGCTCAGTCAGCCTGGCGAGGGTGTCCCCTTCCATCGGAATTACTTGCTGCATTTTCCAGTGATAAAGCCAATTATGCTGTCTGTTAGAAGTCCACTTGGTCTTCAGCTATTAGGCACTTTTGCATGTTTACATCATTAATCTCACATACCAAATGGTCTCTCAGCATCTCATTAAGGGTTGAATCAAAGTCACATGGCTCTGCCAGTCACCTTAACCTAGTCAAAAATCCCAATGCAGATTCCCCTTGTTCTCAAATTGCCAAGGAAAGCCAATTGCATCTCGAACCAGAGGAGGCTTGGGGTCACAATATTTCTTAACTAAGTCCATCAACTCTTGAAATGTTTTAGTATTTGGTGCCTTAGGGAGTGTAAGGTTCCCAATAACTGAAAAATCTGCAGGTCTACAAGCTGTCAAGAGAATTACTCATTGCTTTACATCTGTCCCAATCTTATTTGTCTGAAAAAATAACACATTCTTTCCACACACTGGGCCCAAACTTTGAGAACAAGTCAAGCTTCCCAAATAACAGCATAAGGCTAGAAATGCTTATTGCAACTCAAAGACAACTGTTGCAAGTGAATTTCATCAGGAGTGTGCTTTTCTCTCATCGCTATTGAAATAACTCCACAGTGGCCAGTATCCCATCACCAAGTCATCCTTTATTTACTCATTGGAGAGTCCTTGACACTGATCCAGCTTCCTCAGAGCTAGTTCTCAGAGTGAACAGGATGTCTGACACTCCTGTTTATAGCTGTCAGCCAGGGCTCCCTGCTTGGGGCTGTTAATCTGGTGCAGTCAGGGAACTGATTTTCTATGAGGTCCACCTGGCTGACCACGTTATAGTCACAACATCGACTTCTCAGAATTATGTAAATAGGTCAAGAGTTTTGGAACAATAAATGCGTTTGTCTTCTCCTCTCAGCTTTTGCCATGCCTGTAAGTCAGCAGCTGCTGGAAAAGAATGACACAGATGTTGCCAGTGGGCTAGTACCTTGTTAAAGTCATCATTCTACGCATGAATGATAGATACCAGCTGTTCAATGGAAGTTAGCACACTGCTGCTGATTCTGTTCTAATGGGCACTTGGCAGTTAAGAGGTTCGAGTGTGAATATTGGCCATCAATCAAGAGTGGGAACATTGCCTGTCATTCCCTCCCGAGGCTGCTGTTCTAAGACACTGAGGTCAATTACAGAACTTCATACTACAGGGGGTTCTCCTATAACACATATTCTGGCAACGCAAATTGGCTGTAATGTTATTGATGAATAGGGGGATGGTGTTTCGAAAATGTGAACTTGTGTTGGCTATAACGTGATTTAGCATTATTTAAAAACGTACCTCATTTAAATAAAAGAATGGACTCCAATGCTAAATCAATGGTATGGGTAAAAAAATGAAGTATAGCTTAAAATAATGTGAGTGCTGTTAAAATATGCACCTTTGTGTGCAGTATTTTTGCTTAGATTTTGTTACATGTTTAATATGTAAGAATTTTTGAACTTGCTCACGTAAATCATTTAAATCAAAAGTTGTCTGTGTTACAACCTGCTCTTTTCCAGCACTATTTTGAATACAATATGACTCAGGTTTACAACACAATTCAATCCTACAGTTGACTTCAATGCCAATGGGCTACGTAGGAAAGAAATGTCAGATTCCTCCGCTTCACTGATCTGAAAATCTATCCAGAAGTCTGTGCCAATGGTCAGGTCAGATCAGCATTTAAAAGGGGGAGGGAATTTTACTAAAAATTGCCAATGTGTCAATTTTGGGGGAGTTTCATGGATGGTTGCTGGCTGTGAGCACTATTTCACACAATTTTGCACTGCTCTCCTCTTTTGGCTCATGCTCACACTATCATGCAGTACTGACCACTGCTGGAATTTCCAGTGGCAGAACTCTATTTAAAGCCTAGTTGTCACTTCATTGCAAATACAAGGTCAGATTTATGAAGGTATTGCCTCTTTGCTGCAACACCTATCTGATAAACTGTCATTATAACTGCAGCTATAAGAATGAAGCTCCAAAGGTGAGGAAGAATTTTGGAAAACATAATTGTTTTGTGTCCTTTGTGCCCCTAAGCCCGCTTTTCCCATAGGCCCCATTATTTCTTTAGTGTGATTTTCTATAACACGATGTTGCACAGGAATGCAACTATCACATTCTAGCAGAATCTCCTGGACTAAATTCCACTAGGATTGCCAAAAATATTCAGGTCATGCAGCGAACTGAAAAATTCCAAACACAAACACAGAAACTGCTGGAAAAGCTCAGCAGGTATGACTTGTGGAGAGAAATCAGAGTTAACGTTTTGGTCCAGTGGCTCTCCTTAACCCTGAAATATTACATGTGGAGTGTTGTGTAACATATTGGTTTTGGAACAAGTTATGCTGATGTTCCATTAACTCAACCCAATCTGTTGATGCCTTTGGGTCGAACAATAGTTAAGCTTGTTCAAAATCCTGATGGAGATAAATGTAACATACCTGGTTCCTGGTTACTGGTGGATAATTGTATTTTGTGCTTAATTTGCTTAGGTTAACCGTACCTATTGATATTATGTAATCAACTACACCTTGTTATGTAAGATAACTGCATCTTTTTGTTAATACTCCCTATGGTTCATCTTCTACCAGTGATCATTAGACAAGCACTTATTTTCAGTAAAGAAAGGACGAGTGAGAACCACAATAGCTCGGGTGTATCTTCATTCCAAATAACGATATCTTGATTTGATTTTAAAATTTTTATTTCCAGTTCTGTATGCTTCCATTGACCAACTGATTTTGAACTTGTTACAGTGCCTTACCAGGAGCTGTCTAACCTGATTAAACTTTTGTTTTAGAAGTGTAGAAAGGAGGACTGGAGGCAGCAAACTGCCCAAAAAACAGTTTCCGTAGTTTAATATATCATACAGTGTGGAAACAGGCCCTTCGTCCCAACAAGCCCACACCGATCCTCAGAGAACCCCACCCAGACTCATCCCCCTAATTTACATGTCCCCGAACACACAACAGGCAATTTACCATGGCCAATCCACCTAACTTGCACATCTTTGGACTGTGAGAGGAAACCGGACCACCCAGAGGAAACCCGCACAGACACAGGGACAATGTGCAAACTCCACACAGACAGTTGCCCGAGGGTGGAATCAAACCCAGGTCCGTGGTGTTGTGAGGCAGCAGTGCTGACCACTGAGCCAGCCATGTGCAGGTCCACCCTTTTGCACAAACTCACATGAGCAGATACATAGAAGAAATGTTTGTAGGACCTGAATGCTTAAACTAATTGGCTGTGTATTACAAAAATAAATTAGAGGGCTCGGTGGGTGCCAGTTCTCTCCAGGATTGTCCTGGAGCCTGCAGGAATTAGAAACTAAATTAATACCTCGACAAGCAAAACCTGAGTCAAAAATCAATTGTGCTATTTTTCATTTATAAAAGGGTTTCTTTGAAAACTTTGGTTATTAGCAATAAATCTATTCAAAATATGACAAGATTTGTTTGACTGACAGTCTGGACTCACCCAATTGGAGAGGGAAGGGTGTATTTACCTTTGGATTGGTCCAGGAACCAGCATGAGTTGAGGGTGGATGTGTTGGGAAAGCACATTTTGTGCTGATTTGTCCAGGAATATGTCCAACATGAGTTGACAACTCCAATCACAGTCATTAATTCATCTGGGGACCTTTCTGTTCTGCGTATGACTCAATACCACATTGGGTGGACCCATGAAGTCATTGTGGTGACCTTTAGGTCAATCCCATATGGCAGAGTACGTATAATTATATTGCCATAGATGTCTAAAGGAGGCTTCATCCAGGGCAACTGAATCCTGCTTTGTGTCAAGCTTTCCAAAAATAAGGTCAATATTATGCTTGGATCCCACTGTAAAGTGCATATGCGAAATGAACTAACACTATTTGTACCTGCAGCTCAATGTTTATCCTGCGGCAGAATCTAAATTAAAGCAACGTGCTGCACACATTTGTTATTCCACAAGATGCTAAGAAACGTCATCTTGATGAGCCAGTGATCACATGTGCCAGTTTGACTTGAAATGTTTGTTGGTGTCCTGAGGTAACTGATTGACAATATACCAAGTGCTGAAGTGTGAGGGACTGGGAGGTGATTTAGGAATCACATCAGAATTATCCATTTGTGTTATACAGTATTTGAATCAGGCCTTTGTGTAATGGAATGATTAGGAAGTGATTTGGTGGATTGGAATTCTGCCCTTGCATCACAGTTATGCTTGGCCTGGCTACATCAATATGGAGTCAATAGGGTTCCGCTCACAGTTCAAAGTGATTTATTAAAACAATACCCTCATGAACTTAAATTTCAGGAGTGTTATATTTTTGACAGTGGATCAAAGGTGAGACAGTATCAAGAAAAATAGAGAGAATGACTTTTTGCTTATTTTTCTATCCAGCTCTTGTCTTTGTTTCCAGAGAATGTTTCTTCCCATTGCTGTAAAATTCTACAGTGTCAGCAATTCCATAGTGCCTCAATCAATGATGAATCTCTCTGGGTCTCTCTGTGTCAGAGAGAATTGTTGTTGATCAAGGTACAATGGAATTTCATTCAGTGTAATGGGTCCACAGTGCTCAAGCAAGTGGTGGGGGAGAATTGCAACAGAAACTTGAAGTCAAGGTAAGGAAATCTGAGCTTTGGGATGCCTGAGATTTCCTTGCAATCTGTGGAGGAACTGTCCCAGCTCCTCCTAGCCTGCAAGGAACGAAAATCTCAAAACGTCCACTTACTTTGATGGCCCTCTTCTGGGCCTTGGATCCGTTTTTGCCAAGCTTTGTCTGAAACCTCAATGCCTATCAGTTAAAATTGTAGTTAAAGGTGACATGTTTGTGATGTGACAACAGGTCAGGAAACCAGTGACACCAGTAGCAGAGATAGTAGGAACTGCAGATGCTGGAGAATCTGAGATAACAAGGTGTAGAGCTGGATGAGCACAGCAGGCCAAGCAGCATCAGAGGAGTAGGAAGGCTGACGTTTTGGGCCTAGACCCGAAGGGCTAGGCCCGAAACGTCAGCCTTCCTGCTCCTCTGATGCTGCTTGGCCTGCTGTGCTCATCCAGCTCTACACCTTGACACCAGTAGCAGACAGACTTTCCAGTTGCATGAGGCGGCATTCAGGTCTGAGTGCAACATTTAAGCTATGGGAAAATATAATGTTTGGTAGCTCACTCTCCATGGTTCCATCTAAGTTTGTTTTCTTTCATGGGCTGTGGGTATTGCTGGCAAAGCCAGCATTTTTTATCCATCCCTTGTAAGGCAGTTGAGAGCAAATTACATTGGCATACACTTTTTATTTCTTTATTCTAATGCCTTTATATTCTATATTTTAGTTTATTTTTCTGTGTTTTAAGATAGCAACAGAGAGTGGTGACACTTTACAACAATTTTCACTGTATACCATGAAATAAATCAAATCAAATCAAATACTGAATTAAACTACATTGCTGTGGGCCTGGAGTCATATATATATGTCAGACCAGATACGGACACTGGTGAACAAGATGGGTTTTTAACAACAATTGTTAGTATTTTCATGGTCACCATTACTGAAATTAGCTTTATCATAGAATCCCTACATCATGGAAACAGGCCATTCGGCCAATTGAATCCTTGCTGAACCTCTGAAGAGCATCCCACCCAATCCCTGTAACTCTACATTTCCCTTGGCTAATCCATCTAACTTACACTTCCCTGGACAGTATGGACAATTCGGTATGGCCAATCCACCTCGTTTGCACATCTTTGGACTGTGGGATGAAACTGGAGCACCTGGAGGAAAGCCCACAGACATGGGAAGGTTGTGTCAACTCTACAAAAGGCAGTTGCCCAGGGTGGAATCAAATGCGGGTCCCTGGCACTGTGAGTCAGCAGGGCTAATCACTGAACCACTGTGCCACCCAGTTGCCAGATTTATTCATTGCATTCAAATTCCACAAACTTCTATCGTGGGATTTGAACCCATGTCCCCAGGATAGCTGATTATTAGTCCAACAACTTTGTCACAACGATGCCATCTCCTCCTTGAACAGTTGTGGATTGTGAAAATTGAAGGATGAATATAACATTAAAAACTATATAGAGTATAGTAAAGTCTTTTTTAAAATTTATTTTCTTCCCTTCTCTGCTAGGTCGCTGGGCAACATATTTGTATATAGTTCCATGGGTATTATGCTCAAATGACCATTAAGCATATGACCTTTACAATGTGTATCACATTAAAGTTTAGCAATTCTGTTATCCAGTATGTAGGTGAATCACATAGATCAAGTGGTCCCTGGTTCAATCCTCTGGGATTACAATCAGCATTAGGAAGGCGGCGCTTACCCACGATTCTCATTCTTCACCTTTATCTGTGCATGAAGACGTGGAATGGGCATAGCTGTGATGTACCCAATCTCATGACAATTTGATGAAAGTTGTGCAATATACATATATCATAATAATAATTTTGGAGTTTTGAATTTTAAACTAGTGACAAATGGAATTTTCCATGCGTGTGAAGGGATTTCATGATTGCCTTATAGAAATTTCCGTAGCCATGATGATTTGTATTTTTAACAAGTCTGAAAGAGATAGTTTGCTGAAGCTAATGGTAATTTGTTTACATTGGAAGCTTTTCTGAGCCAACAAAGTAAACAGTTTTGTATTAGGTTTTTAGTTTAAAATGTCAGTAATTGCTTTTTCTCATTTGATTTGGGGTAACATCCATAGCTTGAAGAAAACTCTTTTAGTTTCAGTTTGGCAGCCTTGCCGAAGTCTTGGCTGATGCTGAGCGTTAAAGCATTTGCTCATGAGAAAGGGAGATAATGTAGGACTGTTAATAAATAGGTTAGCTCAGTGTTGGAGTTTAGTTTTAAAAACTAGACCAGAAGTGTTTGGTTAAAACCCTGAGGGGTTGTTTGAATCTGACAATGTCTAAGTTTGGTTATATGAAGACTTTGTGCAACACTATCAGACTCTCAAGAAGGAGAATTAAAGCCACAGTTAAGTGAGCCCTTTTTGGGATTAATAGGATTGAGTTCTATTGTGTTTTTGAAATATTTAAATTTGGATTACATGTAGATAGTTTGGTTTATTCTATGTTATCATCATTCTTTTACATAATAATCTTCTGTTTTATTAATAAATACAGATTTGCAGCATTGTGCGCTTGTGTTTCAGTGAAAGATCACCTCATTAAATCCAAAGTAGAATATTATATATCAAGCCAGATAGTAATCTGGGATCTGACTTGTCTAGTAATATAAAGGTCACTTTAATCCCACTATCTCATTAGAGAAATGACTGATGGTGGTTTTAAGTTGTGGGTCACTTTGCCTCAGATAAGGGGAAGGTAAGTTGAGAAAGAGAGTCCTTAATGGTAACCTTGGCTGGCGCAAAGATTGAACCCATGCTGTTCATGTCACTTAGCATTATAACTCAGCCATCTAGCCAACAGATCTAACCAACCCCTAGTAATAACAGTGACTGGAATCATAACAATAGAATAGATTGATGACTCACTTGGTTCAACAGAGAATAAAGGCCATTTTGGCCTCCTGTTTCCTTCCTGATTTCAATATTCTGGGCTCCTGGTTGATATTCCTGACTTCAGAGGCACTAAGGTGAATCACATCATTTCTACTGACAACATGGCTAATGTTAGACAAGTCTTTACAAGTGCAGAGTGGGATCTTTACCCAATCAACAATCAGAGGATCAGGAACAAAAACAAAGTTCTGAGGAAGGATCACCGGACCCGAAACGTTAGCTCTGTTTTTTCCTTCACAGATGCTGCCAGACCTGCTGAGTTTTTCCAGCAACTTCTGTTTTTGTTCCTGATTTAAAGCATCCGCAGTCCTTTCAGTTTTTAGTCAGAGGATCAGTGCAGGTCATGCAATGATCTGGGGACTTTTGTGATGTGTATGTATTTCAGGGAATTTACAAATTAAACTTTAGGGGAACCTAGAACTTCAATGTTATGACAACTGGCTGAAATTGATGATATTGATTTGCAACAAATTTGTTGACAAATGTTCAAGGAAATAGTTAACTAAAGATGTTCATAAACTGTCTAGCTTATGAAATAGCTTTGAAATCTATATTAATGAAAATGTGGTCAAACATATAGCTTTGAGCAATACAGGTCAGGATGGTGATAACAAGTTGTGGAGCTGGATGAACACAGCAGGCCAAGCAGCATCATAGGAGCAGGAGAGCTTGATGTTTCGGGCCTAGACCCTTCATCAGAAATGGGGGAGGGGAAGAGGGTTCCGAAATAAATAGGGAGAGAGGGGGAGGCGGATAGAAGATGGATAGAGGAGAGGATAGGTGGAGAGGAGGCAGACAAGTCAAAGGGGCGGGAATGCCCTCCCCCATTTCTGATGAAGGGTCTAGGCCCAAAACGTCAAGCTTTCCTGCTCCTATGATGCTGCTTGGCCTGATGTGTTCATCCAGTTCCACAACCTGTTATCTCGGATTCTCCAGCATCTGCAGTACCTATTATCTCTGACACAGGTCAGGATGGTTCTGATTTTGGACTAAGTGAAAAGGGAAAATAGCAGTGCATAAAGTCACCGCTGTCCTGGATTAAGGAGAGAGCATCAACCAATTTCCTGATCATTACCCACAGACTCTTGGTGTTAGAAAATGTGATTGGGTGGAGGTCAGATGTTCATGTAATTGGGCTCAGCTGCAAAGATCTCCATGAAAAGAGTGAACAGAGTGTCAGTGTACACAATACATTCATCTGCTCACATGGCCAGCAGTGAATTCAATTTTGGACCTTCTCAAAGTGTGGTCCATCAGCTGCTCCAAATGCAGGTCACTGACATGTATCACAATGGCTAAGAGCATGAGAGAAAATATTCTAGAACCTTTATTGCCACAATTTATGTGATGTCACACAACCAGATTGGCTCCTGCGAATACAGCACATAAAGATGTGGAGCTAACAATCTCCAGTTTACCAGATATCATCTCACTGCTCTCGAAACAGCATCAGTGATTTGGAAATATATCACGGTTTCTTCAGTGCTGCTGGGTCAAAATCTTGGAATTCCCTTCCTAAGGGCATTGCGGGTCAACCCACAGCATGTGAATTACAGCAGCTCAAGGCTTTGGTACACCACCACCTTCCCAATGGCAACTAGGGAACTAAGGCCCAGCTAGTGATGCCAATGCCCCATCATTGAACTAAAAATAATGCTTCTTGATAATTTTAATGAGTAATTTGCAGCTTGAGTTAAAGTGAAAGATAGGACTAGTGGCCGGTCCTTGGTTCTTTTGCTCCTTTTGACTGGTCAAAGGGTGAAAAAATTTGAGAACCAAAGGTTTGTATCGACTGTGGAAATGCCCTCAAATATAATGGAGCGATCAGTGGAAGGGAAGAAAAAGGGTGTTTTTACCAAACCTCATTATATCTCTCATAACCATCTCAAAGTGATTCACAGGCACCAAATTATTTTGAAGAGTAGCTTGGTAATTTGCATGTAGGAAGATCCCAGAAGTAGCGATACAGCAAATAGATAGTTAAATTTATGCTAGCAACTTAAATGCAGGTAATAAGATACAATTTTTCATTGTGGTTATTTTTACATCAAAACAAATGTACATTTTATTTAAATAAAATAAAACGTACTTTTATTTCACCTTTCATGATTTTAGGATGTCCCATGGTGTCATACAACCAATGAAGTACTTTTGAAATGCAGTCAGTATAGTTATGTAGGAAGTGCAGCTATTTTGCAAACAACAGGATCCGACAAATAGTAATAGCATAATGAGTGGAAACTCTGGGTTTTTTAAAAGATATGTTAATTGGTAGATAAATACTTGTGAGGGCACCTGCCCTTTGTCAAAATACTACTACGGGAACTTCTAGTGTTCACTTGAGAGAACTAGTGAATCCTTGGTTTAAATATTAACATTTTATTTGAGGACAGTACCTGAGCACTCCCTCAGTGCTGCTCTGGTGTGCCAGCGTAGATTTTAAGTTCAAGTCTCTGAAGTGGGTCACTGAACCCACAGTCTTCTTACACAGTGGTGAGAGTACAAGCCACTGAGCTACCTCTGACACCATCAATTATACCTCTAGGTCTAACCAAACTTATGGTGCAAACATTAAGGCGTACTGCAGTGTTTCAACATTCTGCTAAAGGCTTATAACTTCATTCTCGAATGTAATTGTATTTTTTGTTTGTTCTTTATTTTGAAGGCTCTCAGTTTCATTTGAAATTCTCTCTTGAGGCTGGTCCTTGTTTGGGGAATTTTTCCAGTATGTTGTATTTATGGGAACTCCCCCTTTCTTCATTTGTCTATTGGGGGGGGGAGCAGTCCAAGAAGTTAGGCTCATTGTGGAGAGAGGAGGGTAACTTCTTCAACATAGGCATCCTTAGAAGAGGCTTCGCAGTGGGGTTAAAATTGTTTCA
>JAHRHZ010000047.1:13456844-13503932 GCA_024137785.1 Ginglymostoma cirratum | reverse complement strand
TCTAGGACCGAAACGTCAGCTTTCCTGCTCCTCTGATGCTGCTTGGCCTGCTGTGTTCATCCAGCTCTACACCTTGTTATCTCGGGTTCATTGTGGAACATAGTTTGAAATTCAGACTGATGGCACCAGGCAGGTAACTATGATGACACAGTGAGGAGCTGGAGGAACACAGCAGGCCAGGCAGCATCAGAGGAGCAGGAAAGTTGACGTTTCGGGTTGGGAGTCTTCTTCAGAAAAATGGTCCCGACCCAAAACATCAACTTTCCTGCTCCTTTGACACTGCTTGGCCTGCTGTGTTCCCCTGGCTCCACACTGTGTTATCTCTGACTCCAGCAATTGCAGTTCTTGCTATCTCCAGGTAACTCCTGGTTATTTAGACTCTGGTGGTATGACAGGAAATGGAAAGGGGAAGTGGAAGGGATGATGGTATAACTGAATCCTTCCCACTTCTGCCAGCATTAATTTCTGGGCAGGAATACCCAGAGTCGACTTTCCTGCCCCACAGCAAATTTCAGCCCTTAAGCGGCCAAATATTGGCCAGTGGCTTCATCCTCCTTTTGCCATCAGTGCCAGCGACAACCAATGCTGATCAAGGGACAGGAGAGCAAGAAAATGGGTACTTGATGAGACACAAGCCCTTTACCCTTGCTGCTATCTTTATACCAATCTGCTCAGGACTGCCAACCCTCCACATTAATTATGGCCTGAGTTGCTGTGTGATCCTTGGAGTCTGGACACTGCTTTTCCTGCTGCAGTCACTGGCTCTTTTGGTATGCTGCTGAGCACAAGTCCTGTTGGTCCCTGATTGGCCAGCAGCTCTCAGCGGATGGACATCCGCCACCAGCATTTGGCTTGAGGGGGAGATCCGCTGGTGGCCAGTCCACAAGAAATAGGAACAGAAGTAGGTCTTCGGCCTCTCAAGCCTGTTCTGCTATTCAATAAGATTATGGCTGATCCAACATTCCTCATGTCCATTTTCCTGCCCTTTCCCCATTGATTCCATGACTGATCAAGAATCTATCTGTCTTGGACTTAAATATACACAAGGACTCTGCCCCCACAGCTCTCTGTAGCAATGAGCTCCAAAGATTCAGAACCTTCTGAGAGAAGAAATTGCTCCTCATCTCAGTCTTAAATTTGTGCCCCTTTATTCTGAGATTTTGCCCTCTGGCCCTAGACTTTCCCATGAGGGGAAACATCCACTCAGCATTTACCCTGTCAAGCCCCTTATGAATCCAATTCATTTCGATGAGATTGTCTCTCATTCTTCTAAACTCCGGTGGGTGGAATTCCAATCTGTTTAGCCTTTGCTCACAAGACCATCACTCTACACCTGGATCATTCGAGTGAACCTTCTCTGAAATACTTGCAATTAAATGTCATCTTTCCTTAAATAAAAGGACCAAAACTGCTCACAGTGCTCCAGAAGTGGCCTCATCAGCAGCTGGTACAGTTGCAGAAAGACTTCCCTACTCTTATACTCCAAACCCCTTGAAATAAGGGCCAACATTCCATTAGCCTCCTGATTCCCTGCTGCACCTGTGTGCTAGCTTTCTGTGTTTCATGCACAAGTTCCCCTAAACCCTTCGTGTTGCAGCTTTTTGCAGATTTTGTCTATTTAAATAATATTATGCTCTATTGTTCTCCCTTCCAAAATGAACAACTTCACATTTACTGACATTATACTTCATTTGCCAACATTTTGCCTACTTACTCAACCTATCAATTTTTCTCTGTAAACTGTATCCTTCTCACAGCCTGCCTTTCCATCTACTTTTGTGTCGTTTGCACATTTGACTACTGTACATTCACTTCCTTCCTCCAAGTCATTAATGTGCATTGAAACAGTTGCAGTCCCAGCGCCAATCCCTGTGGAATCCCACTGGTCACCAACCTGAAAAAGATCCCCTAACTCCCACTCACTGTTTCCTGCTGTCTTCCTGACTAACAGTTCAGCAGAACTTTCCTGAAAGAAGGCAGCTTGAGTCTTTGAGATAACAAGCATGGGGCTGGATGAACACAGCAGGTCAAGCAGCATCATAGGAGCAGGAAAACTTGACGTTTCAGGCCTAGACCCTTCATCAGAAATGGGGGAGGGGAAGAGGGTTCTGAAATAAATAGGGAGAGAGGGGGAGGTGGATAGAAGATGGATAGAGGAGAGGATAGGTAGAGAGGAGGCAGACAAGTCGAAGAGGCGGGGATGGAGCCAGTAAAGGTGAGTGTAGGTAGGGGGGTAGGGAGGAGATAGGTCAGTCCAGGGAGGACGGACAGGTCAAGGGGGCGGGATGATGTTAGTAGATAGGAGATGGGGGTGTGGCTTGAGGTGAGAGGAAAAACAGGTTAGGGAGGTGGAGATGAGCTGGGCTGGTTTTGGGATGCGGTTGGGGGAGGGGAGATTTTAAAACTTGTGAAATCCACATTGATGCCATTGGGCTGCAGGGTTCCCAGGTTGAATATGATTTGCTGTTCCTGCAGCCTTCGGGTGGCATCACTGTGGCATTGCAGGAGGCCCAGGATGGACATGTCATCTGAGGAATGAGATGGGGAGTTGAAATGGTTCGCGACTGGGAGGTGCAGTTGTTTGTTGCGAACTGAGCGCAGGTGTTCTGCAAAGCGGTCCCCAAGCCTCTGCTTGGTTTCCCTGATGTAGAGGAAGCCACAACGGGTACAGCGGATGCAGTATAACACATTGGCAGATGTGCAGGTGACCATCTGCCTGATGTGGAAAGTCTTCTTGGGGCCTGGGATTGGGGTGAGGGAGGAGGTGTGGGGGCAGGTGTAGCACTTCCTGCGGTTGCAGGGAAAAGTGCCGGGTGTGGTGGGGCTGGAGGGGAGTGTGGAGCGGACAAGGGAGTTGCGGAGGGAGTGGTCCCTCCGGAAGGCAGATAAGGGTGGGGAGGGAAAAGTGTCTTTGGTGGTGGGGTCTGATTGCAGATGGTGGAAGTGTCGGAGGATGATGCGTTGGATCCGGAGGTTGGTGGGGTGGTATGTGAGGACGAGGGGGATTCTTTTTTGGTTATTATTGCGGGGACGGGGCGTGAGGGATGTGTTTCGGGAAATGCAGGAGGCACGGTCGAGGGCGTTCTCGACCACTGTGGAGGGGAAGTTGCAGTCCTTGAAGAATGAGGACATTTGGGATGTACGGGAGTGGAATGTCTCATCCTGGGAGCAGATGCGGCGGAGGCGAAGGAATTGGGAATAGGGGATGGCATTTTTGCAGGAAGGTGGGTGTGAGGAGGTGTATTCCAGGTAGCTGTGGGAGTCAGTGGGCTTGAAATGGACATCGGTTTCTAGGTGGTTACCCGAGGTGGAGACAGAGAGGTCCAAGAAGGAGAGAGAAGTGTTGGAGATGGTCCAGGTGAACTTCACGTTGGGGTGGAAGGTGTTGGTGAAGTGGATGAACTGTTCGAGCTCCTCGTGGGAGCACGAGGCGGCGCCGATGCAGTCATCGGCAGTCATCAAAGCTTGAGTCTTTCACTGGTTCTCTAGGTGACAGAGGAGATTCTTGAAACTTCAACAGGATTTTGCCCAAGGAGTAATTTAAAGCACATCTCAATTTGTGTTTGAATTTTTATATTGCCTCTACAGAAGCTTTTGTGCCCCAATGGACACTTGGAGAAATTCCTGGACCAGCTCGCTCCAGCATGTTATTCATTGTGGAGAAACCTTTTCTGGTGGTACTTTGCCAGATGACATTGAAGTCTGCCATCATTGTTGCAACATTGGTGAACATAAGAACTGAAGCAGGAGTAGGCCATTCAGCCCCTCCAGCCTGTTCTGCCTTTGATTCGATCATGGCTGAACTCATTTCGACCTCAGCTTCACCTTCCTGCCTAACCTCTGTAACCCTTCAATCCATTCCTAATTAAAACTCTGTCTATCTCCTCCTCAAATTTACTCGATGTCATGGCATCCACCATGTTCTGTTGTAGTGAATTCCACAAATTCCTGACCCCTTGCAAGAATTAATTTCTCCTCATCTCTCTTTTAAATCTGCTAGTCTAAAATTATGATCTCTCATTCTACATTGCCCCACACGAGGAAGCATCCTTTCTACGTCTACTTTGTCAATCCCATTTAGTATCTCATACACTGCAATCAGATTTCCTCCCATTCTTCTAAATTCCAGGGAGCATAGGTCTAAATTGCTACTCTCACTCTCTTGCTTTGCAAGAATTTGTTTATTCCTCGTAGGGCTCTAAGCACATTGCCAGAATACTCAGCACTTAGGATTTGAGATTTCCCTCAGCCACCTCACTCAAGTACATTATGCTCCTCTTCTGACATCACATCTACTGGATCATGAACCATATTATGTGGTTGTCTCATTCACCCTGAATCTGTAACATTTTGAGTGAGCCATTGAGTGGCATTTATAGAGTTCATGATGAGGTGGGCTAGTTTCAGCTGGCAGTGCCCGACTATGGGAGTGTGATGTCTGGCAGAGGGACTAACTGCAATATTCACCAATCCATGTTTTCTGCATCTGTCTTAGTAGAATTTATCTTCAGATTGTGCCTTCCTCACCCACTGTTAAGTGCAATGTTTGAGTATCTCAAATAAACGAATATCTGAATAATCAAAAAAGGTCTTTCAAAATGTTGTATTGGAAAGTGAGAGGTAAGTACCATCTGACAGCAATATTCATTCATCAAGAATTTATGAAACTGCTATATTTAATTGGAATGGCATGTTGAAACTACTGATTAATTGTTCAATTAGGACAATTGCTATCTTTCTGCCCTCTTATCCCCAAAGGTACAATGGTTAAAATGATTTTGAACTAATGATGGTTATCATTCTCCACATCAATCAATAAATTCTGACAGTCATATTATTGTTTCAGGTTCTACAGTGAGGTCCTCTTTATCCTATAACATGCTTTACCCCAATCTAGGCATATGAGGATTTGATGATGTCAATTATCTTTTGGATAGTAGCTAACGTCCCAGATTATTGCTTCTATGGACTCAATCTCTTCAAGACAGCATTGTAGTAGTCTATATTTTGGTTGTCAGACATGCATTGCTTGTCATTTCATCATGGGGATGGGGTGGTGTCCTAAGATACGTTTTATTGTCCCAAGGCTTTGCTATCTTTGTTGTAAATGTGGCCATCTCTTCAACTCTAGGGTTACTGACAACCTATTGAATTCCTGGGATCTCTGACTGAATCTCACAGTCTTGTGCTGTACCATTTGAATTGGCTGGACTACACTGTGTTCTCTGAACCTTCCAGTATCTTTAATTTTAAATGACTAAGAAAACAAATGTTTTGACACCCAGCCCTTCCCACTTTGTTGCATCATTTCTCCTCCATTTAGATTAGTTGCCTGTTCAGATCCTCTTTGCTTCCTTTCATTTCGGCACGGTGGCTCAGTGGTTAGCGTCCTGCCTCACAGCACTAGGGCCCAGGGTTTGATTCCAGCCTTCAGTGACCCTCTGTGTGGAGTTTACACCTTGTCTCTTGTGTCTGTGGGGTTTCCCCTAGGTGCTCTGGTTTCCTCCCACTGTCCAAAGATGTGCAGGTTAGGTGGATTGGCCATGCTATTTTGCCCATAGTGTCTAGGGATGTGCAGGTTAAGTGGATTAGTCATGGGAAATGCAGTGTTACAGGGATAGGTTGGTCTGGGTGGGATACTCTTTGGAGGGTTGATCTGGACTCGATGGGCCAAATGGCCTGCTTCCACACTGTAGGGATTCTTTGATTCTGCTAACTCTACACATTACTGATTTCTTTTTCTCTCTAACTCAAAATATTACTCATTTGTTCTTGGCCTTAGCTCAGTATATCTGATCATCTTCATCTGCAGGACACTTTTATACCTCCAGGCTATCAGTACATTGCTCTAACATGCCTGTGGTGCTGAGCTTTTTGGCATGCATTTCCCCCTACAATCCAGTACACTAGCTCCAGTGTTTTTAATTAAGCTTCTTGGATTTGCTACTAAGTCTCATCCTGGGCTCGTTGAAGGTCTGTTTGAGGTCATTGAATTCATTGCCTTGTTTCCAGATGTCCTCGCTGATTACTTGCTTATACTTGTTGGATTTTGATGCTGAGTTTCGGATCAGAGTTTTTTTGTGCATTCTCACCCTGAACCCTTCGTTTTTAAGAGCTATGTGGAATGTAGAGTTTGTCTCTGTACTGCAGGATAGGTTTTGTGAATATGCAGCACCTATGGCCAAATATAATTCCTTTGATAGTGACAATCTCTCTATTTCAGTCAACAATAACTTCTTTTTGGGAATCTGAGCAGCACCTTTAAGGTAGAAAAATATTCCAAGGCATTTCATTGGAACATTATCAAATTTAATTTGACATCTACTTATGTACAGAGGTATTAATGCAGATGATGAAAAGCTTGACTACAGAAGCAATATTAAGATGTGTCTTATAGGAGAAAAGAGCATTAGTAGCAGAAAACTTTGGGGAAGGAATTCCAGAGCTTTGGGCATTGGGAGCTGAAAACACAGCTATCAACAGCGAAATGGTTAGAATCAGGGATGTTCAGGGGTCAGAATTGGAGATGCATATGATATAGCTAGAGGAAGCTACAGAAATAGGAAGACTGAGTAATAATATGTATTTTAAAATTGAGGTGTTGCACATCTGGGAGTAGTTACAGAGTGTATAAGTCTTGCTGCAAGATAGAGTACTGGTGGCAGAGATGGAAGGTGGAAAGTTAGTGACTTTTATTCAGCTAATTTTTGTATGCAATTCTAATTTTCTTTGGGTATTTGGTATATCTTCATTTTGATCCCATGTCTGTGTTTGATGTGAATCCAGGCAGCAGTAGGGACTCTGCTACTGGACTCATCACTCAAGACCAGGAAGGGGAGATTCATCAGCATTACCACTGCTCCTTGGTGTCCGCCGATTACTACAGAAGGGACAATGGTCATCTTGAACGTCAAACGTATTCATTGTTTTATGGAAAACTAACAGACCAGGGTTATGGGGTAAATCAGAATGGCAAGCATTTTTAGGCTAGGTCAATAGGAGTTGATGGTTACATTTGATTACCTACCATATACATCATGCATTATATTAGTACCTAAGTTACTTTTCCCTGATTAGTAAATCTGATATGTACTTATCTGTTGATTCCCATTCTGTCTTGTGTTCACTGACCTCTACAGTAAGGGATAGTGATCATGAAAATCACCTAACTTTCAAGCTTCATGAAATAATACAACCCAGAAATAACTAAATATCGGGTAATTCTGCTATAACTCATGTTTCGATAACATGAATTGGCTGTAACACAATTGATGAATAGTGGACGCTGTTTGGACAATGCGAGCTTTCTGCTGTACAGGTAGAGTGACCTTCTATAGTGATTTCCCTATAATGAAATTTTCTGTGGCGATTTTCTACAACGCAATATTTTACAGTGCAAGGTTACACAAGAATGCAACTATCACGTTATAGGAGAACTACCTGTAAAGTAACAACTGGAAGAGAGGGAAGAACTCAGGGAAATTATAATTACTGGGGAAGTAGTACTGAACAAAATGTTGGAGCTACGGGCTGACAAATCCCTGTGTCCTGATAGATTTCATCCTAGGGTTTTAAAAGAAGTGGTTGGCGATATCATGTAATTTTCCAAATCTCCCTTGATTTAGAAATGGTCCCATTAGTTTGGAGAAGAGCAAATATATCTCCTTTATTTAGAAAGGGAGGGAGACTGAAACTGGGAAACTATAGGTCAGTTAGCTTAATATTAGTAATTGGGAAAACCTTAGTTTATTCCTAAAGAAGTTATAACAGGACACGTAGATAACTTCAAGTTAATCAGCAAGGTCAACATAGTTTTGTGCAAAAGAAATCATGTTTGATCACCTTTAGAGTTCTTGAAGAGGTAATATGTGCTGTAGGTAAAAGGGAACCTGTCAATGTATTGTATTTAGATTGTCTGAAGGTATTTTATAAAGTGCCATGTTAAAGATTATTGAAGAAAAGAAAGCTCACTGTGAAGGAGTTATAGAATTGGTATGGAAAGAAGATTGGCTAGCGAACAGGAAACAGACAGTATGCATAGAAGACTCATTTGCTGGTTGGCAAATTATAGTGAGTGATGCAGCGCAGAGATTCGTGCCGAGCCAGCAACATTTTACAATTTATGCAAATGACTTTGATGAAAAGACTGAAAGTATAGTTTCTAAAATTGATGATAACACAAAGAAAGGTAAGAATAAGTTGTGAGGAGGCTATAAGGTGGATACAATGAGGTCTAGATAGGTTAAGTGCATGAGCAAAGATTAGGCAAATGGAGTATGTTGTCAGAAGGTGCAAAATTGTCTATTTCAGAAGAATAAAAAAGAAGCATGTTGTCTCAATGGTGTGACATTGCAGAGGTTATGGACACAGAGGGATCTGGATATACCAGTGCATGAATTCCAAATGAATTGTCAGTACGCAGGTACAACAAGTAAATAGGAGAACTAATAGAATGTTATATTTTATCGCAAGTGGAAGTGAATACAAAAGTAGGGAAGTTATGCTTCAATTACACAGGGTGTTTGTGACGAAGGTTGATAACACATTATTATAATTATTTTGGAAACTTGGATTCTAAAGTGGACAGAGCCACGTACAGCTTTAAATTTGATTTGTATTTTAAAAGAGCACATGAAGAAATAGAGACATAGTTTTCATTTAAATTTTTAGTTTTGTGAGTGGTACTGAGTTATTTGGAATGTTGTCCTTTATGCATTCATATAAGGTGCTTAAAAAAACTGGAGATGAATAGTTCAGTGCTTTAGAAGACAAGGAATAGTCGTGAGAAAAAAGAAATTAGGCTGCTGCGTAGCAATGAGGTGTCCCTATGATACAGGGGGACAGAAACAAGTTATATGTGGCCAAACATAAATTGGTTACTTGAGAAGGGCAATAAAGGACTATTGATGCCACTACAAGAATGGAGAAAAGAAGGTATGATGAATGTATTAATGAAGGTTATATCCCGTGAACCTTTGTGAAATACGTGTGCAATGGCAGAGAATTGCTTAGTCTGTGAGTCTATGATAGGAGAACGAGGATAAAGGCAACTTAGTCTTGCAGAAAGCAGATCATTGACCTTCTTCCTGCACTGCTGGCCTTCCCACTTCACTCAGGACACTGCACTGACTTGTGCTGCAATTTGGCAACAGGTACATCCGACCTGGTGGCGTGTGTCATGTGGCTATCCACAGGGAAAAGGACTGTTAAACACCAGTGAATAAATGCTGGTTTGACAGAATCCAGGCATATACCTTTCTATTCAGGATGTTATTTCGCATGAACTTCACTCACTGCCTCACTTTAACCACAAGTGGGAAAATCCAGCTTGTCTTCTCCGGACTGCAATATAAAATATATTATTAAATCACTGCGACAAATTTGTTCCCATATGGCAGTAGAATTGACAACATTTGTGATGTTGTTACTCATTTACCCCTATTGTTTGAACAATGCACCAAAATCTACAATTCAAGAATTGTGAAAAGTCAAGAATTGTTAATGAAATTATCTGTGTGCAATGTGTTCGATTTCATTTGTTAATCAAACTGTTTTGGCTCAGTTTCAACATATTGCACTCCTGTGTGTCTATTAATGCTTAAGTACATGGAAAGATTTCCATGAGGAGCAGTGTTGCATTACAAACCCATGATTACCCATTAGATTCCTGCAGGAGTATTGCTGCATCAAAGGAATAGTGAACCACGTTCCATTTCCAGCTCCCTGTGTAGCAAAACTAAATATTGTATTCCCTTTTATTTTTTAAATGTTCCCAAACTCCTATGTTTCTCCTCGTCTCCTGAGAGCTGTACTCGGATTTGGATCCACAATATCAGTCATTCTAAATATTCATTCTTAATAACTTTGCTCAATTAATTTGACAGAGTGTTGGTGGGAGTGGGGCACAGAAAATCACAGCCAAGCTCGATTTTGTCCCTAGCCATCTTCAGTACATCAGCAGACTCACTGGAAAGCAGTGCAGAATAGGGTCCCTCACCCATATCACAGCTAAAACCTGTGTTGCTCCATTGACAGTTTATGTGACTTATCACAGAGGAGGAGTCGAACCTAAGCTTTTATTTGACAAATATTTTTCACAACTACAAGGGGTAGTTCATTTACACAGTAAACCATTGGATTCATATCTCTAATCTGCAGTGGATATAATTACATTACCAGACCTACTGGCCTATCCCATCCTCATTTGTCTCATTACTCTACATACTGTCTGGGCTTTTCTGAATCTTGTACTCACCAGTCTGTGACTTTCTGCCCTTTAAAAAGGCATTTTGAAAATCATAATACAACCAAGCAGAGTCAACGTAATTTTATGAAAGCGAAACTGTGATTCACAAATTTATTTAACAATGTAACAGGCAGAGTGGACAAAGGGGAAGCAGTAAGAGTTGTGTATTTGGATTTTTAAAAGGCACTTAATAAGCCTCCACATAAAAGATTACTGCACAAGGTAAGTTATCAAGGTTTTGGGGTAATATATTAGTGTGGACAGGAAACAGAGAGAGTGGGAGGAATAAGGTTAATATTCAGATTGGCAAAGCGTGACCTGTTGGGGTGCCACAGAGGATTCTTCTGATATTTACAATTTATGTTCGTGATCTGGATGAAATAACTTGAAATCAAATTTGTTGGCAATTCAAAAATGGGAAAAAGAAAGCAAGTTATGAGGAGGACATGAAGCATCTACAAAGATAAGCTAGGAGCTTATACAATAAATGGGAGTAAGTAGTACAATGTGGGAAAATGTGATGTCAACCGTTTACAGAAAAACAATATTATTAAAGTGGAGAGAGATGACAGAATGAGACTGTCCAATGTGTTCCTGTAGATGAATCACAAAATATAGTCAATTGGAAAGGTAAATGGAATGTTGTCTTTTATTACAAGAGGGTTGGAGTACAAAAGTGGGGAAGTCTTACTGCAGCTGGACAGGATAAGATCTACACTTAATGTATAGAGTACACTTTTGGTCTCTATTTAAGGAGGAATATACATGCATTGGAGATAATTCCGAGAACTCACTGGATTCATGCCTGGGATGAAAGGGTTGTTACATGAGTAACTATTGAGCAGGTTGGACATATACTCATTGGAGTTTAGAAGAAATAGAGGTGATCTGAGGGTGCTTGACAGGGTAGATGCAGACAGAATGTATTCTCTCAAGGGGAATTTAGACCTAGGGGGCATAGATTCAGTACTCATCCAGTGCTGAGGTCAGGTAGAATTTCTTCCCTCAGAGGATCATTAATCTTTGGCATTTTCTACCCCAGAGAGCAATGGAGGCAGATCATATTCCGATCTCTGCACAGAAAATTTGTGGATTAAACTTTATTAAACTAAAGTTTAAACATACCTTTAGAAGCTTCCAAGGGTTAATATAGGTATAAGCTACCAAGCATGTGCCCTGATTGTTACATGTACTATCCTGTGCATAAGTTATGCAGTAGTCTGGACTTGCTGTGGGCATTTCTCAAATACCATCACAATACAGAGAAACATTGATGGTAGTGTATTGTTATGTTCAGAAAGCATAGTTCAGTTTTTTCATCTGACCTGAAACTGTTAACTACCTTGAACATTAATTTTCTTTTCTCTTTGATGAGTGTTGGGTAATTCCAGAATTTTTTACTCTTTCAATTACAGCTCTCCAGTTTATAGAAAAACAAATCCTCTCCAAATGACAGGGAACACCTACTAAATACACTAGACCAAAGAAATCGTAGCAAAAACCCTCTTCAGTTGTACTAATATTCTTCACCATGTTGAGCAGGAATAGCAGTAAAAATTTAGGAATTCCATATGTTACATCAAATGAGTGCCAATGCATAATTGAATCACAATTGCAGTATGCCACTCTCTAGAAGCATCTTGTGCTGCATTTCAACAGAATAGTCATCTACTCCATCCTCCAGCTGTTCTTTTGTTGATCCTTATTCTTGCATTTTCTTACTCTCACACATTTGACATTCCAGCACGAGGTGAGCTACACTCTCTGTTATTTGGTGTGTGCATATGTTCTATCTTACCTAGTTACTCTTCAATCTCCTTCACTTCTAGTTAATAAAAACATTGAAGCTATTAATGTTGGATCATTTCCGAATTTATTTTAATCCATGTTTTTTTTACTGTAATATGTACAAATAATACTCAATACAAAATGCTTTAATAAAGCCGTTGAATTCACATCACAATATTTTTAGATGAGAATAATCTGCAATCATTCTTTCTGAAGGATGACATTAGGTAACTTTTTTTTGTTTTTGCTTGTTCTGTATTGTCTTTGATACAAGTAATTGGCAGGCAGCCCCTTAAAAATTTTCTCTCAGTACAATACCATCTGCTTGATATCACATCTCACATTGTCAAAAACTGATGAACTAAACCAACATTTTTTTCATGGAGGCAATTAAATTACACACACACGCACACACACACATACACACACACACACACACACACATACACACACACACACACACACACACACAAGCAGACATACACAATATACATACACACACTCTTTCTAAACCAAATGAGAAATATATTTCAACTATTCAGTAGTATTATAGCCTTACAATAATATATAATAATTTCAGAAATTACATTCAGATATAACATGAATTTAATATAAACATGTATTTAATAAGGTAATCATGTGTCACGTACACAAAGCCCTTCAGTCATACCCTCAAGGCCCCAATAGTATAATGCGACTTTCCCACAGATGCCTGGCAATCACTGGCCCAGGACTATCCAAGTGGAGGAGGTGCATCTAGGAAGGCATCGAGTACCTTGAGACTTGCCATCAGAAGAATGTGGAAGCCAGGCAAAAACAGGAAAAGGAGCGCGCTGCCACACCAATGCCCCAACCACCAGTGACCACCACCTGCCCCAAGTATAACAGAGCTTGTGTTGGCTGTACATCCATCTGTGGACTCACCCTGAGAGTGGAAGAGAGTCATCCTTGTCTATGAGGGACCACCGATGATGATAATGATGACACAAAGCAGCTTGCCACAGCAACAGAAATTGCTGGAGCAATTCAGCAGGTCTGGCAGCATCTGTGGAGAGAAAGCAGAGTTAATGTTTTAGAGCATTAACTCTGTTTCTCTCTGCACAGATGCTGCCAGACCTGTTGAATTTCTCTAGCAATTTCTGTTTTTGTTTTAGATCTTCAGCATTCATAGTTCATTGTTTTGTTTTATAGCTTACCACATCATATCATCTTCACTGTTTTTGATGAGTATTTTTTTCTCCTTTTATTTTCTTCGCTTAACTTCCTAAAGTTTCAAACTCACGTTGTTCCAGTTTCATGGACGTCAACTCTCATCTTAAGTTTTGCATCAGAACCCCTATTTCATTTTCAAAATTTAGGAAATGATAGTGAGAATCCAAAGGGAGTTGTGGTTTTGAAATAGTCATCAGGGTCCACACTTTTCCTCGCCTGATGTTCAATTTGCACAAACCTACAGCAGGGGTCAATGGAAAATGATGAAGTGTGTGAATTATGCCATGTGTAATGTAAAAGGTAATGGAATCCTTTGCCCAGGAGGAGGGCATTGTGGAGCACTTCAAAAAATTTAGCGCAATCAGGCAGGGACAACGTAGTTGAGTGAAAGGGAAATCATGTTTGATTGATTTATTGGAGATTTTTGAAGAAGGAGCAAACAATGTGGAGGAAGAAAAACCTGTCAATTTCCAATATTTACATTACCAAAAGGCGATTGATAATAGTCACATCAAAAGGTATGATACAAAGTAAGAGCTTGAAGCATAGAGGATAGTATTAGCAAGGATGGATGACTGATTCATTGATAGGGAATAGAATACAGGCATAAAAATGTCAGTTTCAGGCTCGCAAGATGTGACAAGTGGAATGCCACAGGGATCAGTGCTGGGCAATTAATTAGCGTGGGGCATCTGATGCAACTAATTACAGTTTATACGAATGATCTGTATGAAGAAACCAAATATATGGTGGAGAAATTTGATGATGATACAAAGATAGATAAGAAAGTAAGTTGTGAGGAGGATGTAAGCCATTAACAAATTAATATAGGTTACGTGAGGGAACAGAAAATGGAGTGCAATGTGGGAAAATGTCCACTTTGCCAGGAAATCTAGAAAAGCAGCATATTATTTTAATGGAGGGAGAGAGCATGCAGAACTCTAAGGTACAGAAGAATCTGGGGTTCTTTTACGTGAATCACATAAAGTTAATTTGAAGGTAGAGCATGTAATTAAAAAGGGAATGTTGTTTATTATTGCAAAGGAAATAGAATATAAACATGAGAATATTTTGTTAGACATGTGCCAGGCGTTGGCGAGACCACAACCGGTGTATTGTGTACAATTTTGATCTCCTTATTTAAGAAGGGATTTAAATGCGTTAAAAACAAGAGAAGATTCAGTCAACTGATACTTCAGATGAGAGGCTTTTCTTATGAGGAAATGTCAGACTTTAACAATTGGACTCTACAAGAATAGGAGGTAATCAAACTGAGATCCTGTGAGGGTTTTAAAGGGTGGATGTTTCTCCTTGTGGTATAGACTAGAAATAGGGGACCCTATTTAAAATTAAGGAGTCTTCCATTTCAGGTGTAAATTGGAAAAGTGTTTTCCATCATCAGGCTTTGCAATTCCTTTCCCCAGACTGTGGTGGAGGTAAGGTCAGTGAATGTTTTTAAGATGAAGGTAGATTGACTTCCTTGTTAGTTAAGAATCTAAAGTTATCATAGGTATTTGGGACTGTGGCATTATGGCCATGATTTTACTGGATGACTGAGTGAGTTTGAGGGGCTGAATGGCCTTTTTTTTATTCATTGAGGGGATGTGGGCTTCACTGGCTGGGTCAGATGAATAGCCCATTTCTAATTGTCCTTTGAGAAGGTGGTGGTGAGCTGCCTTCTTTAAACACTGGAGTCTATTTGGTGTAGGTACATCCATGATGGTGTTTGGGAGTGAGTTGCAGGATTTTGACTCAGCAACAGTGAAAGAATGGTGATACAGTTCCAATTCAGGATGGTGTGTAGTTTGGAGAGGAATTTTCAGGTGGCAGTGTTTTCCCGTGTCTGCTGCCTTGCTCCTTCTAAATGGTAGCATTTGTGGTTTTGGAAGGTGCTGTGTAAGGATTTTAATTCATATATTCATAATTATAGCACCTTTTATACTACTGCTACCGTGGCCAGTTAATGACCCACACAAGAATGGAACTTGGGAGATTCCTGATGGGTAAGGTGGCTGAGTTCAATGAGGTGGATCTTGCCATGAGTTAAACGAATAAAGGTCCACTTTAAGCAAATTTAAATTGAAGTTGACTGCAGTATGCAAATTTAACTTTATTCTGATTCTATAACAACAAGAGCTTCTGCAGGGTGTCATTGATCTTCATCCTGTGGCTGTAGACAGAAGGTGAATTAAACATTCCTCATTTCCCAGCACCCAATCTCGGACACCAGTAGAGAGTTTAAATGTTTGCAGTTTTATTGAAAAATGGTCCAGAAATTTGAAGACACCTTCTTCAGACTGGTTAGCAGGCAGACAATAATAATTCGAGCAATCAGATTTTTACTTCATAAGTGTGATAACCTACATTTTTTGTCATAAATTATAGAAGCCACCCATGCAAAAGGAATTCCACTGGATCATTTTCCAAAAAGTACTTATAATCATGTGAAAAGTAATGGCAAAATATCTAATTTTTTTCTCAATATGAGAATTAGGAATAATGTTGTTTTCCCCTGTGAAGTGTTTAACATAGTGAGTAGGTGTGTCAGTAATTCCTGGCATTGTCATCTGATATAACAGTTTGCTTCGCTCTACCCAGCCAGAGGGCTCAGGCAGTGAGCGTCTGGATGTCACCAGGGAAAAATCTCACATGGTGTGGCATAAATTACAACTTTAAAAGAAAACATTAATGAGCTCCCTAGGTAAACACAATACTACTGGGTAAGTCAGAAAGCCCCGTGCACAATTCCACACTTTGCTGAATTAATTTGCCTCTGTTGGGGTAACGAGAGGGGTAATGTAATTGCTGTCCGTGTCCACAATTGGAGTCAATGAAATCAGGTGGAATTCATGCTCTTGACTATTATCCAGCGATCGTGCTGGAATGTGGGCATGAATGGTCACTTAGAGAATCTAGTGCCTGTAGCACTGTACTTCTGCATGAATCAGCTCAGTAAGAAAATAAGGAGACAAAGCTGGTGGTTGGCAAGTGAGGATGCAGAGGAAAAAAAAACTGGACTACATAGTAGAAGCCATTTTCAGAGAACTGTTTTCTTTTCACCTATACGCAGGGATCACTGATTATAATCTAAGCAGGACATCTGTCTGACTTCAGCCTCTGCCAAGCTCAAACATCTTATGGGTAATTGGAGCATTTCTGCAGTTGTCCCAGTGCAGACTGTTTGTCAGACTTCCCCTGACTATATAGCTCAGATGAACACTCAATATTGCACTTAACCATTACATTATCAGATAGCACTTGTCTGCAGATATTGATGAGGTAGTTCAGAGAGATGATTGTATAGTTTCTGGAATATTCATTTGTTTTCTAAGATTTCTCAGAATAGCACAACTCTTTACATATATAAAATTTATTTTCTATTTCTGAGCAGTCATTTTTAGGTAATATAAATCTTTACCATTCTTTGTTGCTTGAAATGTGCTTTATTGTTTTTATTAAAATTACTGGGAGTCAGATTATAGGCTTGGAATGTTTTCAATTATTATTGAAGTGTTTTCTTCTAGATCATGGGCATTATTCCCCATTGTACATTTCACAATTGGTAAGGAATGAGCACTATACATTTATCTCCCATGGGGCAAGTGCAAATGGCTTAGAGCTGCCATGTGATGGCTGCTATGGGAACAAGCAGACTGAACCATCAGATGTGAGCTAATGACCGTCAAGCACTGAGTGTGACAGGCACTTCCGAGCATCAGTCTCACTGCCATGCAACGGCATTCAGCTACAGGTTTCTGTTCCAAACTATGCCTTGTCTTTGTCCCAGATTCTTATTGATGCAGTTTGGGCTACCATACCCAACCGGTTCCACCCATCTCCTAACCGTCTCCCCTCTCTCAAGCTGTTTGCCACATATATCTGCAACACAATAACAAAAGGTGAGTGATATTTTTATTTTGAAAGATTCTGGATTAATAAGTGTTAAAATATCAATTATTAGTAAAGAAACATAGACTTGCATTTCTCTAGCACCTTTCATGACCATTACATAGTCCAAAGTGTTTTGCAGTCAGTTAGGTACTTTTGTGGTCATGTGGTTGTTCTAACGTAGGAAATGCAACAGCCACAAAAAGCAAAGTAAAATAATCAGAAAATCCACTTTGTTGATAGCGTGTTTAATATTGGCCAGGACACACCTCAACAGCATTTTTATGAAATAGTGCTGTTGGGGCTTTTGTGTCAACTTCAGAGGCTACATAGGATATACTTGGTTTAACATCTTTTCTAAGGGCCAACACCTCTGACAGTGCAACACACCCTCAATACTTCAGCGAAGTATCAATATTATTTTGGTGCTCATGCCCTGACTGGGCATTGAACTTCAAATTTTCTAACTTAGAGGGGAAAGTGCTACCAGCTTAGACATTAGTTGATACTAATGCACATTTATACAGAGCCAGGATATGCAGATTTATTTGTACAATTTAATAATTTCAGTCATTAAACTTCTACTTTAAAAGATTTGATGGAATACAGTATAAAAATTTTAAATGGCTCTTCCGATATGTTGGCACTATTTTTTATTCATTCATGACATGAGGGTGTCACTGGCCAAATCAACATTTATTTCCCATCCCTAATTTCCCAGAAGGCAGTTTAAGAGTTAACCATTTTGCTGTGGATCTGGAGTCACATGTAGGCCAGACCAGGTAAGAATGACAGTTTCCTTCCCTAAAGGACATTAATGAACCAGATGTGTTTTTCCCAACAATCGGCAATGGTCTCATGGTCATCATTAGACTCAAATTTTTAATTGAATCCAAATAATAATGGAAATGTCTGCTGAAGATTTCACAATGTTTCAGTACCATTTGCAGTTTTTCAGATACTGGATCAGTCTGTGTCCATATGCAGCAAAACCTGGACAACACTCATGATAACAAGCATGGGGCTGGATGAACACAGCAGGTCAAGCAGCATCATAGGAGCAGGAAAACTTGACGTTTCGGGCCTAAACCCTTCATCAGAAATGGGGGAGGGGAAGAGGGTTCTGAAATAAACACTCATGGTTGGGAAATTAAGTGGCAAGTAACATTTTTGCTGAATGAGTGTTAAGCAATGATCATTTCCAACAAGACAGAATCTAACTACCTCCACCTAACATTCAGTGACATTGCCATAACTGAATCCCTCAACATCAACATGCTGGTGAGTGCGGTTTACTTGAAATTGAACTGAACCAACCACATAAATACTGTGGCTACAAGAGGAGGTAAAAGGTTAAGAATCCTGTGGCAGGTAACTCAGCTGTCTCCCCAAAGCATGTCCGCCATCTACTAGTCACAAGTCAGGAGTATAATGGAGTAGTCTCCATTTGCCTGGATGAAGGTAGTTCCAAAAATACTGAAGAAGCTTGACACCATCCAGGACAAAGCAGCCTGTTCGACCGGAACCCATTCACCACCTTCACTATTCACTCTTTCCACTACAGGTGCACAGTGGCAGCAGCGAATACTATATACAGCACCTTCTAAATGCATAAACTTTATCAAGACAATGCCAGCTGATTCATGGGTTCACCACCACCAGCAAATTCCCCTCCAAACTACATATGATCCTGACTAGGACGTTTATTTTTTATTTATTCATTTATTCATTTGTAGAATGTGGGCATTGCTGGCTGGCCAACATTTATCGTCCATCCCTAGTTGCTCTTGAGAAGGTGGTGGTGAGCTGCCTTCTTGAACTGCTGCAGTCCACCTGCTGTGGGTTAACCCATAACACCATTAAAGAGAGAATTCCAGGGTTTTGATCCGGTGACAGTGAAGGAACAGTGATATATTTCCAAGTCAAGATGGTGAGTGGCTTGGAGGGGAACTTGAAGGTGGTGGTGTTCCCATATATCTGCTGCCCCTGTCCTTCTAGATGAAAGTGGTTGTGGGTTTGAAAGGTGCTGTCTGAGGATCTTTGGTGAATTTCTGCAGTGCATCTTGTAGTGGTACATACTGCTGCTACTGAGCGTCAGTGGTGGAGGGAGTAGATGCTTGTGGAATTGGTACCAATCAAGCAGGCTGCTTTGTCCTGGATGGTGTCAAGCTTCTTGAGTGTTGTTTTGGTTGCACATGTTCAGGTAAGTGGGGAATATTCCATCACACTCCTAACTTGGGCCTTGTAGATGGTGGACAGGCTTTGGGGAGTCAGGAGTTACGGTTAGTCGCCGCTGTATTCCCAGCTTCTGGTCTGCTCTTGTAGCCACTGTGTTTATGTGGTGAGTCCAGTTGAGTTTCTTGTCAATGATAGTACCTAGGATGTTGATAGTGGGGTATTCAGTGATGGTAACACCATTGAATGTCAAGGGGTGGTGGTTAGATTGTCTCTTATTGCTGATGATCATAGTCTGACATTTGTGTAGCGCAAATGTTACTTGCCACTTGTCAGCCAAAGCCTGGATATTGTCCAGATCTTATTGCATTTGGTCATAGACTGTTTCAGCATCTGAGGAGTTGCAAACGGTGCTGAACATTGTGCAATCATTGGCAAAAATCCCACTTCTGACCTTATGATGGAGGGAACACCATTGGTGAAGCACCTGAAGATGGTTGGGCCTAGGACACTACCCTGAAGAACTCCTGCAGAGATGTCCAGGAGCTGAGATGACTGACCTCCAACAACTATGACCATTTTCCCATGTGTCAGGTGTGACACCAACTACCAGAGAGTTTGCCCCCTGATACCCATTGATTCCAGTTTTGCCAGGGTCCCTTGATGCTATACTCGGTCGAATGCAGCATTGATGTCAAGGGCTGTCACTCTCACTTCACCTGTGGAATTCAGTTCTTTTGTCCATGTTTGAACCAAGGCTGTATTGAGGTCAGGAGCTGAGTGGCCTTGGCAGACCCCAAGCTGAGTGTCACTGAGCAGGTTATTGCTAAGCAGGTGCTGCTTGATGGCACTGTTGATGACACCTTCTATCAACTTACTGATGATCGAGAATAGCCTGATGGGATGGTAATTGACCATGTTGGATTTGTCCCACTTTTTGCGCTTAGATATACCCGGGCAATTTTCCACATTGTCGGGTAAATACCAGTGTTGTAACGGTACTGGAACAGCTTGACTAGGAGGGTGGCAAGTTCTGGAGCACAAACCTTCAGTACTATTGCCAGAATGTTGTCAGGGCCCCTACCCTTTGCAGTATCTAGTGTCTCCAACCATTTCTTGATACCACGTGGCGTGAATCAAATTGGCTGAAGACTGGTATCTGTAACACTCGGGACCACTGGAGGAGGCCGAGATAGATCATCCACTCAGCAGTTCTGGCTGAAGATTGCTGCGAAAGCTTCAACCTTGTCTTTTCCACTGATGTGCTGGGTTCGCCCATCAGTGAGGATGGGGATATTTGTGGAGCGTCCTCCTCCAGTGAGTTGTTTAATTGTCCGCCACCATTCATAGATGTGGCAGGACTGCAGAGCTTAGAATCTGATCTGTTGGTTGTGGGATTGCTTATCTTTGTCTATCACTTGCTGCTTATATTATTTGGCGTGCAACTAGTCCTGATTGGTGGCTTCACCAGGTTGAAACCTCATCTTCAGTTATGCTTGGTGCTGCTCCTGGCATGCCCTCCTGCACTCTCCATTGAACCAAGGTTGATCCCCTGGCTTGATGATAATGGATGAGTGGGGGATATGCCAGGCCATAAGGTTACAGATTGTACTGGAGACAATTCTGCTGCTGTTGGTGGCCTACAGCACCACATGGATGCCCAGACTTGAGTTGCTAGATTTGTTCAAAGTCTGTCCCATTTAGCATAGTGCCATGTAACACAGTGGAGGTTATTCTCAATGTGTAAGCGGACTTTGTCTCCACAAGGACTGTGTGTTCGTCACTTTTATCGATACAGTCATGGACAAACACATCCACAATTAGCAGATTGGCAAGGATAAAGTCAAGTATGTTTTCCCCTCTTGTTGGTTCCCTCACCACCTGCCGCAGACCCAGTCTAGCAGTTATTTCCTTTACGACCTGACCAGCTTGATCAGTAGTGCTGCTGACAAGCCACTGTTGGTGGTGGACACTGAAATCCCCCACCTAGAGTACATTTTGTGCCTTCACTATCCTCAGTGCTTCCTCTAAGTGTTGTTCAACATGGAGGAGTACTGATTCATCAGCTGAGGGAGGATGGTACATGGTAATCAGCAGGAGGTTTCCTTGCCCGTATTTAACCTGAAGCCATGAGATTTCATGGTGTCCGGAGTCAATGGTGCAGACTCCCAGGGCAACGCCCTCCCAACTGCGTACCATGGTGCCACCACCCCTGCTGGGTCTGTCCTGCCGGTGGGACAGGACATACCCAGAGATGGTGATGGTGGTGTCTGGGACATTGTCTGTAAGGTATGATTCTGTGAACATGACAATGTTACGCTATTGGTTGACTAGTCTGTGAGACAGCTCTCCCAATTTCAGTACTAGCCCCCCACATGTTAGTAAAGAGGACTTTGCAGGGTCGACAGGGCTGTTTCTGCCGTTGTCTTTCTGGTGCCGAGGTTGAATCCAGGTGATCCATTCAGTTTCATTTCTTAGAGACTTTGTAGTGATTGGTACAACTGAAATAGCTTGCTTGGCCATTTCAGAGGACAATTGAGAGTCAACAATATTGCTGTGGGTCTGGAAACATAAGGTGAGGATGGCAGATTTCCTTCCATATAGGGCATCAGTGAACCAGGGCTTTTCTGACAATCGACAATGATGTCATGGTCATCAGTAGATTCTTAATTCGAGTTTTTTTTTACTGAATTCAAATTCCATCACCTGCCATAGCGGGATTCAAACCCTGGTCCCTAGAACATTAGCTGGGTTTCTGGATTAATAGTCTAGCAATAATGCCCACTGGGCCATCACCTTCCTTCACTGTAAGTGTGTCAAAATTCCAGGCCTCCACCCATAACCGCACCGTGGGTGTACCTGTACTAAATGATTGCAGCGTTTTAAGAAGGTAACTCACCACTATATGTCCAGGGTAATTAGGTGTAGGCAAAAAATGTTGACCTAGCCAGCAATACCATTCCTCCAAAAGAATTTTAAAAATTGAACTATCATCATTACACTGCATTGAAGTTGTATCAACAACTCTAAGAGTTTTGGAAATTTTCTACATCGGAATTTCTATAAATTTCCTTTTCAGCAGTTGTATTTATGCATATTTTCTCTTGTTAAGGGAATCAAAGCATGTTAAAACAGTACAGGAAAGTAGAGTTCAGATGGATGATTGGCCATGATCTTATTGAACAATGGAGCAGACTTAGGGGCAAAATGGTGATCAGCTGCTCCTATTTCTTATGATTCTATTCATTATATCTCATTAAGATATTAGAATTGGAATTAGATTTATTGTCACATGTATTCATACGAGTACAATGAAAAGTTTACAAGTTACTACTTATGGTGCCATCTTAGTACAAATGTACCCAGGTTAAGATTCTTAAGTGCAAATTCTTAGGAAATATTAGAAGAATAACAAAATGAAAAGTCCAGCATTACAGACCTTCACGCCATTCTTAGGTACAAAAGTACAAAATCATAGAAATAAATGAGAAAAATAAAGAAATAACAAGTTCTGAATAACAGTCCTTTCAACCCAGTCCATACCGGCCGTTGCCTTCAGATCACACTGGATTTCACCTTGAGGCTCATGAGGCTGAGAGTGCCAGGAGTCCGTGCTGAGGCCGAGGAATCCGTGCTGGCTTCACCTTGAGGCCAGGAGTCCACGCTGAGGCTGGGAGTCTGCACTGAGGACTGGAGTCCTCACTGACTTCACTTGAAGCTCTTTGTCGGGCTGGCCCCTTTGGCTTTTATCACTCACTTACAAAATGAGATCAAAGCAAATTTCCCTCAAAATGTATCCACTGTTTTACATGTTGCAGCAAATAGTGGGAGTTTGAAGTGAATAGCAATGTTCAAATCATGAATATGTGACACATAGAACAAGCCTAATGTAGCAGAAATGAATGTCACTTGTTGACAAGTCTGCTTCTAATTATCAGTCCTTCGTAAGCTAACCCTTAGGGAAATTCTGGTTTGCACTAGTGAACTGAAAATCAAACAAAAGAGTCCCCTGTGTTTCATTTGGGCACAACTAATAAACAACTCAACCACAAAAACCAAAGGAAACTTATAAATTCTGAATAATAACGTTTTCACTATTATGTGACAATTCACTGAAATGGACGTAAGTGTGTACGAGTTAGGAGACAGTCAGTTCCTTGAGCCTGTTCTGTCAAGGTTGATCTGATTACTCCACATTCTTGCCTACTCCCCATAACCTTTCAACATCCTGCTTGTCAAGAACTGATTTACCTGATTCTAAAACCAAATATACCTTCTTGTTATAGAAGCTTCATTTGCTCCAAAAATGTTTGTTTTTGTCCATTCATGGGTTATAAGTGTCACTGGCAAGGCTAGAGTTTATTGCCCATCCAGAATGGCCCTTAAATATCTTATATAACAACCAACCCTCGAAAGGTACTAAATTGATTATAAGGGCCTTATAAAAATCCCAGATGGGCTCCTCCTTTCCTTCATCTAGGCAGTAGCACTGACACACTGGGTAGTATCTTGCCTCTGAGCCAAGTAGTTATGGGAGTTCAAGTCCCACTCCAGAATTTGAGAACAGATCCAAGTTGTGAGGGAGTGCTGCATTGCCAGAGGTGCGACCTTTCACATGAAATGTTAAATCAGAGCTTCAGTGAAGTGGGTAACAATTAATGAAGGGACAATTGCTCAACTTTGCTTGTACTTAAAATTTAGAGGAAATTTAGAATTCTATGGCAGGTGTGGTTCAATTGAAGCATTCTCATCTCTGAGGCAGTAGTTTGTAGACCCAAGTCCAACGCCAGGACTCAAGGACAATCCAACGCAGTACTATATCAGTGCTGCACTGTTTGAGGTGCTGAGGTTCAGAAGTGAAGTTAAACATCTGAGATGTTAGGTTGCATTAAAGATCTCAGCTGACTGTTTCAAAGAAGAGCAGTCAAGTTATCTCCTGGTCAAAATTTATTCCTCAACTGATATCACCAAAACAAGTTATCTGGTCACTATGAACGTTTTTTTTGTGGGATCATGCCGTTTGCACATTGTTGTAATCATGGTTACCCTTTCTAATGTACTGCTGAAAGAAAACACAGTTTGATGAAGCTGCTCATCTTGCACTCATCAGGGCAGTTTGCAAGAACAACAATTGGGGGAAAATGAATATCTATATTGTATAAGGAGATAGTCTTCTAGTTGGCAAACAAAAAGCTAATAAAGAGGGAGAAAATAGATTATGAAAGTGAATTGCTAAGAAATATAAAAACAGGAAAAGCTTCCAAGGGTGTATAAAAAGACAGTAGCGAAAGTCAGTGCGAGACCTGCGGAGAATGCAAGTGGGGAATTAATAATTGGGAACGGGGAATGACAGCTAATTTAAACGAATATTTTGCATTGGTCTTCAGTGGAGGACACTATATACATCCCAAAAATAACAAGCTAAGCAAGGTGCTATTGGGAGAAAGACAGAGAAGGTGCCAGGATACAATGGCCTGCATCCAAGGGTTTCAAAGAACCTGGTTGTGAAATATTCCACAACTCACTGATTGAATTAACAGCCAGGATTTGTTTACGTTTCAAACCAGGTAAATTGAATCTGGCTGGGTCAGGGTATTGCCTTGAGAAATGAACCAGCAAATGGCTGTCACTTATTTTGCTGAATTTAAAGTGTGTGTACATGTTCTTTCTGTCTGCAACGAGCATGGCCCTATGTATTAAATTGTAACTTCAAGCACACCGCACTGAAATCCCAACTGAAAAACAATATTGTATCAGAGATAATACGTACTGCAGATGCTGGAGAATCCGAGATAACAAGGTGTGGAGCTGGATGAATACAGCAGGCCAAGGGTTGGTAGTGTAATTCTTTGTGCACTCAGGATTATCTAGCACATGTTGTCGAATTGCAAAATCATACCTAATGTTGAACACTGTTGTGAGTTTTGCAAGCTTGGGCTAGTTGTGTATAGTAAGTACCTTGCTTGTTGTGGACAGCTGAGGGAATGCGTTGTTTGATAAGATTCACTGATTTTGGAACGTTGATAGATTTGCGGTAGACAGTAGTAGAGAATCCTGAGGTTAATTTCTCAACCAGAATATCAAGAAACCGAAGCTCATGTTACTGTTCAATTTCAAAGGTGGATTTGAGCTATAAATTTGAACATAGTCACACAGCACAGAAACAACCCCATCAGCCCAACTCTTCCATGCCAACCAAGCTTCCTACACTGAATTAGTCCCATTTGCCCACATTTGGCCCATATTTCTCTACATGCAGCTGCAGATTCTAATAAAACAAGCAAATCATCTACGTATCAGAAACGTGTAAGGTTATGAGGCATGCTGTGATAAGACTTACACTGACAACCAATTTAGGATTGTCACTTGGGTTTACTGTGTGCCACACTTTGTGTACTGGAAGATACACGTATTAATACGTTACGGCCTTCTCTTTGAAGACAAAAGGAAAATGTGCATGTACTGTGATAACAAGGTGTACAACTGGATGAACACAGCAGGCCAAGCTTCAGAAGGGTCTAGGCCTGAAATGTCAGCTTTCCTGCTCCTCTGATGCTGCTTGGCCTGCTGTGTTCATCCAGCTCTACACCATGTCATCTCAGATTCTACAGCATCTGCAATTCCTACTATCTATGTGAATGTACTGTGCCTGTTTCAACTCAACAAAATAGGTGCTTGCTATTTGCTGATGGATTTCTCAGAACAGTGCCCTGATTAGTCAATATCCGCCTAAGTGTTTGAGATCTAGATATTTTCCTACTCAACCTGTTCAGAGATGTTATTTCACACCTCTGAAGCAGCTGGGGATGCGAACCCAGGTCGCCTGGTCCAGATGCAGGGACGCTATCATAGTACCACAAGCACCCTCCTGTTTGATATCGAGATTATTTCCTAATCAAAGACAAAAATAGAAATTGCTGGAAAAGCTCAGCAGGTCTGGAGACATCTATGTAGAGAAATAAGAGTTAATGCTTCAGATCGAGAGGCCCTTCCTCAGAACTGGTTTTTCTTTTCCTAATTAACTTGTTCAGAAATGTTATTACACATCTCTGGAGCACATAGGACTGAAACTAGGCCTCCTGGCTCAAAAGCAGGAATATTGCCATGGTACCACTGACGTTTTCTTTATTCACACGTGGGATATGGATGTCACATTTTTTGCAGGTCCCTTACTGCCCTTGAGAAGGTGGTGACGAGCTGCATCCTTGAACCACTGTAGTCCATGCGTTGTAGGTAGACACATAATGCCAATAGAGAAGGAATTCTAGGATTTTGACCCAGCAACAGTGAAGGAAGGGTGATATATTTCCAAGGTGATGGTGAACTAATCCTTGCAGCTAACAATCAATCATAATTAACTTTTGCATTCTCCATGGGAATGCATGTACCAATCAACAATGCATTTGCTAATCAACCATTACTCTCCTCATTCACAGTATTCCACCCGTTTTCTTGCAAATTGTCCTGATAACTCGGAGATCGAAAGCTCGGACGAAATGTGTACATTCTTTCTGCAGCACTGGCGTTCTACACGACGAAATGGCCGCCTCGTGGGCTGCACAGCGGTTGGAGGATGGGTGAAGGAGGAAACAGAATTGAAGCAGCGAAAGGTGCTATTCAAATGCACCTCCTCGTTGCACGACTCGGGGGGTGCGGCGGGAAACGTTCAAACGGTCGGCGGTTCACGTCACCGCGCCGTTGGGCCCCGCCCCCTCCCCACACACCACGTGATCGTGTCCGCCCGCGCCTGCGCGGACAAGTGTGAGAAGATGGCGGACAGTGCGGAACTGAAGGTAATTTCGCAGACGGATTGCGGCTGGAGCTCGGGCCGCTCACTGTACCTTTTCCTGTGGAAGGATGGACAGAGAGTGGTTTGCGTGTGTAAGAGTGAGTGAAAGGGTGGGAAGAGGAGGAGGTGATGGCCGAGGAGGAGGGGAATAGGCCGCGCTTTTCGATCACACCGAGAGAGTATAAAACTGAGGTACCGGATCCCCCGGGCAGAGCGTGGGAAAAAGGCGCGGAACTTTGCTTTTTTTTAATGTGGTGGCTGTTGACAAGTTGTAGTTTCCTCACAGTCTGTCCTCCTCCTCGCCGTCGTGGGTTTGAAGTTAAAACAACAAACAGTGCAGGAGGTCAGGGCACCAGTGCCTCATGAGGGTGATGATGGTGAGGGATCTCTTGCCCTCTCGCCTTTTGCATCTGATTTATCGTTTAACGAGAAAGAACAATTCTCACATTTTCAAACGGCAACCTTCAGGCCTATTTTTGTGTAGCTGAGCGACGATTATTTTTCCTCTCTTTTTCTGGTATCCAGGAGGCTTTGACCCTGGGCAGCGCCGCCGCCACTTCAAGACGGAAGGATGATGGCGATCTGTGCGCTTTGCTTTTGTATCCTGCCATTGTTTCTTTTTAACTTGAACCACTTTTTGTTTTATTTTCGCACCACCACCTCGATTTTAAAAAATCTCATCCTCATTTAAAATTTCAAAAGTACACCGTCAGCTCTTATAGCTGCAGCTTTCCGAATGTTTCTTTTTATATTTAAAAAAAAACAGCTACAGCCAGTTACTTCTGTAGTGCTTAAGCCACCGTCCTGTATTAACATGTTGTGTTTTAATCCATCCATGTCGGAGGCAGTCTTGGTTGTTTAAAGTTTGCCTAGAAATAAACATTGCGTCTCCGGAAACAGCGTGTTGGAGTATACTCTCCTGATCGCGTTTTCTTCGCGCATCTGTTTGATGTGCTTTCTTTCTGATCAGCGATTTAATAAACTTTCTTAATATGCAGAATAGAGTCAATATTTCCCATATGATGTGCTGTATTGATTAAAACGGTGTGCCGTATTTGGATGTTTGTAAATAATGTTGCAAGCGTTAATATGATACACCAAACTGTACTCCCGAGGTTCAGATCCATCGGTGCCCTGTATATTCTTAAAGTGTGAATTTGAGAGCCATGTCGTCGCTATTTATATTGCTGTAATTAGGAGAAAATGAGGCTTGATGTTAGATACACACCAGAATAGAGGCCATCCATAAAATAACCAGTTTGAAGAGTTAAATGGAATATGTGTGTATCAGAATATTTCCACTCGTTGACTTCTTGTTGCCCTTTTGAACCTCAGTAGATTAATTGTATTCTGCTCCAAGTGATCATCGTAATGCTTTTGGGGCTTTTTTTGTATGTATACAAGTAAATGGGTCATGCACTATTTTGGTCTCCGTTTTCAGAGAAGATGATGGAAAGTGAGCAAAGATATGGGTCAAGAATCTCATTTAAGCGATTCTGATTGTATCTGTAGGGACAGGAGGTAAAAGGAGAATCGGAGGCCTTTACTGGATTTTGTGTGGCAGCAGATTACCATGTTATCCACTTATCTCTGTGAGGTTGTTAATTCACATTGAAGCAATGGCTGAAACACTGAGTGAGTTGAAAGCATCATATGCAAGTGAGTTCAGGCAGCCTTAAAACTAAGGATGCCTAGCAAAGCACAAGCGTAACATGGATATGGAAGTTCCAGTCCTTTCTAAAACTAGCCTTGATGAGGTGAAGATCATTGTTATTAAAAATGACCTCCACTCTTTTTGATCTTTGTGTCTAATCTGGGATTATATGATGTCGATTGCCAGAAACTGGAAAACAAAATAATTTCTTTCAACAGTAGTGTCTCCATGTTACTTGTCAAAAATGGGGAAAAAAGGCATTGAATCATGAGTATTTCTGGTCTTACATCTACACGTTATAGTGTAGCATTTAATTTAAAGCATCTTATTTTTGCAAGCTTTTGATTACATCTTTTTATTCTTTGTTTATGTATTTATATTCATTTTAGCAATTTTGTGATTTGGAACCTCTATAACAAAAAAGCTGGAAGGTGAGAAATGTTTTTTGTACAATTTTTTTTAACCATGCTTTCCATAGCAATGGACACTGTTAAATAGGTAGCATTGCAAAGGGAAGGATCTGTTTACTAGGTGCAACTCTAATGAAATATTTTTTAGCAAGTGCAGCTCCTGAGGAAAATTTTGATTTTCTTTTTGTTCTTTGCAGTGCATCTGTGTTCTTGATGTGTGCACTTGTATATAGAATTTGAAGAAACTGAAAAAGTCGCTGCATAATTACAATCAACACTTAAACTGCATTGTCCTGATTTTGTTTTGCGTCTGACAACTGTCATAGTTTTGGTGTTTTACAAAATGTTTTCTTGGATGCTTTCTGCTATTTCTTTAGAAAGTTGGAATTGTAATTATTGGGTATTTATTCATGCTAGTGTTTTTGTTTGACAGAATAATGTAATGTGTGCATTCAAATCAGTCTGTGTTTGTCTGAAGCTGGCAGGAGCGACAGTGCAGAACCTACCTGTTGTATAGTGATTCAACTTGAAAAGATACCCTGTTGGAAGCCAGGCAGATTTCTTGTTTCCACAATACATCTTCCTAGTATCTGAGCTGGAAATGTAACTTATCGGGGTTAGTTGACTAGGTCGGTGGCTGTTCTACACTAACACTTGTCAACAGATGCCAGATTTTCCCTCAGCAATGGCCTTTTGCCACCTATTTACCACAATTAGTGATGCTTGACTATGCAAATCATTCATTTCTCTGAATGCAAAGTTCCTGGCGGCTTTTCAGGTGTTCTCAATGGGGTATGTGTGGTTCTGCTCTGAGATTTTGAAAGCTGAAGAAAGCAAAGAGTAAAAAACTTTAAAATACTGTGCAGCACCATGAATGGTGGTAGCTTTTCTTCCACTTGATGCAATCAACTTGAACTAAATGTGGAAATTCGTGGCTAGCACTGCTCAGAGCTGCACTTTGAAAATCATGTTGAGAATAAAACAGATATGGCAAATAATATTGTCAGTCCTGATATTGAGGTCTAAAGTATGGTACTGGTCACCTTGCTGTACTGACAGTTAAGGATGTTGAAAGAAAACAGCTGGCAAAATGAAGGCAATTCGTCATCTGTGGAGAGAGCAGGCTGTTGACGTTTTGGTCTTTGCTGTTCAAAATTGAAAAATGAGCACGACATAATAATAGAAAAATTGGGGACAGGAGAGTGGGGAAACACAAATGCAGAGTATGTATCACGGAATTTACAGCAAAGAAATAGGCAGTAAAACTGGCCAAGTCTCTGTTCATGTTCTGAGAACTGTCTCCACCTTTCTTAACTGATAGCAGATGTCAGTGGCACTGGGTATTCCAACTATCCCGCAAGCCTTTGTCAATACCTGTGCAATTTTCACTTGGCTTCCATATATTTGAAACTGACTTTGTAAAAATTCTGTTGTAAATACTCGAAGGACATAAAATACTGCTCTCATAGGTCAGAATGTAGACATTATAAGTATCAAGGGACTTGAGGATAGTGCTAGTAAATGCTGTTGAGGTAGAGTGTCAGCCATGATCTACTTGAATAGTAGAGCAAGCTCAAGGGGTTGAATGGTCTATTCCTTTTCATATTTCCTATGTTTCTTCATCCTGCCAGTATATAATTCTGTGCCTTTCTCCTTCATTTGTTTATCTAGCTTCCCCTTAAATGCATCAAGTGCTTCAATTGCCTCAGCAGTCTTTTTGTGGCAGAAAGTTGTACAATTTAATCATTTTAGGTAGTAAATTTGCTCCTGAATTCTTTATTCGCTTTCTTGGTGATAACCTTATAATTATGGTTTTGGTCTTCACCTATAAGTGGAAGCACTTATCCTTACTCATTAAACTTCTTTCATAGTTCTGAAAATCTTCATTAAGCCATTGTTCAAGGCTTCTCTTTTAGAAACGAAAAGAGCATTTTAAAAAAATGTGCACATGGTGGGAGGGTGGTGAGGCACGTGGTCAAAGAGTATCATTTTATTGTGTTTTGTTTTGTTTACCTGAAAGAATCATCACTTTAAAGAAGTGGCAGACAATGCTAAAGTCATCAGAAGACATCTGAATATTTAAGGCTAATAGTAGGCTTTAAGAAAAGGCAAACAGTTAGAAGTGATCAGCCATCATCATATAGAATGGTGTTGCAGGCTTGAAGGGCGAAATGGCCTACTCCTGCTCCTATTTTATATTTTTCTATATAACTTAGAATAACAGCAGAAAATGCTGCAAATACACAGGAGATCAGGCAGCATCAAATGGGTTTTAGTTTTTCAGTTTGGTGACTTGGTGAAGGGTTGTTAACATTAACTCTGTTTTTCTCTCTAGATGTTGCCTGACCTGAGTATTTCCGGCATTCTGTCTCATTTCAAGCGCAGTACTTTGGTCTTTTTTTGATAACTTGGAGATTGCATTTGAAATTAAAGCTAAAGATGCAGATATTGCGTTGCAGGATGGGCCAGCATATTCCACAAATGTACAATGTCTCAGTGACATGATCAGAGCTTCATTTTAGAAACTGGAAGAAGCCATTTAGTTCCTCGAGCCATTCCATCATTCAGTGGAATCATGCCTGATTTTCAACATAATTATTTTTACCTATACCTCTTCATGTGTTTCAGATAACAAAAACCTATTGTTCACATTTGAACTTCATGTATTTTGTTCCCAATCTTAGTTTGGTTTAGCTAAGAAAGAAGACAGTAAGCAGTTGCGCAATGTCTCCACTTTAATACAGATGAGTAAAGAATGATATGCCTATTACATGCATGAGTAAACTATTTTACATGGATATCCTGGCACTTTTTCCATAGAATTTATGCCTTTTTATTTGAGGAAAGGGTGGGAATCAAACTACTGCCTCATACTTAAGAATTTACTTTTACTGTACATAGTTAAGGATTTATTGACTGCTGATATGTTCCAGCATTGTGCAGTTGGTACCCATTCTCAGGAATGCAGTTCATATACTCATGTTGCTAACCTCTGACCCTAATCTTACGGTTCAGTGTTTGGCAGGAGATTACAAATGAAAAGTAGAGGTTTGTACTAAGTAAAGCAAACGTTTGTTGTGGAAACTAACCACTGCTACAGAAACTGGTTTGATCACTTCAGCTACAAAGATTGAGAAAGCCATTTTTAGAACACATCTCTCAGGCTGAGCCTTTTGTAGAGCAGGGAATGACTAGATAGGCAAGGTCAAATATTTCGAGTCTGATTTTCCAAGTGCTAGTAGCCCTCCATTTCTTACCCACTGGATGTCTTTGTATGATCCCCTGACCAAAGCTGTTTGATTTTTAAAGTGTTACAGCCAAGCCTGGTAATGTTCCCTCTTGCAGTTTCTAACTGGAGTCACTGGCTAGCGGAGAAAGGAGAAATCCTGCATCACTGTTCTCTATAGATAACAAGGTGTGGGGCTGGATGAACACAGCAGGCCAAGCAGCATCCTGCTCCTATGATGCTGCTTGGCCTGCTGTGTTCATCCAGCCCCGCACCTTGTTATCTCGGATTCTCCAGCATCTGCAGTACCTTTTATCACTGTTCTCTATGCTATGTTAGGCCCTCAACTGCCGAAGTCAGAATTGTTAATCTGCCAGACTCCGGACCTTTTTATGCCCATCTGGCCATGTTGACCAAAACTATTTCTTTCAGACAAATGTTGTTGCTTAGGGACATACTGCCTTTATCAGCTAGACTAACTTAAATTGTGATGTTGGTGATAAAGTGATCAAGGCTTTTTTAAATATGGTGTATGAGCTCAATGTTAATGTGTAGCCTGCTACACTTTAATGTGTTACGTTAGAATGAGAAAGGGCAAAGCTTTTTTGGCATTCAATGTACTTTATTTCCACTCATAATTCTGAATTTTTAAAAAAAAAATTTAGGAAAACTGTTTCCTCAGATTGGCTTAAAATAATTTAAATGTTATCCTTCAAATGTACAATATTTCACTGCAAGGCAGTGATAGTTACAGCTTTTTATTAGGGACCGTGCAGTAGATAACAGCATTAAAAATAGTGCTTCTTGTATGATGCATGTTAGCACTACTTTTAAAGGAGAAAGTGTGGAATATAAATGTGCAGTGTATGATTGTTTATTTTGTTGAAACAGTGTAGTGAGATTGAAAAAGATATCTAAGAGTAATAGATGTCACTTGCATTATCAAAGAGTGTGGTGAAGTAATTATTGCTGATGGAATACTAGGCACACAGTATAGTCTACTGAAAAGGGCTAAGGCTTTGTAACGCACTGATCCGACTATGCTTAGAGTACTGTCTTCAATTTAGGTCAGCATACCACAAGCAGAAGATGAAAACATGTTACAGGAAACAGTGATGAGGTTGATCCCAATTGTCAAGGAGATGAGCTACAAATTAAGATTAGAGAAGTTTAAGAAATATTGAAAGTAGGTCCGTGGCTTCTCTTCTTTTGTGTATCATTGCAGGCTGAAGAGAATTAGTGTGATGCAAATGAAGCTGGAGTTTACTTAGCAGAAATGAAATTCAGCGATCTAGGAAATCATAACTTGTATTGAGGCAATGCTGATGATCTATCAACTTGTAAAGATAACAACAAGAATATATAAGGGAAGTAAAATTGGTATTTTGCATAATAATAAGATAAAAAAGATGTTGAGAGAAATGGATAACTTGGAATAGAAGTAAGTGAAATCCACAACATGTCAGCCAGCACCTGTAAACTGAGCCAGTGCTCACATTTTGATGTAGGACACCTCCAGCAGTCTTGTGGACTTCTGGCAGTTTTCAGTTTTGAAGTAATTGACACCCAAAAAGTTCAATGACCACTTAAGGCAAGTGAGTGTTGATGAAATTTTGTTTTTTACATAATCTGAGACAAACCTGTTATCGTTTTGAGGATTTTAAATTATAAATTGTACAGAAAAACATCGTTTGGATGGAGAGATGGTTATAAAACTCATCTATTTAATTGGGATGCGGAAGTTGCTGGAAGTCAGCAATGTGGTACTGGAAATGTAACTTCTTGCTCCACTGCTTGGGATAATTTTAATCTCAAGATCTTTGAATTTCCTTGATCAGTTTGGTCTTCTACAAGATGTAAAGCATTTCTGCAACTGAAATCTGTAAGCTCCTTTCTCCTAAGAATCTAAACTAAAATTTTGTTCAAGTGAGTTGGAAAATATACTTTGCTCAGCTTGCAGATTTATAATCTTTGAGTCCTTTTAAATTAATTTAGATAATTCAGTATTTTTCCACCTGGCCTGTTATATGAATCTAATTGAAGAACTGTTTTATTTCATGCCTGTTTACATTTGGGTTTCCTTTTCATCCTTTGTGGACCTAAAGTTGCCAATAAAGAACATGGTAATTAAAATGCTTTTACTAAGGCCTGCTTTGTATTCTAGAACAGCTTCTACTTGAATTGTTTTGTGCTATACTCGGGATATCAGGAGTGTGCAATCAACCTGATGTACATTTGATACAGAGTTATAATTACAAATTTAATTTCTTGTCTGTGAATCTTCCCTTGTGTCTGGATTAGACCTGTATGGGCAGATTGCCTGCCTGTAGCTAGAAAATATGTTGGTGAAAACAGACCGGTATTTATTTTCAACAGCTCTATTTTGGAGTCTGGGAAAATCACCCCTTGAGTTTGTTGATTCTCTAGGTGCTTTGCTTCATTTAAATTATATTTCTGTTATAGAAGTTAGGGTTGCTATTAGTGACAGCACTGTAATATGAAGGATCCACAAGCAAATCTATTCTCTCAGGACAGTGTAAACTTCTCATGTAACGTAGTGCTTTGATTTTGTCATACTTCTGAATGCAGAATGTTCAGCATTCATCTTTATATTAAGAAAACTGTACGGAGGATATTAATTTTCGATGGCTGTGGTCAATGATTTGAAAATATTAATCTTATTCCCTATTACAGGTGTATTTGACCTATATTTTAATATTCTGGAGATGATGTTCCAGTGAGCTAAATTTTATCTTGCAACCCTTTTGAAATTTAATAGAGCACAGTACATTTGCACCTGATAATATATCCATTCTTCCTGTTTCTTGGTGACTGGTATCTTGCACTGTCGGGATTGCTCTTTTAATTCAGTTTTCTTCATTGTAGTTTTCCACACTCCATCGCCTTAAATTCCATTTTATAGTCATAATTCTGAGAGATGAACTTATCCAGGTTGGTTTTTGAAAAATGTATGCCCCTTTTTGAGCACACTTCCCCTGCTCCCTCCCAACTCTGGTGTTTAACCATCTTGTATAGTTTTATTAAGCTCTTACCTGTGGAGGTTTGAAGAAGAACCCCAGCATCTGCCTCAAGTTTGCTGTAATAATGTCTATTTAGAATGTGCCCCTATTTCTTCAATTTTGTTTCCAGTTTGGAATTTGTTGCTAGTTGTAGAATGTGAAACTGTTTGTTCTAACTTCCATCATTCTGTTTAAATATAATGTAAGTCATAAATGTGTACTTTTACTTTCCTTAAAACTACAGTTTTAATTTTGTTTATCCTGTCTTTTCTAGGGTGCTTTCTCCTGTGATTGTCTGATTCTTCAGGTGGTAATACTTTGCAGTCCTTGACATGTGGCTTAGTTAATGTAGAGTTCTGTGATTATTGGACAGATAACAAATGAGCCCAGTCCTATCAGTTTGCCTTTGTACATGCACTTTCTAGTGTATGTGACTGGGCAGCAGACAAGCTGACTTTACCTTCTCCTTCAAGAGCAGCCCAGGTTACTTGTACTGCCACTTGCTGCTGTAATTGACATAGGTCTAGTTCTGTTAGAACAGTGAAATGTTGGTCCAATGAATGTTTAATTTGTTGAGGATTTTGCATTGGCATTATTGTTTAGGTTCTGTTGGTGAGACAGTACTTTTTGCTTTAGCCCATTATATTAACCCTGCGAAAAGTATCTTCATTAGTCTGTCAATAGAATTGTAGAATCAGCTGTTTACAACTGAGGTTGTTGGCTTGCTCGCTGAGCTTGTTGGTTATCGTACAAACATTTCATCACCGTGCTAGGTAACAACATCAGTGCAGCCGCCAACGAAGCGATGTTGTTCTACTCCACTTGGAATTTGTAAGATCTGGCTTGTATAAAGCCAACAACCTTGTCCACAACCTGAGCTACAAATCTTTGCAAAAACCTTAGTTTATTTACAGCTGTCCTATGGCAGCCTCCTGCATCTATTTTGTTTATTTGTATTGTACTACTGATATAAGGGGAGCAATTTTAGGTTTGTTGGCTGTAGTGCTGGTGTACGGATGGTGTACTTCTGTAGTTTTAAATAAACTAGAGCACTTCACTAGATGATGCCATTACTCAATAAGTTGCTGGGGGGGCGGCGGGGCAGGGTGATGGTTTAGCGATCTTATCTGTGTGCCTTGTTCCTCCCCTTTTAGTTTGCAGCATGATTCCAAAGGCCTGTTTGGAAGAGTTTATTCACAGATCAATGACTGGCATAATTAGGAAACAATTAGATTTTTGACCATCTTCATGTGCAGTGTTTTAATAACATTATGGATGTAGCTATTGCTGAAGACCTGATATGGTGTGATGTTTATAAAAAACATAAAATGCTCTTGGCCATTGGTTATTGATTTGATTTGTATACATTAGTGCTTAATGTTCTATTTTATGTTTAAGCTTGGATCAGAAACGGATCCCTTTCGTTTAGGACTTGTAAAATTATGCGCTTTTCAGTTAATCTGACTGTGTGTGTTTCAAACTGGAGTAGAAGTTTGCCAGTTATATGTTTGCGTCTCTTCCTTCTCCATTTCCGCATTTGGCATCTGTTGCTTGGGTTAATGGTAGCAGCTTTTAACACTCATTCAAACCACAACTATTGCAATAGAACAATGAAGTAGTTGGAGTGCACTGGAGAGTGTAAAGCAAGGTCTTAGCTTAGGCTGCAGACAAAACCAGTCATTACTGCATTGATTAATGGCTTCAATCTTTTGAAGGTGAGGAGAAAGCAAACTGTATGCTAACAGCAGCTTTTGTGTTTATAGCTGTATAACTAAAATTGAACATTCTACTAGATTGCTATCTGTATTCTTATTGGAAGCAGTGTTGTTTTATTTTTCATGGAGATACTATAATTGGCTATGAACCACTATATAGTGAAAACAAATTTGAAGATGACTGACTAGTTTTAATTTTCAGGTATTTAAAATCACTTTGAAGAGTCATAACAATCAGACTTGAATTTCAACACTAGTTTAGGAAAAGTGCAAGTTTGCCTAATGAGTACTGTGCATTGTCTTTTTAGTATTGCTAATTTTTATATAAGCCTAATTTCATTGATGGGTTGACTTTAACGCAACTACAGATGTGTTGACTGAAATCTTGCCCCTAGTCTTGCTAGGTTGTTTTGGTTTAAGGGAAATATTTGATTTAAATTGGAAGCTTTTTCTAAATTAGGCACTCTTCATGAGGTTAAATGCTATAAAATGTAATTATTGAACTATATGTAGAAAAGTGCCACGTTGCGTCAAATAGTCTTTCTCTTGCTCCATGTCTACATGAGTTACAAAATATTGTCACACAGAATGATGCTATTTAGTCTGAGTCTGCACCAACCCTCAACCATCTGCTTAGTAGTCTATTGTTCTCCAACTCCCCCGCTGCGCCCCCACCCCCACCCCCAAAGTTCTTCTAAAAACCTTTTGGAAATTTATTTCCTTGCTCCAATTGAGATGTATTCTGTATACCACTGTTTATGGTCAGGCATCTCATATGTCTCCATTCTGGAAAAAAAAACACCTCCTAAATTGTCACTTCTGTCAACCTGAAGGAAATGACCTGCTGTGTGACCATTCTCGCTTTCTTGGGATGTTTCAATCTTCGTCTCATGCGCACTGAATATGCTGATTATCAGTCTGATAACTGGAGCCTTTCTACTTTAGATCAATGATATATTTTAACCATCAGATTTTGAAACCATTTAGAGTATAAATTTTCTGCTGTAGAATTTTAAGCTATTTTGGCTACTTATTTTTTCTGTGTTGTCCACCTCTGAAACAATGAGGGCATATGTGCTTAGCTTTGGCCTTACTTAAGTATTAAGGGTGACTAAGTTTGTTGTGACTGTGGTTGCACTATCAACTGAGGCAGCAAGTTGTAGTTTCAAGTTTACTCTTTTTATTTCTCCCGCAGGTTAGGTGGGGTCCAAAACTAGAAAGCATAGATTTAAGGTGAGAAGGGAAGAATTTTAAAATGACGTCAGGAGTAACTTTTTCATGTAGAGGCTGGTGCCTGTATGAAACAAGCTTCTAGAGGAAGTGGTGGAGGCGGGTATAACTACGACATTTAAAAGACGTCTGGATGGGTATATGAATAGGAAGGGTTTAGAGGGATATGGGCCAAATGCTGGCAAATGGGACTAGGTCAGATTGGGATGTCTGGTCGGCTTGTACGAGTTGGACCAAAGGGTCTGTTTCCCGACTTGAGAATAAAACATCAGGCTGATAATCCTATGCTGTACTGAAGGATGTGCTGTCTTTCAGATGAGAAGGTGAACTGAAAGATCATGTATCCTGTCAGTTGAATATAAAATATCCCATGCCACTGTCTGCGGGAAAAATGGGTGTTATTCCCAACGTCTTGGCTGTTGATGGGTGAATAATTAGTGTCACAATAATGGATTACATGCTCTTTATGGAACCTTGCTGTGTGTAAATGCAGCCGTGTTTCTGAAAATGTAAGAATGACCATATTTAAGATGTATCGAAAGGCTGTAAAGTGATTTTTGTTTGAATGCACTACTTAAATGCAAGTTTTTTTTTTGAAGACTAAATGTCATAAGTAACTTCTTTCGTCAGGCTGTCTCTATATTTGGTAGTTTTATTTCCTGATTAGTTTGAAAACAAACTGATGAAGTTGTATTTGGAAATTTTTGAGCTTCAAGTACATTTTATTGCTTGAGTGGCAGATGAATCCAGAATCTGTGGTTTGTTTGAGCTGAGAGTTCAACTGTGTTCATGTTTATGCAGATAATGATTGAGGCAAACAATTTCAGGAATTAAATAAAATAACTCAATTCTATGCCTGTTCCAAAGAGGAATGACTGCATAACTCTTAGAAACCTGTATGCAAATAATTTCACTTGAAAATTGCAGCCACTTCCTTTTTGGAAATCATGAAACTAGAGTTGCCTTCCCTTGAGTCTCGTGATTTTCACTGACTTCAGTATCTTCCATTAGCCCTCAGACGTCTGCAAATGAGCACTTGCATCCTATCTGATTCATATGACTTATTGTGTATCCCAGAACTGAAAACTGATTCCAGATCAGAAAAGTTCAGTATGTTGATAGAGAAGCATAATCATCAATGCTAATGTAGTGATCATTTTTAAAGAAAAATTGAATTGGGAAAATCTCCAGGTACTGATAACATGAAAATGATTGTTTCAGTTTCCCTTTGACACTAATTCTTAAATGTTGTGTGGCATTGCACTTAAAATTTACTTGGGTCCAGCAAGGTGTGGTACAGTATAATCATTGACAAGCTCTACCGATTCACTGTCATGTCACATCTTAAGTTGTGTACGTATTTATTGGACCCGTTTCTTACTCTGCATAGAATTACAGTCCTTTTGGCAGATTAGACTTTCTCCTTGCTTCATTGGGTTCTGGTGTCCCTTAATTGCTGAGTAGTAACTTCAAGTGAATGTCTCCAGATGCTTTCCTCAGTTTTTGAAGGGTTTCTTAAACACATCAACAACAGTAAACCGTGTTCCAATGAATCTTCTGTATGCCAGGCACCTTTTCTGTCTATGGCTATGGCTCTATACAGCGCAAAGCAGACCCTTCAGTCTGACTCATCCGTGCCGATCAAATATCCTAAACAAATCTAGTTCTACTTGCTAGCGTTTGGCCAATGTCCTTCTAAACCCTTTCTATTCATATACCAAATAAATGTTGTAATTGTACCAGCCTCCTCCACTTCTGGCAGCTCATTCCATACACGCACCACCTTCTGTGTGGAAAAAGTTGCCCCTTAGTTCCCTATTAAATCTTCCCCCTCTCACCTTAAACCTCTGCCTTCTAGTTTTTGACTCCCCCCACGCTGGGGAAAAGACTTTGTCACCCTAACCACGCCCTCTTATGATTTTATAAATCTCTATAAGGTCACCCCTCGGCCTCTGACACTCTATGGAGAATAGCCCCAGTGTATTCAGCCTCTCCTTATGGCTTAAACCCTCAAACTCTGGCAATGTCCAGAATCTTTTCTGAACCCCCTCAATTTTCACAACATCTTTCCTATAGCAGGGTGGTCAGATTTGTACTCGGTATTCTACTGGTGGCCTAACCAATGTGCCTGTACAGCTGCAACATGACCTCCCAATTCCTATACTCGGTGCACTGACTAATGAAGGCAAGCATACCAAATGCCTCCTTCACTACCCTATCTACCTGCAAGGCAACTTTCAAGGAACTATGAGCCTGCACTCCAAAGTCTCTTTTTTGGAACACTCCCAGGACCTTACCATTAACTGTATAAGTCCTGCCCTGATTTGCCTTTCCAAAGCGCAGCACATCACATTTATCTAAGTTAAACTCCATCTGCCACTGCTTAGCCTATTGGCCCATCTGATCAGGATTTTGTTGTATTGAGATAACCACCTTCGCTGTCCACTACACCTCCAATTTTTGTATCATCTGCAAACTTACTAACTATGCCTCCTATGTTTGCATCCAAATAATTTTATGTAACTGATGAAAAACAGTGGACCCAGCACCGATCCCTGTGGCGTACCGCTGGTCACAGGCCTCCAGTCTGAAAAGTCTCCACCACTACCCTTTGTCTTCTACCATTGAGCCAGTCCTGTATCCAAGTAGCTAGTTCTCTCTTTTCCGTGTGATCTAATCTTGCTAACCAGTCTACCATGAGGAACCTTGTCCATATAGATCATGTCCACCACTCTGCCCTCATCAGTCCTCTTCGTTACTTATTCAAAAAACTCAATTAAGTTAGTGAGACATTATTTCCCATGCACAAAGCCATGCTGACTATCCCTAATCCTTTGCCTCTCCAAATACATGTAAATCCTGTCCCTCCGGATTCCCTCCAACTTGCCCACCATTGATCTCAGGGTCACCAATCTATAGTTCCCTGGATTTTCATTACCACCTTTCTTAAATAGTGGCATCACGTTAGCCAACCTCCAGACTTCCAGCACCTCACCTGTGGCTATAATGATACAAATATCTCAGCGAGGGGCCCAGCAATCACTTCCCTAACTTCCCGTAGAGTTCTAGGGTACACCGGATCAGATCCTAGGAATTTAACCACCTTTTTGAGATATCCAGCACTACCACCTCTGTCATATGGACATTTTTCAAGATGTGCTATTTGTTTCCCATGTTGTTTATCTTTCATATCCTTCTCCACAGTAACCACTGATGCAAAATACTTGTTCAGTTTCTCCCCCATCTCCTGTGTTTGACACATAGGCAGCCTTGCTGATCTTTAAGAGGTCCTATTCTCTCTCTAGTTACCCATTTTTCCTTGGTGTATTTGTATAATCCCATTGGATACTCCTCAACCCTATATGCCAGAGCTATCTCCTGTCCCCTTTTTGCCCTCCTGATTTCCCCCTCAAGTGTATTCCAGCCTTCATACTCTTGGTTGATCACACAGAGCTGCCATTTGTGATATTCATCAACTTGTGGGGAAATCTGTAATCTCATCTCAAAAAATGGTTTCCTCTGCCCTCTTCTCCATGGCAACGTGAAACGCATTAATCTTGTAGGTGTTTTTAGTTCAGTGATCTTATGACACTGTTCTGGATCATGTGGGCCTTGAAGCCAGGCTTTCTGGCCTGGATAAACACAATATCAAGCAGAGGAAGTAGTCAGACTTAAGGAAAGAAAAATGACTTCTGGGCTGTAGCTTTAGCAGAGTAAATGCTCAAGAGCTTTCCAAAAGGTGACAATGCCACCACGCCACAGAGCCCTACATTTTAACCCTGTTGGTAGAAATACTAATTAGCTACCTGAGATCCAGTTCTTTTCCAAGTTGTAAGTAAATGGATAGTTTACAGCACAGCTATTTACAATCTGATTTCTTTGACACTTTCCTCAGACATTTTAATACTGTTAAACCTGCTCAATTTAAAAGCAGACCTGTGTCATTGCCACCAAGCATAAGTACCTTGCACCTTCTTCCCAGTAACACACTCCAAACCTCCCTTTGGTCTCATAATTAAATCATCCAGACTTGTTGTCAGGCAACCTCCAGAATAAATCACATGACCCCTTCATTTACTTTTAAAGCCTTAAAGCCACAATCCCAAAATAAAATTGATGTTTGTCAGACTGTAACACCAGTGGCTACTTTGCCACCATTTTCTTTGTGGTTGATTCCCTTTTTGCATCATTTGACTCTTTCATCCCTTCCTCCCCTTCAACTAAAAAAAAAACAAATACGGATGCTGGAAATCAGAAACAAAATCGGAATTGCTGTTCTGAAGAACAGTCATGGACCTGAAACGATAACTCTACTTTCTGTCTATAGGTGCTGCCACACCTAAGTTTTTCCAGCAATTTCTGATTTTGTTGCTCTCCAACCTTTTGGAAAGCTCTTGAGCATTTACTCTGCTAAAGCTACAGCCCAGAAGTCATTTTTCTTTCCTTAAGTCTGACTACTTCCTCTGCTTGATATTGTGTTTATATCTGGGACACGTTCATTATATGATTGTTTTTGTGCTCAGCTGTTGTCTCAGAAATCAAGATATAACCAATGAAGACAAATGACAGTGGCAGCATTAGAACAAGGGAGAAGAAAAAAATGCAGTTACCTTCTAAGGAAGAATGGGACCAATGTTCAAATAAAGTGGGAAATACTAAGAACCAGATCACTGAGAAGGCAACATATGACTAACTTCCTGCCTAAAATGTCATGTCTTCTTTAGCAGAATAAATATGATTGTATTTCCCATGCAGGCATCTCTGACTTTATAATTGTTTGGCAGTGAGGTCATGGTTTTAGAGGATTCAGTAGGGATTAACTAGAATGCTACAAGAAAATTCAGTTTGCTGAACAGGCTGGAGAGATAAGGATTGTTCTCCTTTTAGTGAAGAAGGGTAAGGGAAGGTTTAACAATTTTTCAAAATCCTGGCAGGTTGGTTAGAGTAAATAATGGTTTTCTCAGACAATAGGATTGGAACTGGAGTAGACAGTTATGATCCCAGATAATGGTAACACTGGACAAGTCGTATCCCAGAGTAAAACGTGGCTTGATAGATCATAAGTTTTAGTTTTATAGTTGGTTATCCTGGTGATTTATTACTGAACATATTCACATGAGACTGCGCGTGTTATTTAACACAAAAAATGCTTGTTGTTAAAAAGGGAAAAAAATCAAAACTGTCAATATGAAACTATCTTAACATGATCGACAAAAATCTAGATTCAACCTTTTCCCAGTAATATCCTTTTCAGATGCTCAATCCCAGATGAGTATTACTCCTGTCTTAACTGCTTACTTTCTTAATTAGTAGCCATAGTTTTGTGTTTATAATTTGATTATTGTGGTGGTCAGTCCTGGATGTAAGGATTGCAATAGCGTTTAGAAGAAAATGATTAGACTGAATTATTTTCCACAATTTAATTTATAAAGGGTGTGAAGTCATGTCACCTTGCAGTTTTGCAAACTATCTTCATAGAGAACTGTAACTTCTGTCCCCATGTACTGATGCTAATAGTATCTGGAAATTTTTGATTGACAACAAGACTGGCTGTTGGTAATCATTAACAGTGCAGTGGATCAGTGTTGTGATTAGAATAAAAAACAATTTCTTGGAAATAAATCAGGCAAAATCTGTGGAGAGAACACCGATAAAATTTCAGTGCTATACTTTGAAGTGTACTAATAGCTCCAATAACTCTACCACCAGGAATGTAGTAATTGAGATGAGAAAGAGCTCATACTAGACGGATCCTATCATCCTGGTAGTTACATGATACAATGATAAAGTTGTGAATGAATCATTAGAATTAATCTCTATCAGTTAGTCTACAGTAGACGTGTATATGGTTTAAGAAAAACCCCAGTGGTAAGCTTTGGCAGTACCAGGCTTGAAGTTACTCCTTTCTTCTCAGGCATATGAAACTTATATTATTTACATGAATCAGTATAAACTGCGACTGCCATCTCCTCAGGGAATTTCTTCCACAAATTGACCACTTGCTCACTTTAGTCTATTGAGTCTATAAGAAAATGGAAGCACCAATCTATTTTTTTCACTATGCAATATATGACTAAATTATCGATTAAAATTGGATATGGCAAAAATAAAATGCACATTGATTAATGCTTTAGCCTGAACACAGTATTGGAGATTAAATAAACACAAGGTGCTGGCTTAGAGTTATACAGCATTAAAACAGACCCTTCAGTCCAAATAATTCACACCGACCATGTTCCCAAACCAAACTTGTCGTACTTGCCTGCGTTTGGCTCATATCCCTCCAAACCTTTCCTATTCATGTACTTATCCAATGTCTTTTAAATGTTGTAACTGTACCTGCATTCACCACTTCCTCTGACAGTTCATTCATTCCACATATGAACCAAGCTCTGTGTAAAAATAGATAAACGTCCCTCGTGTCCTTTTATAAATCTTTCTCTCTCCTTAAAAATATGCCCCCTAGTTTTGAAGTCACCTGCCCTAGGGAAAAGACCCTTGCTATTCACCGTATCTATGCTCCTCATGATCTTATGAACCTCTATATGGTCACCCCTTGCCCAACCACGCTCCAGTGGAAGAAGTCCAGCCTCTCCAGTGTATTTTTATAACTCAAATCCTCCATTCCTGGCAACCTCCTGGTAAATCTTTCTGAACCCCCCCCCCAGTTTAATAATATCCTTCCTATAACAGGGTGACCATAACTACACACAGTACTCGAGAAGAAGCCTCACCAGTGTCCTGCATAACTTCAACATGACACCCCAACTCCTGTACTCTGGTCTGAGTAATGAAGGCAAGCATGCTAAACAACTTGTTCAGCTAAATAATGTTAAATCAATTTACTAAAACTTAGCAGTACTTAAATTATGTCATTATGTTGGCTCTTCCTTTTTGTTTTGGAGATGTGTGAGACAAAAATAAACCAACTTTGAAGTTCACAATTTCTAAAATTTAAAATGAATAGCTGAATGAGCTGCTTGGGTCTGATGCTAGGCAGATGCACCATATGTTTTAAAGCTCAAGGTTACAGAAGGTCAAGCGTTGATTCCTCGTCCCTGGTGACTAAGATGAGCTTATGTGGGATGACGATGAGTTCTTTCGATGGACCTTTGCACCTCTAGGCTAGGAAGTGAGAACACCAGGTATGATTCCTACTACTAATTACTATCCTCTGGAAGGTGTGCATCTGGATAAAAGCATGCTTGGTTGTGCTGCACAGTTTAATTGTCTGCTGACTCTTACTGTCTGTGTATGAAGAATGACCACGTGGATGAGGCATTGTTGGTCTGTTAATTGTTTGTGGAACTGCACTCTAGCTCGACTTGGAATTTTCAGAAGAGAACAAAAAATCTGAATAAGTTCTAAAATATTTGAATAGAGGATATTTTAATAAAGAATGTTTGCAAAATAAAGGTGGACTAAATTGCTAAAATAATTTAACATGATTCTGGAAGATAATAAAAATACTTGCCTCAGGAAATTATGATAATTAAGTTTGAGGATTTGAATGGACTAAGTTAAACATATTAATTTTGAAAAGGTGTTTACACAATACTGTATTAAATTTGCATGTACAACAACGTTTGACAAGGTCAGACTTTACTGGAAGGCAGGGATAGGTCTAGCCGTACATTTATTATAGAATTGTGCGCTTACACTAAACGTCTTACTGTACTTCATTTTGGGGATTTAACCATTAGATCAGTGGTCCTCTAACTCTGGTGGCAAGAAAGATAGACTAACCCTCCTTGCCCTTGCGCGCTCACCCTTCATAGTTTATCATATATCCCCCCCACCCCACTGATACTGCCTGGTCTGCTGAGTGTTAAGAGCACTCTTTATTTTCTTCTCAGATCTTTAGCAAGAGGGCCAGCTTTAGATCTCTGAGGCATAGGGACCAGTTATGGGACAGCTGCGACTTCTCTAAAGAGGACAGATTATGTCTCAGCAAGTCTGGTACTACTATCCTCAGAGGAGATTTGCAAGTCCTTTAGTGAGGATTTGAATTAGCTTGTCGGGGAAAATTGAGCCGGCAAGGGCATGTAGATGGAGAAGTAAACCTGGCACTGGTCAGAATAAAAATTGATTTTGGAAGTCAGCAGAGAAAAGGCTGGGTGGTGTGGAAAAATGTTAGGGTGAAATTAAAGAGTGCTATCTGAATACAGTCAACATTTGGTGCAAAGCAGATGAATTGATAGTGCAAATAGAATCTAATCGTCAGGAGTATGCGATGGGTCTAGTGACATTATCGCTAGTCCAGAGACCCGGGTAAAGTTCTGGGGTTGTGGGTTTAAATTCCACCATGGTAGATGGTGGAATTTGAATTCGGTAGTATTCTGGGAATAAGAGTTAAATGACCAAATCATTGATCTTTTCAAGGAAAAGCCCATCTGGTTCACTCATGTCCTTTTGAGGAAGAAAACCTCTGACCATCTCTGACACCTCGCTCTCCTTCCTGGACCTCTCTGTTTCTATCTCTGGCAACCATCTGGGAACCGATATCCATTTCAAGCCTACCGACTCCCACAGCTACCTAGAATACACCTCCTCCCACCCACCTCCCTGCAAAAATGCCATTGCCTATTCCCAATTCCTTTGCGTCCACTGCATCTGCTCCTGGGAGGAGACATTCCACTCCCGGACATCCCAGGTGTCCTCGTTTTTCAAGGGCTGCAACTCACTCACCACACACACACACACACACACACACACACACACACACACACACACAC
>JAHRHZ010000047.1:13393277-13456834 GCA_024137785.1 Ginglymostoma cirratum | reverse complement strand
CACACACACACACACACACACACACACACACACACACACACACACACCTAGATAAAGCACTAGCAATGCCTGTACACGACCGTGCCAATGCATGGCAGGGTAGGTGCTTCCGTACCGGTGTTCTCTCAAGGGCCAGCATCCCAGGCAATGGAGGTACCGTTTCTGGTCAGTCTCGTGCTTTAGACGGACCATGTTGTCCATGTATCTGATAAGACTCAGAATCGGCTCTCCGCTGTGAGCTTCATTCGCAAGAAGAAAGAGGAAATGTTTCAGTGTTGATCTCAACTTTTCATGGAGAAATACATTATCCCACCTAATCATGGAAATATCATCTTAAATGGGGAAGGAACTATCCATTTTCAGCTTCTCCGACCGGTCCAAATGGAGACCAATGTACACAGCAGAATGTGAAATCCTTGAGCAGCCAAACCACCTGCTTCAGAAAACAGCACCCATCCCATCTGTGACAGAGTATATAGTCCTAGTGTAGAACTATTTAGTCACCATATGACTCAAAATTGGAATGAAAGAACGTCAACCTTGGTCTCATGAGACTTTCTAAAAACAAGAGGCCACCAAGTGGTAGTGGTAATATAGGGCGTGGTATAGATCAGGAAATTAGGAGTGCATTCAGCCAGAGAGATATAGTAATCATGGCAAACATCAATTTACTTAAAGACTGGATTAACCTAATTAATGCCAATGCTGTGGAAAATAATGCCTGGAATGTACATGTGATGGTATTCTAGTACAGTATGCTGAGTAACCAGCTAGAGAATGGGCTATTTTAGATCTGTGCAACTGGAAAGAACTTATTACGCCTTTATTACAAAGGGACCTTTAGGGAATAGTGACCACACTGTGATAGAATTTTGCATTGTTTGAAAGTGATGTAGTTCAGTCGAACTTGGGGTATTTTTATCTTTTGTAGTGTTCCTCATTTAGATTTGAGAAGCAGTTTGCACTGGAAATTTAAATGATCTGGCTGTAGACAGGTGTTTACAGAATTAATACATTGCTTACAACAAATGTGCATTCTTTTGAGGCCCAAAACTCCCAACAGGAAAAGCGATTCAATCGAGGTTGACAAAAGAATTTAAAGGTTATATTAGATCAAAGGAAGAGGCTTTGTAAAGTTACTGAAAAAATAGTAATAAGCTTGAGGATTAGGAGAATTTTAAAATTCAATTGAGGACCAATAAGCTAATGAAGAAAAGAAAACTATAAAATACAGAAGTAAACTGGTGAGAAACCAAAAAAGTCACTGTAAAAGCTTTTATAATCATATAAAAAGTAAAAGATCATCAAAGACAAATGTGGATCCATGACACAGAGGCAGGATAATCTGTCTATCTGGGAAGTAACTAAATGGGCAGAGAAACTAAACAAATACTTGATCTGTCTTTGCAGAGAAAAATGCAAACAAAAGCTCCCAAAAATGAGAGAACTGAAGGACTAGTGAGCATGAGGGACTGAAAGAAATAAATGTTGGTAAGAAAAACAAAGTAGCAGAGATCTCAATGAGATCAAAAAGATGATCAATGGTGATTTTTTTTAAATATAAAAACTTGTTGTGAATGTTGCTGGGTAGACTTTATCTGAAACATAAATTATATCCCAGAATTGAGAGAGGTGACTGTAGAGATAGTGGTTGCATTATGTGGTCACCATTGTTACTTCATAGATTCTGGAAATATTCCTGCAGATTGGAAGGTAGACCCTGCTATTTAAGAAAGGGAGGAGAAAGGAAACTGAATTGTTTCATTACACTGGTTAGTCTGACGTCACTGGGGAAAATGCTAAAATCTGTTACAAAGCACAGTAACTGGGCGTTTCAAAATAATGGAAGGATTGGGCAGAGTCATTATGTTTTCCTTGCATAAATATGTTCGATAAAGCTATTGGAGCTTTGTGGATAGCAGAATAGATAGAGGAAAACAAGTAGGTGTGGTGCATTTCGATTTTCAGAAGGCCTTTGATAAGGATCTGCACAAAAGGTTAGTAAGCACAATTTGTGTGTGGAATTGGGGGCAATTTACTGGTATAGATTGAGATTTGGTTAATGAAGACAAAGCAGACAGCAGGATCTTTGACAGGCTGTGAATGGTGGGGTATGGCAATGGATTCCAGCTGTTGACTGATTCCTGGGATGGCAGGATATGAGAAGAGATTGAGGCAAGCCTGCCTGTATTCTCTAGAGTTCAGGAAAATAAGTGATCTGATTGAAGCATACAAAATTCTTACAGATCTTGACAGACGCGATCAGACTGGATGTTTCCCCTGCCTTGTGAGCCTAAAACCGGGGACACAGTCTCAAAATAAGGGGTTATTCATTTAGGACTGAGGTGAGGATGAGTTTGTTCCCTCAGAATGGTAATTTTAGACATTTTTTCCCCACAGGACTGTATGAGTTTACTCATTGAGAATGTTCATGACAGCTTGATAGAATTATAGATATTGTAGACATCAAGGGATATAGGATAGTGTGGGAAAATGGATTTCAGGTAGATCAGCCATGATCTAGTTGATTGACGGAGCAGGCTGTAGGGTCTGAATGACCTGTACCTGCTGCTATTTACTCTCTCTTCTTTTGTGCAGGTATTTCCTTTCATTAAAGAATAGATCAGTCTTACTAAGTTTAATAAAGGAGCGCCACATAAATTACCAAGTCAATGTGGGATATCATCCAGTATGGTTGTTTATGGTATCTGAAACTTAGAAGTTTTAGATTTACTACTTTCAAACTGCAAGCACCATTCTCATAGTTTATCAAAAGGACAGACCTTTCAAATGTTATTGAAATTAGAAAAAGACCTGGATTTTTTAAAGAAAAAAGCATGTTCCTTATAAGAAATATCAAGTAAGATTCAAATACATGGTTCTGAATGAGGTGGGTTAATTGACTGAATTAAGATTTTTTTAAGAGCTTGGTACACTTGATACGAGATGTGATTACTAATTTTAGTTTTTTGCATCTTCAACAACTGATATTTCTCCTATTATTACATGTATCCTGTCTATAATTATATGAAGCTTTTTTTTTCCACAGTTGTAGAAATAATTTGCACAACTATTATGTTTTGCTGGAGAGAATACATGTTGATATTAACCGTTGTATCATTTATATAGTGAACTGACTGGCTGGTAGGTGATAGTTGGCTTTCTTTATGGATTTATTAAAACCAGAAGTATAGAGTAAAATTTCTTTTATTTAAAACCAGACACTGGTGTTCCAATTGCACTTCTTATTTTGTGAATTGTATTTGTGACTGGAAATTAGAGAAGTACGTTATTCATTAGTTGAGCGATTAGATTGGCTGAAATGGTGTATATTTTCGCATGTGGTGACCCTTCATTCTGCAGATGACTATGTAATGCTTTGTCTGTAATATCTCCACACTATCAGCTTGTTGCCAGTAACTACCATTCTAACTCAATGAAAGTTGCAGTGTGGATAGTAAAAATTTAAATTGAATTTATTTCAGAAGTCGATGAAGGAGTTTTTTATGGTTTCGGGATTAGCAGTTTTAATAAACCATGAGGCACAGATACGTTTTAATTGGCTTCTCATGTAAGATGTGAGATTATATATATTTTAGTATTCATTTTAGAGTTTGGATTTGAGCTAGTGACATAGATTTTGATCTGTATACCTGAAAGTGTTTATGACTAATATTTAAGTATTTCTGTACCCTTAGTGATTTATTTTAAGGCAGTTTTCAAACTTCTGGATATAATGATATTTTGTTTACATTGGGAGAGCTTGAGTCAAACAAAGTAGATAGTGTATTGGGCTGTCAGAGGATTCTGGAATTCCTTTGGGCTTGGAAAATATATTTTTGGTTTCACATTGGGACAGCTTGCAGAGGTCTTGGCAGATGCTGGATGTACAAAACAGATACTCCTGAGAATGGGAAATTGAAGACTGTTCAGAAAGAGGGTGAGGTAATGAGGAAGAGCATCTCAACCACTGCACGTAGCCAGTGGCAGTAGAACTGTTCTCTATCAAGACCCCTAGTAGGTATCTTCAGGAGAACATGACATGAGCATTAATTTGAAATGGAATTGAGATTTTATTCTCAGTTACCTGGTCCATGCCATGTTGTATTTCTATAGATGGTCCAATTTGGTCTAATGTCTTCAATGGCATGGTTTTTATGCAATTAATTTCCACAAAACTGCAGTAATTTTGTGCTAACTCATTATCTGATGTGTGCTACGCTGAATAGTGTTACTCAGAGTGAAATAACCACCTTTTTTGTACAGGGAAAGAAACATTGGTGGGAAAGCACTTTCCAGTAGCAGTGAATTATTACCTGGTAAGAGAAGAAGAACACTTTGTTTTTCCGGAGAGGAACCCTGAAGAAAGTTGCAAGTGAAAATGACAATGCTTGTGTGTCTGCTATACTGTATTAGCTCAACATTATAAAATTTACGCAATTCTTCTTTGAGGCCCTTTCTTGCTCAATTGGATGATCCGTAACCACCAAGCTAAAAAGGAATCTTCTGATTAAGAGCTTCTATCTCACAGAGGATGTTTTAATCTGATTCATATCTATCACCCTGCACTGAAATCTCGGCTCACGTGTTGGCAGGTGCAACAAATTCTGTCACTACAGGTGAGATGATCCATGATGTTCTAAAATAATCAACAGCATTCTAAACGAAACCACCTAATAATTTCTTTATTTTAAACCCCAGTTAATTCTATCTCCAATTTTCAAAATGAATTTCAGGATCCAAATTCTCATCTTTGCCAAACCTCCCCTGTCTGTACACTACCTGTGTACTGCACTTTGTTGAAATTTGCTGATTTGTTTTTGAGATGTAATGTTTACAGTCAAACAAATGAATCTGGTCTGTGATGAAGCTGAAAAAAATCAAGAGTACGTTCCATGAGCTTAAACTTAGGTTTTGTAAACTGCATTTTTCATACAAAACGTGACCTGCAATAATAACATTTTGACATTGTGTTGTTGAAATTGAATTCGTAGGAATTGCAGATGCCTCGGGCACCTACAAAATTTTGTAGATTTTACAACAGAGATATTCTGTAATATGGGCAGAGGCTTAACCGCTGCATTAGTTAGTTGAAATTTACTAATTAAAAATTATTCCGTCTTCATGGTGGTAATCATATGCCTCTTACTCACTGCTCCAAATTCTGTCCTTGGATGCAAATGATGCTTTCCTTCCTTTTCAACTCTCTCTTCTGTTTTGCTTATTATTAATGATGCATTAATATTTACAAAATCTTTTTTAAATGTTAAAATGTTCCAAAACACAACAGGTGAGATATTACTAATTTGCTTGGGAGGTTTTTTAATTGTAAAGATGATATGAGATTGATTTTTGAGGTAGCAAGTTAATTCAAATGTTTAATTTTCAGGCCTTGAAGTTGATATTTTGGTTAAGCTATGAAGAGCATTTGGACTCAGTGTCAGGTTTTATTGAGATGCAGTAACCTTCAGAGGACCTGAGATACAAACACATTACAGTAGAAACATAATGAGTGGTTTGGTGTTAAGGGCATTGCAAGAAATTCCCACGGTATGTCAGTAAGCTATATGGTTGATCTGTGTAACCTTTGTAGAACTGTTGAGCAGTGCCTACACAGTCTTTCGTTAACTGTCAGATTTTTGATAATTCTGACGGCTTAATTGAAAAAGGTAGTTGACTAACTTCATTTTTGTTTAAGCGTGGATGGTGAGTGGCATGTTTTTGTGACCCATTATGTTAAAAAAAACTCCGATGTACTCATTTGGTGTTATTCTATAGAAAGTCCAGCAGCTGTTACTTTTGTTGTAGAATACGAACCAGGCAAAGAAGTAGTGGTATAGTGAAATTACATCCTATGTAGAAAATTGAAGGTTGAGCTTAGAGTCTTTATAAAATCATGAGGGCATAAATAAGGTGAGTAGCAATGGTCTTTTCCTCAGACTAGAGAAATTCAAAACTGGAGGGCATATTTTTATGGTGAGAAGAAGGATTTAAAAGGGACCTGAGGGCAACTTTTTCACAGAAGATTGTTCATATGTCGAATAATCTGCCACAGGAAGTGGTAGATGCAAGTGCAGTTACAACATTTAAAAGACATTTGGACAGGTACATAAATAGGAAAGCTTTAGGGGGGAAAAGAGTGCAATGCAAGCAAATGGGACTAGTTTGGTTTGGGAAACTTGGCATGAACGAGTTGGACCAAAGGGTCTGTTTTCTGTGCTGTATTGTTCTATGACTGACCCAATCAGTTGCATATGATTGGACTAATATCCTTAGAATTGATTTTTAAAAAAAGTTTATAGATGTCAAATTGTGTGAGGTGTATATAACTCCTTTAATCTGGTTGCAAGGCTATTAACATTGTTGATTGTAATTGAACTCCCATGATATTGTGTATGTGGTTAATTTTGATAGTGACTGGGATTGTGCGTGGTGCTATTTAGTGATTCCAGAAGTGATTGTGGTGTGTGTAGTCTCTGCTGTGTTGATGCTTGGTGAGATTCACTTCTGTCACTGGTGCTTTGATAGTTACTTCCTGTGAGTGAGATACTGCATTTTCCAGTAATGTACTTGTACTGGAGTCTGCTTCATTAGCTGAAAACTTTTTATTTACATTTGTATCTTCCACAGTTCAACATGTTGAACAATACTTGGAGGAAGCACTGAGCGTGGCAAGGGTGCAAAATGTACTCTGGGTGGGGGAATCCGTGTCCACCACCAAGAGTGTTTCGACAGCAGTGTTACTGATCGAGCTGGTCGGGTGACGTAGCTGCTAGACTGGGTATCCAGCAGGTGTTGATGGGAGAAACATACTTGATATCGTCCTTCGCAATCTGCTGACTGCCAATGTATCTATCCTTGATAGTATCTTTAGGAATGAACACCGCACAATCACTGTGGTAAATGGGACAGACTTCAAACAGATCTAGCAGTTCAATACTAGGCATCCATGAGGTGCTGTGGACCATCAACAGCAGCAGAATTGTACTCCATAATCTACCACCTCATGGCCCGGCATATTCCGCACTCGACCATTACCATCAAGCCAGGGGATCAACCCTGGTTCAATGGAGAGTGTAGGAGAGCATGCTAAGAGCAGAACAGGTATACCTAAAGACGAGGTGTCAACCTGGTGAAGCAAGTAAACAGGACTAATTGCAAGCCAAACAGCATACCAGTGATAGACAGAGCTTATTGATCCCATAACCAATGGGTCAGTTCTAAGCACTGCAGTCCTGCCACATCTACTCATGAATAGTGGTGGACAATTAAACAACTCGCTGAAGGAGGCTCCACAAATAGCCCCATCCTCAATGGTAGAAGAACCCAACACGTCAGTGCAAAATATAAGGCTGAAACATTCACAGCAAAAGTGGATGACCCATCTCTGCCTCCTCTAGTGGTCCCCAGCATCACAGATACCTGTCTCCAGCCAATTCAATTCACTCCATGTGATAACAGGAAATATTTGGAGGCACTGGATTTTGTAAAGGCTATGGGCCCTAACAACATTCTGGCAATAGTACTGCAGACTTGGGCTCCAGAACCTGCTGCTCCCCTAGCCAAGCTCTTCCAGTACAGTTACAACACTAGCATCAACCCGACAATGTGGAAAATTACCCAGATATGTCCTATATACAAAAAGTCGGACAAATCGAACCTGGCCAATTACTGCCCCATCAATCTACTGTCGATCATCAGAAAAATGCTATAAAGCAGCACCTACTAAACAGAAGCCTGCACACTAACACCGAGTTTGGATTGTGCCAGGGCTACTCAGTTCTTGACCTCATTGTAGCCTTGGTTTAAACATGGAGAAAAGAACTGAATTCCAGAGGTGAGAGTGACTGATGGACCTGGACATCAAGCCCGCATTTGACTCTGTGTGCATCAAGGACCCTAGCAAAACTCACTGCTGGTTAGCATTGTATCTGGCATAAATGAAGATGGGCATGGTTGTTGGATGTCCGTCATCTCAGCTCGAGTTTCTCAGGATCGTGTCTTCGGCTGAGCCATTTTCAACAGCTTCATCGATGACTTCCCTCCCTCTTAGGGTGTTTGCTGATAATTGCATGATATTCAGCACCACTCATGACGACTCAGATCCTGAAGCAGTTCAAATACAAGACAATTTAGACTGTATCCAGGTTTGGGCTGACAAGTGGCAAGTAACATTCACACTACACAAATGCTAGGCAACGACCATCTACAGTAAGAGCAAACCACCTCTGACATTCGATGGTCTTACTATCACTATCTTACCCTCACTATCAACATCCTTAGGGTTACCATTGAGCAAAAATTCAGTTGGACTTGCCGCATAAACACAGGCTAGGAATACTGTGGCAAGTAACTCGCCTCCTGGCTCCCCTGTACACAGTCTACTAAGCATAGGTCAGGAGTATAACGGAATACTAAATATAAACTGAAACAATTGCGATGCTGTAAATTGGGAACAAAAACAGAAATTGTTAGAGAAGCTCAGCCGAACTGGCAGCGTCTTTGAAGAAAAAATCAGAGTTAATATTTCGGGTCTGGTGCCCCTTCCTCTGAACTCATGATGGAATGCTCCCCATTTGCTTGGATGAGTGCATCTTCAATAACTCATTCAAGAAACGTGATGCCATTTAGGATAAAGCAGGCAGTTTGATTGGCACCACATCCTCAAGCATTCACTGCCTCCACCACCAGTACTGGGTAGCAACAGTGTGTACTATCTATAAGATGCCCTGCAGAAATTCAACAAAGATCCTTAGACATCACCTTTCAAATGCACGACCACTTTCAGTTATAAGGACAAGGGCAGCAGATACATGGGAATACCACTACCTGTAAGTTCCCCTCCAGTCCACGATTGTATAAGTAACAAATTTCTGTTTTTGTTTACTGATCTTAATGAGGAAAGCAGTGGAGGGGTTGGGGGCATTGTGTTTGCGGGCAGCATGATATCAAGAATATGACAGTTGGTCTCCAATAATGTGCACTTTTAAACAGGACTTCAGATTTGTCACATTAAAATCAATCTACAAGAATCAGTGACATGTGCCCTGGAGCCAGAACCTGGTTGATACTTCTTTTTTCCTCCTTTAATCCAAAAGTGCTGAGGCTAGGAGATCTGGTTGCTATGTTTCTTGACATTTAGTTACTCCACACTGAGTTAGACTGAACCTGATACTTTGTTTTGTATGACTTGGTTACACGTCACTTGGCTGCTTAAGGATTAGCTGCACCCAGGAAGTTGTGTGGGAAGTTACAGCTTTGTTGATTTGTTGTGCAGTGTACCAGCGCTGCCCTGTACCCACGTTAAATTTTTTCCTACTGGAACCTATTCAGCAGCAATTTCAACTTCATTACTTTAAGGAACAGATAACACCAGTTTCCAACTGCTTGCCAGGGAATGTTGTATTTGAACAAATTCTTATAGACTCCACATGTTGGAGCCAGTTTATAAATGTTTGTACTGCTGCTCATTAGATTCATTCAGAAATTTAATCTGCACAGAAATGGAAAACCACTGATCATTTTTATATATGTGTAACCGAAAGTTGACACTTGACTATTGGCACGATGAGCATAAACAAGTGGATAATTGAAGTGTTTTGGTATGGATCAGAAATTTTGCGCAATGGAAATAAGGAACCTATGTTTGCTGTTTGGAAATTTTATTAACGCTGGATATGTTTTTATTTCAAATGTGGAATATAGTCAAATCTATCATTGGAATGTAGGCAGTGATTAATTGTAGATCAGTTTCCTGATTTGGTGATAAGTAATAGGAGTTTTAAAAAATATCCAGAACTTAGGTCTCTGGTTTAAATGAATTAGTGAGGTTGGTGGTGCCTTTCCTCCATGTACCTAACTTTAGACTACAAAGGTCACATGTAAAATTTGAGAATGCTAATCCTAATTGCAATTCAGTAACTCCCATGTGAAGAGTTACTGAGTATGTGTGGATGAACTGTGATGCCTTCCTCTGTTGAATAAACCCCATTGGTTACAGCTCATTGTGTCAATCTATGGTGATGAGGATAGACATTGAAAGCTAATGACTCACTAGTATTTCCCAAAGCATCATTTTATTTACTCATTAAGACCAGAATATTTTAATTGTGGGTCTCTGTGTGCTTGTCAATTAATGCCTGTTGTGAGTGCAACTGTGCAAAATTAAATTTATGCTAGCGCGTACATGGTTCTTTTCTGTATTTTTAATTTTGCTCGTGTTGCCCACCCAGATGATTCCAACATAATGAACCGCTTAATTCCGATCCATGATTTTGGAAGCATTGACAATACCTGTTATGACTCTGATTGAGAAGAGGCTTTTTGGAGAGCGGGATTGGTTAGATTAGTTGCTGGATAGTTGTTTTGCGATGTAGATTGGTGCCAACAGTGTGAGTTCAATTCCCACACCAGCTGACACTTTGTCGTAGGACTCTCCTTTTTAACCTCTCCCTCACTTGAGGCATGGTGACCCTCAGGTTAAACTACCACCAGTCCTCTCTCTCTTTAATGAGAGAGCAGCCCTTTGATCTGAAAGGACTGTCTTGACTTTACCTTTTTATTAGAGAGTAATTCACTGGAATTATATTAACTTTACATTATTCTGTTTCGTGGATCCTGGGAAATCTTTCATATTTTCAGATGCCAGTAGCAGCTGCGCTGGAAAGGCTTGTTTGGCTCAGATGCACCAGCCCTTTGTACTAGAGTTGGGATATTGTCAATGTCCATATTCTTCCATGCCCAGTAAGTCAGTTGTTCTTGAATATTGTTTGGCACTATCAGACCTGGCTTGATATGCACATCACAGGAGTATCTGCAAGGGTTTATGTAGAATTGTCATCTTGATATTTTTGGCTCATGACACTTGCAGGCATTATAGCCTTACCTTTTGCACGTAGTCAGCTCCAGCATGTTTGAGATTAAGGGTATAGTCGTCATAATCTCTCATTGTCCAGCACTGTACTTGTCTAGACATGGTAGAGTGTAATGATGGAAATGGGCCCCAAGAGGGTCCGTGAATATTCCCATTCCATTTCTCAGGTGTTTCCTGATTCAGTGGCTGTCCAGTTAAAATATTTGCTTCAAGTCTGTGCCTGTTGTTATGTCATTTGTTTATTTTCATCCTTTACTGTTCTGTATTGTTCCTTCATGCCATCACTCATCTGCTTCACATAATTTCTTCTCTGCTCATTGCCACCCAGAAGCTTTGATTAGGTTTGGCTTTTGCATTAGTTTTCTGTTGTATATCAGAGGAATCTCTGATCATTGGGTATTTGCTGTTATGTAAATGCAAATGTTTGGATCTAGTGGAAGCAATGAGGATGGGCAAAAATCTGAAGCATGTGGTAACCTGCTCTATCTCTTGAGGTGCGGGTAGAAGCTTAATACTTAAATTTGAGCCAGCTTCATTTTCCTCGGTCCATATGAAATTTAATCCATGTAGTGTACATTTGCTGTAAAATCATGTTTCACTCCATGTTGTCATGGAAATGGCAACTGTAAAACAGAGCAGGCACTCCAGTTTTTTTTATGGTAGCTTAAAATAGATCTCTGAATAACTAGTGGCAGCACAGTAGGCTGGGAAATTGCTGGTTCCCAGCTTCTCATGAATATCAGAACTGTAATACATTTTTGCAATACCCTCCTTGCCATTAGTAAATTGGCAATTGATCTTTAGTATTTGTCAGTTAATTCTTTCACCTTTGTAAGTCCGTTTTCAGTCAGTAAGTGATTTAGAAACCAGCCTTGCAAATGTTTGTATTTATTATTGTACATAAGCAAAGTGTTCAGTCAGGAACTTAGTTGCCAAACTGGCTTTGTTCTGAATTTCAAGCTTTGTGCTGTTAATAGTGTAGAAGAGCAAGGTTGTTTTGCTGATTGAGATAATGTTTGAGTGATACAGCCCTGGAGAATCTACAGTTTGATGCCTGGTGTTTACAGATAACTGATCTGAACCTCAGAGGAATTATGATTAACTTCAGCACTTGGGTTCAGGAGAGAAAACTGGTATGGATCCTTTAAGAAGTTTAGAACACTATTTGACTTGCCAACTCTCAGACTGGCAAGGTCAGGAAACAGGCAGCACTAAGGGAATAGGTACGTTGACACATTTCAGCCCAATTTATCCAATGAAAATTCAGCAATGCTTTATCCTGGTCACCCTCCGCTGATATCAGTTGGAGGTTGCTTATCTGTGGATGTCAAGTGAGGACAGCATTGGATTTACTTATGCAATGGATGTTGAATTCTGCAAAATCCTACCTCTGGGCTTGCATATGAAGACTGACCTCTTGGAAAATTACTGGAGGTTGGTTGTTTTTTTTTCTAACTTTACACAGCATGAGTTTGTGCCTTCAAGAAATGAAGAGATCCTTGTGAAGGGAGAAAAATCTGTCCATTAAACTGAATCAGAAGTTTATCTGCAGATATGTTTCTCTTGTAATTTTGCATACACCTGGCAGTCAGTTGAAGTCAGCTCCCAAACAGGAATACACATGTTGAAAGGCCTGAGCCTTGTGGATAGTATGAATCTTGTTGAAAAATGCTACCAAGTCTTCAGTAGAGTCAGAGTCCTACAGCATAGAAACTTACCCTTTGGTCCAATGGGGGAGGAAAGGGTAGCACTCCAAACAGTATAATGGCCTTTGGGAAGCAAAGCAGCAGGTTAACATCTATGGGGGCAGATTCAACTGCATGGAAAAGCATGAAAAAAAATGAAAAGAAAGGAGAACTCCAGGGGTTATTAAAGCCTCCAGAACACAAAATAGGACAGAGTGTTTGAAAAAAGTTAGGAATCTAATTTCAAGCACATCGGATAAAGGAATGACTGTAAAAGGGAAAGTAAATACAGGACTGAAGGTGTTGTATCTGAAGGCACGCAGTATGTGAAATAAAGTAAATGAGTTTGTGGTGCAGATTGAAATTGGCGGGCATGATGTGGTGGGCATCATGGAGATGTGGCTGCAATGGGATCGGGACTGGGAGCCAAAAATCCAAGGTCATACGTCCAATCAAAAAGACAGGCAGTTGGGCAGAGGGGGTGGGGTTGCCTTGTTAGTAAGAAATGAAATTAAATCGATATCGAGAAATGACATAGGGTCAGATGATGTAGAAACTGTGTGGGTAGAGTTGAGGAACGGCAAAGGTGAAAAAAACCATAATGGGAGTTATGTACACGCCTCCAAACAGTAGTCAGAATGTGGGGCACAAGGTACACAGGAGGTAGAAAAGGCAAGTAAGAAAGGCAAGATTACAGTGATCATGTGGGATTCCAATATGCAGGTGGACTGGGAAAATCAGATTGGTAGTGGATCGCAAGAAAAGGAATTTGTGGAATGTCAACAAGATAGCCTTTTGGAGCAGCTTGTGGTAGAGCCCACTAGGGAACAGGCAATTCTGCATTTAGTGGTGTGCAATGAGTTAGACTTGATAAGGGAGCTTAAGGTGAAGGAACCGTTAGGAGGCAGTGACCATAATATGATATAATTTAGTGTGCAATTTGAGAGGGAGAAGCTGGAATCAAATGTAACGGTATTACAATTGAATAAAGGCAACTGCAGAGGCATGAGGGAGGAGCTGGCCAGAATTGACTGGGAGAGGAGCCTGGCAGGAAAGACAGTGGAACAGCAATGGCAGGAGTTTATGGGAGTCATCAGGAAAAAGAAGTATACTGAAGGAAGGATGAGGCAACCATGGCTGACAAGGGAAATCAGGGACAGCATAAAAAGGAAAGAGAAAGCAAATAATGTGTCGAAGGGCAGTAGGAAGCCAGGGGATTGGCAAGCCTACAAAGAGCAACGGAGGATGACTGAAAAAGAAATAAGGAGGGAGAAGAGTAGGGGACAAAGAAATGATGGAGGAACTGAGCAAGTTCTTTGCGCCAGTCTTCACTGTGGAAAACATGAGTAACGTTTCAAAAATTCAGGAGTCTGGGCAGAGGCGAGTATGGTGGCCATCACCAAGGAGAAAGTGCTAGAAAAACTGAAAGGCCTGAAGGTGGGAAAATCACCTGGATCGGATTGCCTACACCCCAGAGTACTGAGGAGATAATCGAACAGATCGTGGAAGTATTAGTGATGATCTTTGAGGAATCACTGGAGTCAGGGAGGGATCTAGAGGGCTAGAAAATCGCTAATGTAACCTCCCTGTTTAAGAAGGGAGTAAGGCAAAAGATGGAAAATTACAGGCTGATTAGCCTGACCTCAGTCGTTGGTAAGATTTTGGAGTCCATTGTGAACAATGAGATTTCTGAATACTTGGAAGCGCATGGTAGAGGAAGGCAAAATCAGTGTGGTTTCATCAAGTGGAGCTCATGCCTGACAAATCTGCTAGAATTCTTTGAGGAGGTAATGAGCAGGTTAGACAAAGGAGAGCCGATGGATGTTATCTACCTGGACTTCAAGAAGGCCTTTGACAAGGTGCCGCACAGGAAGCTGCTGAGTAAGATAAGGGCCCACGGTTTTGAGGCAAGGTACTAGCATGGATAGAAGATTGGCTGTCTGGCAGAAAGCAGAGATTGGGGATAAAAGTGTCCTTCTCAGGATGGCAGCCGGTGATTAGTGGTATTCCGCAAGGGTCAGTGTTGGGACCACAACTTTTCTCTGTATACATTAATGACCTAGATGAAGGAACTGAGGGCATTCTGGCTAAAAGTTGCAGATAATACAAAGATAGGTGGAGGGACAGTAGTATTGAGGAGGCAGGGAGGCTACAGAAAGATTTAGACAGGTTAGGAGTGTGGGCAAAGAAGTGGCAGATGGAATATACCTTGGGAAAGTGTGAGGTCATGCACTTCAGTAGGAAGAAGACAGGCATGGACTGTTTTCTAAATGGGGAGAAATTTCAGAAGTCTGAAGTACAAAGAGACTTGGGAGTCCTAGTCCAGGAGTCTCTTAAGGTTAACTTAGCAGGTTGAATCAGTAGTTAAGAAGACAAATACAATGTTGGCACTTATTTCGAGAGGACTAGAATATAAAAGTAGGGATGTACTTCTGAGGCTTTCTAAGGCTCTGGTCAGACCACGTTTAGAATATTGTGAGCAATTTTCATAGATCATAGAATCATAGAATCCCTACAGTGTGGAAACAGGCCCTTCGGCCCAGCAAGTCCACACCGACCCTCAGAGCATTCCACTATAACCCACCTAATCTACACATCCCTCAGCACTATGGGCAATTTAGCATGGCCAATCCACCTAGCCGGTACACCTTTGGACTGTGAGGAAACTGGAGCACCCGGAGGAAACCCACACAAACACGGGGAGAATGTGCAAACTCCGCACAGACAGGCACCAGAGGGTGGAATCGAACCCGGATTGCTGGCGCTGTGAGGCAGCAGTGCTAACCACTGAGTCACCGTGCTGCCCCAAAGCATTATGTTTCTGGCCATGAATTTACACACATGGTCAGTATGAGGATTGAACCCATGACCATGGTGTTATTAGTACCATGCTCTAGCTGAGCTAACAGACCAGTATTTTGAGTATTTTGGGCCCCATATTGCAGCAAGAATGTTTTGGCCTTGGAGGGGTCCAGAGGAAATTACGAGAATGATCGCAGGAATGAAAGGCTTAACATACGAGGATCGTTTGAGGACTCAATGGAGTTTAGAAAGATGGGTTGGATTTAATTGAAACTTACAGAATACCGAAAGGTCTGGATCGAGTGGATGTTGGGAAGATGTTTCCATTAGCAGGAGAGACCAGGATCTGAGGGTACAGCCTTAGAGTAAAGGAAAGACCCTTTTAGAACGGAAATGAGGAGAACCTTCTTCAGCCAGAGTGTGGTGAATCTATGGAATTCACTGCCACAGAAGACTGTGGAAGCCAGGTCATTCTGTCTATTTAAGACAGAGATAGATAGATAGGTTCTTGATTGTTAAGGGGATCAAGCGTTACATGGAGAAGGTGAGAGAATGGAGTTGAGAAATTTATCAGCCATGATTGAATGGCGTAGCAAATTCAATGGGCCGAATGACTTAATTTCTGCTCCTATGTCTTATGGTCTAGCTGACCATAATCCCAAACTAAACAAGTCTCATTTGCTTGCGTTTGGCCCATATCCCTCCAAAGTGGCATCGCCAACAATCCGTACAACCACAACATGATGTCCCAACTCCTGTACTCAAAGGTCTGAGCAATGAGGTTAAGCATGCCAAGTGTCTTGTTTATCACTCTGTCTACCTGTGACGCAACTTTGAATGAACTATGTACCTAGATCTCTCTTGTTCTACAACATTCTGCAGGACCTTGCCATTAACTATGTAAGTCCTGCCCTGGTTTGCCTTATCAAAATGCAACACCTCGTATTTTTCTAAATTAAATTCATCTGCCACTCCTGGGCCCATTGGCTGAATTGATCAAGATCCCTTTGTAAATTTAGAATACCTTCCTCACTGTCCACTAAGCCACTAATTTTGGTGTCATTCACAAACTTACTTACCATGCTTCCTGTATTCTCAATAATAGTTTATATAAATGACAAACAACAGTGGACCCAGGACCAATCACTGTGGAACACTGTGGACGTCACAGGCCTCCAGTTCAAAAAATAACTGGCTACCACCAACCTCTTTCATGTACTATTGATCTCTTTTTCTTTTGGATAACTTGTATGCCTCTTCCTTGGATTTAATAAATAGTATGGCTATTATACTTTGTAACCCGTGGTTTGGCCACCTTCCTGTTTTCCTTTCTGCTCAAAAGTAATGGACAATTGTTATGCTCTTTAAATGTTTGCCATTGCATTTCCACTACCATCCTCCTTAAGTAATTCTCTTCAATCTATCATAGCCAACTACAGCCTCATACCATCGTATTTCACTCTGTTTAGGACCTTAGTGTCCAAAATCAACTACACCACTCTTCATTTTGATGAAGAATTCTGTCATATTATTGGTCACCAAAGGACTTGAAAGACCAGGATGCCAATTATTCCGTTCTCATTACACAATAACACTCTAGGATGGCCTGTTCTCTCATTGGTTCCTCCAAGGTTCCTGAATTTTCTTCTTACTCTGAGAACTATTCGAAATGGCGCCAGATTGTGGCATCAGTGGAAAAGCTTTTCACTATATTTTACTGCTTTTCTCACTGTAAAATTTGTGACAATAAGACCATTCATGTATTGGTCCAGAAAACCATCCCATACGCACCCCTCCTCTGCGGTATTGTTACTGATTTGATTTGCCCAATTGATATGCAGATAAAGTCACAGTCAGTCCAGTAGTGTTGTAATAATTTTTCTCACCATTATATCTGGTAATGTGACAAAGGGTCCTATTGAGGTGGAACTGTGTGTAAGCCACTTTCTTCAGGATCACTAGTCCTTACCAAGACCTTTCTGAGATCAGTTTTGAGGCTAGCTGGTCTCTAGCAGATTCTGGGGTCTGTGCAAGGAAGGAAACACTAGGACAGACTTTCTTGAGAATACTTTTTTCAAAATCAAAGTGACACAGACTTGCGCATGATCAGTTTACCTCAAAACTTGGATATAATTTTCTAAAACAGACTTTCCCAGTAGAGTTAAAGGCAAATGTGGAGTTTCAGAATGTGATAAAGGTGCGTAGAGTGTGACAGTCATAATTTGGTCCTTTGGATTTGTGCAGGTTATCACTTAATCTGTAAGTCCTTAATATTCTTAATTATTCTGTTATTTTTACTATTGCTTGTTGCACAAATTTAATAAATTCTTTAAATTTTGTGTCTTTTTTAAAGTCGGCTTGCAATCAAAATTCTACCGTAAGTTGTGATTTTTTTGTTAAACGTCATCTGGATGAAGTGCTGGAAAATAAATTGGTTCCTGTCTTCTTTTTCTTTTTACCAGCTTCAGTAAATCCGTTGCCATTAGTCTGCAGCACTGGGCACAGACAAACAAATGTAATCTGCCCCCTTCAGAGAAAATTGTAAGGAACATGGGGATTCTCATAGACTGAATAACTCCGCTAATGTGAGCCACATTCTTGAAGAGATTAAGCCTTTTGTCTCTCTAGTTTTCCCTTTTCGGACAGTTTAAGAAATTCTTCTCCATTTATTTCCTTTTTTCACTACCCTTACTTCAATGCTGACACCCAAAAATGTTTAACTGAAAGTTTTGGTGCTATCTATCACTACTATGAATCATTTTGGAAATTTGTAATTCAGATTAGGCACAGGTTCATTGTAGCCTTCTTTCACAATGTCTTTTTTTTTTTAATCAAGAGTACACCAAAATCAGATACATTTACTCTTCTGCAATTGAGTGATTTCAACTAATGAGAGGGAAGAAGGAACTTGTATGAAAACTGCAGCATAGCCATGAGTTTGGGCTAATGGCAGTTAAAAGCTATATAGAGGTTCTGTGGTTAGGGAAGATTGAATCAATCAAGTAGTCTTAATCCAGGGAAGATAACCAGGGCCACACTTAGTCACCTCTACTGATTACATGCAATTACAAACACTGTATGACTTTTAATTTGTGGAAACAAGACTTATCAAACCAACTTTGTGTTTTTCTGGAGCTTGAAACTGTGGATTTCTTGATGTCTTCGTCCTTCCATCTTTCCATTCTCTTAGAACATTCAGACTTAAAACTCTAGCTTGGTGTTTCCTAGTCTGTTCTTGGCCAAAGGTTCCTTCCAGCTTTGCTTGATGCCTTGAAATAGAAGACCCTTCATACTAGCTTTCCAGATTCTCTTGAGCATCATTTGAAACTTAAAAATCATTAAATTTATAGTTCAGAAAGCAGTACAGTGCTTTTTCAAGTTTTTTTTTTGGTAATGCAACTTTAAACGAAAGTAATTATTTGTTCTGCATTCTCTCAGCATTGCTAGTAATCAGAATTAGACAATGGGTACAAGTCTGAAATCTCAACTGTAACATCCACAGTGACTGAAGACATTGAATCAAGTGAAGTAGGATAAACTTGATTAGTACCTCTTTCTAAAATATTTTTTCACTTCCTTGGAGGTTTCAGTAGTAAGTTATTTCCACTGCATCTGTCAAAAAAAATTGTATAATATGTAAAAGTAAATTGTACAGTGTTATCAGGATTATTGTTGTGTGCTTTTTGCTGGCTTCACAAAACTGCAAAGTACTCTGCTGAATAAGTAATAGTATTGGTATAACCTGCTGTTTCATCTGTAAAGTATTCTGCAGCAAATGTCAGTTTGAATACAAATATTATTTCTTCGCCAACGCTATTGGTAAAGACAGTCTGAATGTTCCATAAAAGAGCAAAAGATCTTAGATTTGATTCCTGGTCGGTGCTATTAATAAATCTCTGATGGGAAAGCTCTGAAGGTTCTTCTAGTCCAGGGCTTGGAAGGGAAGACTGTTTGGTTACATGTGGAATTTGTGGATGCAGATGTGAGAAGGATTGGCTTTGGCAGTGATGAGCCCCCCCCCCCCCCCCCGCCAAGCGCACACATACACCACCTTCCCCAGGTGGAAATCCTATTGTGACCAAATGTTCCTTTAAAGTACTTGTTATTTTTCTGCATTAATTGTTATGTGGTACTCTCAGGATGAGTATCAGCGTTCAAAATGCAGTATGGTGATGGACATATTTGCCAAGGAAACTTCACAAGTAGACTGTGAAAAATCAAAGATGATGTCAAAAATATGAAGAATGATCACCCCTGTACATTATATCTGAATAGTTGCAAGCATTCTCAGGGAGTGTGGGAAAACAATGCACAAGGTTGATTCAAGGAGCAGCAGCTTTAGAGCACAAGTCACCATGTGTGTACATAAAGATATTTTTATGAATAAAATGTATTTTTGAAATTTAAAAAAAAGTCAGCATGCGAGAATCTGAGTGCCACTTCCAATCACAGATTCTGTGTCTCCCATGTTTGCTGTTCCAGTTTCTATAATCACAGGTTTCCTGCCTTTTGTTCTTACTGCTCCTTCAGAGACAGAATCTTTGACTACAGGAGCAGCAAATGTGGAAGGGAGGGAAACAGGTCGGCGATCGAGGAACAGTCATCCTAGATGAGTCCAACCCATGTGATATCTGTTGGGACCAGTAGGCTGAGGGTGGGAGAGAAGAAGCAGATAAAGGTGGAGGAGGAACAAGGAGATAGACAGAAACCCAGTAACGAGGCCGGGAGAGTGACTAATAGCATTAATGTGTTGAAGGCTGCCAATTAGTAGAGAGGTTGGTGACCTTTTTACGTTTGTTGCTTTTTCTAATGTTCATTTGTGAAAAGCAGCTCTATCTCAAAGTTGAAATCAGACGCCAACCTTTCTCTAGGGTGTTGCATTTGTTTTCTGCAGATACATAATTCTATCCAGAGACATGACAACTGAAAACTACCTTTTACCTGGATATTGAAGGCTCTGAAAGCAACAGTAGAGTTTCATTTCTTAAAGCAATCCAAAATGAAGTTTAAAACCTGTGTAATCTAAAGTAGACTTTTAAGCACTTGTCTAATATCTGATCCTTTAGATTTTTGTGGGATTTACAACCATTACCAGTTGAACTTTGAAAAGGGGAAACAATGTCTTCCAAATATCACGCATTTTAAAAAGAAAGAGATTTGGAACGTATGACAGCATTTCTGAAACTTTAACAAAACTACACTGATGGAAATTTGTTCAAGTGGAACTAAATTGAATACGAAAAGACTGCATAAATTTTGGAAAGAACCAAATGTGACTAGGATATATTAACTCCCATTTACTGACCTTAGACTAGTTAATTTATCCACAAATTAATTTTTGACCTTAATGTTAAATTATAGAATAGTCAGTTGGATTGCTTCAGTGCTGTAATTTATCAAAACATGCTAATTGCCTTTGTGTAATTTCCAGTAAAGCTGATGTTGAGATTTGGGAAGAAATATCAAGTAGGCATCAACTCATTTGGAGGCTAATGAGGCTTCAGGTAGCTGTTGAACTGCTGTAGTAAGTTTCAATTGAGTAGATGCATTGCTCCAACAGTGTTGCTGCCAAGGTTGTGTTTTGTTGTTGTGTTAACATGAACAAATTTTAGCTTTTTATTGTCTAACCTTTTTATTCTGTGGCCATATTAGCCAAGTCAGATACTTTCTTCACCACCACAGCAATGTGCCTGCTGCTGCCACTTTTCACAGGCCTATTGCTATTTCTCAAAACATAAAAGAACTGAAAAGATCTTTGGTTTTGGAATAGGAGGTCTTATAACACCTTCCCAAATATTTTGATTCAGAAAATGCAAATGGAATTGTAACAGCACTTCTTGAAGTATTCTGTAATTTCAAACGATAGCAGTGCTTTTGTTTTCTAGCACTTATGGCTCTTTCTAACACATTACGGAATGTGTATCATAAAATGATTTGTACTCCTTGGCGATTTAGCTTGGGTGTGGAAGAATATGCAATGCCAGAATTGAGATGGTTACAGCATTTGGCAATATAATTTGATTGGCTGTGCAATCTTTTTATTGATTTGGTCAGAAATTGGAAACTAGTGCATGAAGCATGCTACGTACTTGGAATGGTAAGCTCCTAACCTCTTTATATTTTAAATTATAAAGGGGCAACTCTGCATTTACTAAAAAGGGAATTCTGCATATCCATTTTAAGTTGGAGTATGTGCACATACTCCATCATCAGTATTAACAAACTACTTGCATTTATGGATGAGAAATCAGTGTATATATAATCAGTGGCAGAATCTTTTAGTAAAAAATAGTTATTTTTAAGCGGAGTTTTTTGAGTTGAAATACTTGGCAATTTCTTTCTAGACCTTAAGTCGTATGCCGTACTCTTTGGTAGAGATGAGTTGGTTGAATAGAAAAAGTTACATCTGATTAAAAGGATTAAATGTAATGATGAAGGATCTGAGATTGAGTGGGTGTTCATGAAAATCACCTAGCCATCTGTGTTCGTGAGTTGAGTAATGCAATTTAGCAAAAACTAGAAGATAACTCTCTAATTTTCTGCGTTGAATTGCAGACTTCTAGTTTTGAAAGTATAATGGTCTCTTTCAGTTAGTGATTTCTTTAACTTGACATTTTTGTTTGTGTGAAATCAAATGAAATTGTAGGCAAAACATCAAATGACAGTTATTTAAGACCTGTATAACCAAGAGTTAAACTGGATATTAAGCAGGAACTATTTTTGTCACGGAAAATGGCTCTGCTCCATGTTATCATCCTCTTCAGCAGCAGCAAACTGCAAGCTTTGCGGAGTGACAAAGGATAATGGTTGATATAGGCTTGGAATTTTTAAAGTAGTTTTTATGTTAGAAGTGTATTGCTGTATCTTTGCAGCTTTCCATGGTTGATGATAAAGCTGAAACGAGGAGTACTGGCTTTGGAACTGTTACTTGTACAAAAAAGTGAAGAAAAGCTGTGAGTATCAAATTTCCCTTGGTGGGGGCGGGGTGCTCACCCACTACTGGGTAATCACCACTGTGATTGCTAATGATGTGAGAGATTGCCTAGGCATACACTGATGGGTACAAGGCAGATTTATCAGGCTGGCCTAGATTCGTTTATTTAAGTGACTAATTATATTCATCTAGGACGTGTGTTTGATTCTTTTTTAATAAAAACATATGATGATTCTTGGGCTGAAAGGTGCTGTGTTTTATTTTCAAACCTTAAATTCCCTGTTTTCTGTTTGGCTGTGCATTTTATGTTGGAATTTTTTTACGCTGCGGTTTTCTCCACAGCCAAAAAATGTACACAGTTCTGCCATTTCACTGCAAGAATCATTCATTGAGGCTTGGAGCCAGCATTTTTATTTTAATTTTGGGCAGAAATCCAAATTCTTTTGAATAGTGCAGGTTGAGAAGGCCATTGGTTAATCAGGCTGGTGCAGTAATTTCATGGCAGGCTCTGCAATTCGATGACTGCATGTTAGTGTTCTCCAGGACAAAGTTGTTAAAGTAGTGACATTTGTCAAAATCTGTGTGACATTTACATCAGTGCAGAAATTCAAAGCTGATTTATGCAGTTTGAGTTAACACAAGAGATCTTCATCTCTTGGCTCATTGCATATAAGATACAAATTACAGATTCTACTTCAGTCTTTTTCATGGCCGCATTTGTTGGTTTGTTTAAATTTTACTTTATTTCATGAAATAGTTGGGATCTCACTGACAGACCGTACTTTGGTGCATCTTTTACATCCATCATTTAAGTAAAACAATTAAATAGTTTTTAATCAAGAGAATGTATGTCCCAGTGTATTAAAGGTGAATTAAATGCAGGTGATTAGTGAGAATTTAATGATTAGGATTATCTAAAAGGTCAAAATTATGGTGTTCCTATGCAGACACTGACATTGATCCAATTATAGAGTTATGTGCTTGAGTTACTGGGCACACCAGAGTTCTGATCACCTGTCTAACAAGATTAGTTTGCGGCTTATGTTGGTATGTGGGGATACTGGAAACTGTTGTCAGCTCCTGCATCACAGTAGCTCATGGATAGCATGTTTTGACATTGCAATAGATTTTCTACTTGCCTGATTTCTTAAGATTTCAAATAAAAATTATGTGGCTCATCCTGTGATAATTATTTGCCCAGAAAATTCAAATTAGAAGAGCTGATTGGTGGAAATTAAGGCATGGTCTTCCCAAGAGATTAAAAGAAGTTTACGTACAAGTTTAGACACAGGAACACATATATGGGGCAGCATGGAGGCTCAGTAGTTAGCACTGCTGCCTCATAGCGAAAGGGACCCAGGTTTGATTCCAGCCTTAGCTGTCTGACTGTGTGGAGTTTGCATGTTCTCCCTGTGTCTATATGGGTTTCCTTTGAGTACTCCCGTTTCCTCCCACAGTACAAAGATGTACGGGTTAAGTGCATTGGCCATGCTAAATTGCCCATAGGGTCCAGGGATATGCAGGCTGTGTGGATTAACCATTGGAAATGCAGGGTCACAGGGATAGGGTGGGTCAAGGATAGGATGGGATGCTCTTCAGAGGGTCAGTGAACTCAGTGGGCTGAACGGCCTGTTTCCACACTGTAGGAATTGAACAAAAATATGAAAAAGGTATGGGGGATGCCTTTTTGGTTGGTTTTTATTTTCAGATAAACTTTCATTGCCAGGAGCAGTGCCTTTTCTCTCCTTCTTCCAGCAGTGACCCCAAAGCTTGATTGGATACACAGAAACTAAAACCCTGACGTGGAGAATGGAGTATAATTTTCAGTTCAGGCACTTCAACTGTTAGATAAGATTTAAAAAATAATACTACAACTGGTACTTTAAAACAAATAGCTGCTTGCATTCTTCTTCAGTTTGATTATTTAATTTGTTTGTACACCTTTTTGATTAATGCAGGTTACTGTCAAGTGTAAAATGATTGCCGTATCTGATTTTGTTTCTGCTTATCTGATTTTGTTTCTTTAAACTTTCTGTTGGACCTAATTTTGGTAGAAATTTGATGTTGAGTAGTTAACAAAATGATAAATAGTCAAACATTAAACTCATTTAGCGTGGAATGATCTCTTATTTCATTTGCTCCTAAGTATGCCGTATTTGGATGGTTGCAATTTTAATCTTGAATTTTGGAATCTGCGTGTTTAAAAGTCAGTTTCTTAAACAGATTATTTTTCTGTTTTCAGCCCCCAGTACATAAAATACAAATAAACAATTACAAAAAACACCGCTTCTAGGAAATCTAATTCTACTGTGATGAAATCTAATTTGCTGACATAAAACTCTCCCAGCCTTGCTTACTTTTCCTTCTCTATCTCCTTTCTTTCATCTGCTCTATTTCACACATCTCATTTCCTCTCATCAAAGCAAGGTGTGCTGGAGAAGCTTAACAGGTCTGGCAGCATCTATGGAGAATGAAATAGTAAATGTTGCAAAATCAGTGATTTCCCCCTTCAGAAGAAGTAGGTGAGTTCAGAAGTTCTGAAGAAGAGTCATGTAATCTACAGATTACTGCCTGAGCCACAGGCAAGCTGCATAGGGTAAATAAAGTCAAGGAATTGAAGGTGTGGCTCACAGGTAGGGATGGTTGGAATGGGTTTCAGTTTGTGGCGCACTGGCACCAGTACTGGGTTTGAATGCAGCTGATCTGGGAGATGCGCTTCAGTTGAACTAGGACCAGTTTCCTGGCAAATCAAATACCCAGAGCTAATAACAGTGGGGAACGTTTTGGGGAGAGGGGAAATGGTAGGCTTGCAAAGCAAGAGGATATAGCAGTATTACAGGGAAGCCGTTTGGATAACAATCCAGAGTGGGACAGGAAGTGACAAAATATACAAACATAAAAATAGGTAAACCAAACCAGAAAGGGAATAAATGGAGGTTGGAGGGAAGAAATGGCTCTTTACTGAGCCATAGGGCTGTACAGCATGGCAACAGACCCTTTGGTCCAACTCATCCATGCTTACCGATGCCTTAAGTTAATGTAGTTCCACTTGCCTGCATTTGGCCCATATCCCTGTTAAACCCTTCCTATTCATATACCCGTCCAGATCCCTTTTAAATGTTGTACCAGTCTCCACAACTTCTGGCAGCTCGTTCTATACACGCACCATCCTCTGTGGAAAAATTCACCCCTTAGGGCCCTCTTAAATCTTTACCCCCTCACCATAAATCTATGCCGTTTAGTTTTGGACCCACCCGACCCCACTCCCGGGGAAAAGTTCATCCTATCCATGCCCTTCATGATTTTATAAACCTCCATAAAGTTACCCCTCAGCCTCCAATGCTCCAGGGCAAAAAGCCCCAGACTATTCAGCCTCTCCATATAACTCAAACCCTCCAGCCCTGTAATGTGCTTGTAAATTTTTTCTGAGCCCTCTCAAGTTTCACAACATTCCTTCCTATAGCAGGAAGATCGGAATTGCATGCAGTATTCCAATGGTGACCTAACCAATGTCCTGTACAGCAGCAACATGTCCTCCCAACTCCTATACTCAGTGCAAGCATAACGAACGTTGTCTTCACTATCCTGCCGACCTGGGACTCTACTTTCAAGGAACTATGAACCTGCACTCCAAGGTCTCTTTGTTCAGCAACACATACCAAGACCTTACCATTAAATGTATAAGTACTGCTCTGATTTGCCTTTACAAAATGCAGCACCTCGCCTTCACAAAATGCAGCACCTCACCTTTACCTAAATTAAACTGCATCTGCCACTCCTCAGCCTATTGGCCCACCTGATCAAAGTCCTGTTGTACTCTGAGGTAACCTTTTTTGCTGTCCGCTACACCTCCAATTCTTGTGTCATCTGCAAACTTACTAACTAAACCTCCTACATTCACATTCAAACCATTTATATAAATGACAAAAAGCAGTGGACTCAGAGATAAAAGGTACTGCAGCTGCTGGAGAATCCGAGATAACAAGCATGGGGCTGGATGAACACAGCAGGTCAAGCAGCATCATAGGAGCAGGAAAACTTGACGTTTCGGGCCTAAACCCTTCATCAGAAATGGGGGAGGGGAAGAGGGTTCTGAAATAAATAGGGAGAGAGGGGGAGGTGGATAGAAGAGAGGATAGGTGGAGAGGAGGCAGACAAGTTGAAGAGGCGAGGATGGAGCCAGTAAAGGTGAGTGTAGGTAGGAGGGTAGGGAGGAGATAGGTCAGTCCAGGGAGGACGGACAGGTCAAGGGGGTGGGATGATGTTAGTAGATAGGAGATGGGGGTGTGGCTTGAGGTGAGAGGAGAAACAGGTTAGGGAGGTGGAGATGAACTGGGCTGGTTTTGGGATGCGGTTGGGGGAGGGGAGATTTTGAAGCTTGTGAAATCCATATTGATGCCATTGGGCTGCAGGGTTCCCAGGCTGAATATGATTTGCTGTTCCTTCAGCCTTCGGGTGGCATCACTGTGGCATTGCAGGAGGCCAAGGATGGACATGTCATCTGAGGAATGGGAGGGGGAGTTGAAATGGTTCGTGACTGGGAGGTGCAGTTATTTGTTGCGAACTGAGCGCAGGTGTTCTGCAAAGCGGTCCCCAAGCCTCCGCTTGATTTCCCCGATGTAGAGGAAGCCACAACGGGTACAGCGGATAGAGTATACCACATTGGCAGATGTGCAGGTGAACCTCTGCCTGATGTGGAAAGTCTTCTTGGGGCCTGGGATTGGGGTGAGGGAGGAGGTGTGGGGGCAGGTGTAGCACTTCCTGCGGTTGCAGGGAAAAGTGCCGGGTGTGGTGGGGCTGGAGGGGAGTGTGGAGCGGACAAGGGAGTCGCGGAGGGAGTGGTCCCTCTGGAAGGCAGATAAGGGTGGGGAGGGAAAAATGTCTTTGGTGGTGGGGTCTGATTGCAGATGGCGGAAGTGTCGGAGGATGATGCTTTGGATCCGGAGGTTGGTGGGGTGGTATGTGAGGACGAGGGGGATTCTTTTTTTGTTATTGTTGCGGGGACGGGGCGTGAGGGATGTGTTCCGGGAAATGCGGGAGACACGGTCGAGGGCGTTCTCGACCACTGTTGGGGGGGAAGTTGCAGTCCTTGAAGAATGAGGACATTTGAGATGTGCGGGATTGGAATGTCTCATCCTGGGAGCAGATGCGGCGGAGGCGAAGGAATTGGGAATAGGGGATGGCATTTTTGCAGGAAGGTGGGTGGGAGGAGGTGTATTTCAGTTTGCTGTTCCTGCAGCCTTTGGGTGGCATCACTGTGGCATTGCAGGAGGCCAAGGAGTGGACTCAGCACAGATCTTTGTGGTCACAGGCTTCCAGTCTGAAATGCATGTAGTTTTTGGAACAAAAGTGAATGAATTAATGATGCAAAAGCTGTTAATGAGTTTGGAGATATGCTTATAGGAGATCAAAGCTGGGGACTAAGGCACGTGTGACTATTGAAAAGGACAGGCAGGAAGGGAAGGGTAGTATTACTGGTATGGGATAGAATAAGTATGATAGGAAGAAATGATCTTTGATTGGAAGATGTGGAATCAGAATATGTGATGTTTAAAAAAAAATGGAAAATGATTCTGGTAGGGCTAGTTTATAGGCCTCCTAACAGTAGCAGCACAGTAGTACAGAGATTAAATCAGGAGATAATGAGCCACGTAACAAAGGTAATACATTAATCGTGGGTTTTGATCTTCAGAAAGATTGGGAAAATCAACTAGGCAGAGGAAGAATTCATAGTCTATTTGTGACTGTTTCCTGGAACAATGTGTTGTGGATCCAACGAGTGATCAGGCTTTTTTTTTGTATTTAGTGTGATGAGACAGGTTTAATAAATGATGTCAGAGTAACAGATTCCCTCAAACAATGACTATAACATATTAGAATTTAGTGTTCAGCTTGAGCAGGAGAAGCTTGAGTTGGAGACAGCTGTGCTAAGCTTAAATAAGGCAGTTGCACAGGAATGAGTGCAGAGCTGGCTAGAGTGGATTAGGAAAGGATTTTAACAACAAAGACGGTTGAGGAACATTCAAAAATGCAAAGACATAAATTAGTGAGGATGAGGATCCTCGGAAGGGGATAAACCAACCATGGTTAATCAGTGAAGTTGAATTGCAGGAAAAGAATTCAATTTGGCAAAGATAAGTGCTAAGCCAGGGAATTGGGGAAGTTTTCTTTTAAAAGTACCAAAAGATGACTAAAACGTAATAGAGGTGACAATATCTTTGAAGATAATCTTGCAAGTTGTATCATGATGGACAGCAATAGCTTCCTTATATATTTAAAAAGGGAGAGAGGGAAACTAAAGTGAGCTTGGCCCCTTTCCTGAGGAAATAATAGGAAATGGTAGAGAAGTTGAATATTGCATGAGTTTTCAGACTTCACAGAAGACTGTAATAGCATTCCAAAATTACTAAATAATCAAAGAACAATAGGAGGAGAGGAAACAAATACAGTAACTATATCACTAGAGAAGAGATGCCAGGGAAATGAACGGGGCTAAACGCCAATATGTTCCATGGACCTGATGCGATATATCCTAGGATATTAAAGAAGGTACCTGCAGAGATGGTGGTTGGTATCATTGGTAACAATCTTCAATATATTCTGGAAAAGTCCCAGAAGATTGAAAAACTGTTGCTCTAATGCCAGGATATTACCAAGAAAAGGCAGGGTAAATAAAGATTAACTATTTCCTCTGTTTGGCTATCCTAAAAGTGTGGGTCATAGTCTAAAAACTGGGGCCAGACAGTTCAGGAGAGAGGAAGGACTACTACACACAAAGGATGCTAGATGTTTGGAACTCTCTTCCACAAAGCCAGTGGGTGCTAGATCAGTTAATTTTAATTTGAGATAGAAAACAACTGATAAGCAAAAGTATTAAAGATATGAACTGAAGGCAGATATATGGAATTAGGTAACAGATCAGCCATGACTCATTGACTGGTGGAACAGATTTGATGGGCTGAATGGCCTCCTCCTGATTCCGCTTTCCTAAAAGCGAGGAAACAGCAAAGCAGGTAACTAAGGGCCAGTTATCTTAACATCTGTTAGAGATTTTAGGAGCCTGTTACAAAGAATAGAATAAGAAATACGTGAAATTCAGAAATATATATGATTTGATCAAGGGGAGCCAGTACAGCTTCATGAAGGGATAATCATACCCAACAAATTTAGTAGTTTTGTTTTTTGGAGAGGTAACAGGCAGAATAGGTAAAGGGGAAGCAGTAAATGTAATATGTTTGGATTTTTAGAATGCATTTGATAAGTTACTGCACGTTAGGCTACTTAAAAGAGCTAATAGTGTTTGAGGCAGAGTATTTGCATGGGTAGAAGATTAACTAACCGAAGACAGAGTTGGGAGAAGCAGGTTCATTTTCAGATGGCAGAATGCCACAGGGATCAGTGCTAGGGTCAGTTATTTACAATACATATAAATGGTTTGGATGAGGAGAGTGCATGTACTAAAGCCAGGTTTGCAGATGTGAAAAGTAGGTAAGAAGGCAAGTGGTTAGGATGACGCAGTGTCTACAGAGGATTATCGACCAGTTAAGAGCGTTATATTCAAAACTTGAATATAATGTGGCAAAATGTGAGGCTGTCCACTTTGGCAGGAAGAATAGAGGATTAATATTATTTAATTGGAGGAAAACTGCAGAAAGCTACAACACAAGGACTTGAGAGTTCTTGTGCGCGAATCACAAAAAGCTAGTGTCTAAGTTTTTCGCAGGTAACGGGGAAAGCAGTTGGAATGTTGGCCTTCACTTCAAAGGAGTATAAAAATAGGCAGGGCTTGCTAAAATTATACAAGGCACTAGTAAGACCACAGCTGGAACATTGATAACATTTTTAACCCCTTACCGAAGGAAAGATAAACTGGCATTGGAAGCAGCCAAGAAAAGGTTCTCCTGTTTGATACAGGGTACAGATGGACTGTTGAGTAGAAGTTATAGTAGAAGTTGAGTAGCTTCAGCCTCTACAATGAGCTAGATGGGTTTTTATAACAATCAACAATGAATTCATGGTCTTCATTTGACTCCTAATTCCAGATTTTTGTTGAATTCAAATTCCTCCATCTGCTGTGGCAGGATTCGAACGCAGAGCCCCAGAACATTACCTGGGTCTCAGGATTAACCATTCATCGATAATACCACTAGGCCATCGCCTCCCCATCGACAAGTCTGACCTATTTAAAAATGATGAAGTTTAGTTCCAGTTGAGGTGGGCTGTTTTTAAACTGTAATGGAATTGAGGCATATGGGGAGCTTCTGCTTCTATGTCTCAAGGACTTGAAATGGTAATTCTGTTCCTGTCCCAGATACCGCCAGACCTGTTGAATTTTTCCAATACTTTGTTTTAATTTCAAATCTGCTTCAATTTCCTTTACTGTTTGCTTCGTACGTGCCATATTTTGTTCTGCATAGTTCAGCTGTGCTCTAGGTAGGAACTGTATTAACATTTTAAAGCCATTTCATTCAAGGAGATTGACATGCTCTGCTTCTGTGCATTAACTTTTGCTTCAAAACCAATAAGAACGTCAGCACAGGAATTCAGATACAAGATCCAAATTGGGGAACAACAGAAAATGATTCTACTTTGTTTTAATGAATGCAGTACTTGATTTGAATTCAAAAATTGAAACTTAGCTAAGGAAGTGTGGTTAAAGATTGACATAAAGTGAGATGCGCTTGAAAGTCACATTAACTTTTGATCATCATTGTCAGCAGTCACTCACTAACTAACAAAATTGTCCACCAAGGAAATTCTATCACTGGCCATGGGTTCTGTGGATCCTTGTGTGGCTGAGTCCGATCTTAGAGATGCGTCTCTGATCTTCTCAGTATTCGAAGATTTCAAATCGTTGTCACCAAAGCAGTTTGTTTTTAACCTGTATAAAAACAGATAAAGATATTAATAAAACAAATATTTCATAGTAAGTGTGAAGTAATCTGTCTTCTGACACCTGGAGCTGTAAAAATACATGCTTGTGGGTCTTTCTGCTGCTAAACTTCTTAATTTTCTTCCCTTCACTTTGAAGTGTAAAATTATGGGTGACTAACACAGACGATGAGAATGTGAGTCACTGAAGCTTACACACAATTACTCTGATTCAGTTGATTTCCTTGTTAGTGATGCTCTGTATTTTGAAACTGATTTGGTCAACTTTTTGTTTGTTTACCAGAGATTCTCTGTATTATTGTGGACAAGTTTGCAAAATGGAATACAGAGGGTGTCAAATGAAGAATGAATTTATCTGTGAGCAATACGTGAGGAGGCTGATTATTTCATGATTTAACACTGGCCTAGTTCTGAACTAATTTCATTAATAAACTTTTTATACACTTTGTAATGCTGTTAATGAACTACAAATTACTTTGGTCCAATTTCTGGGGAAGACACTTGGATTCCATGGGCTACTTTACATATAACATTGTAACAGAAAGTTCATGATAGACTACCTCCTTCAAGTATCTTGCAGATTATTGAGCTCTATTTATATATATCCTATGATTACAACTGACATATATGTTCCTTGTAGATATGTTTTCTTCTTTTATGTGGACAGAATGGAATGTAACCTGTGATATCTGGTGCATTACACTGCACTTAAAAGGTGTTTTTAATTCTGTTATGTTATCATTGTCAGTCTAAAGGAAGCTTTTTTGGTTAATGGACAATTGGTTTCTTTATGGAAGCCACTTGTGAATAGAAGACAAGAGTATTGCAAAGAAACATTAATTTTACAATGTTTACAGATGAGCCAAAATAGCAGTTTTAAATGTTTCTGACAAATTGCCAATCTCCTGAAATCAGATGATGTAATATTGAAAACTGATATGCGTGGAAAAATAAGAGAATTTATTGTTTTCTGTCTTCCCAGAAGAGTTGAGACAACCATTGATGAAGACTTGTTTTGTTTAATTCTTGTCACTGACAGAGAATTTTCTTTGCAGACTCGTAGTGCAGATACTTATAATTCCCCCTTGTATTTTATCTACTGGTGGCAAGTGGTGTGATATCTGATGTTGTTAAAGGTCTTTAGTTACCCCTTTCTTATAAAACATGTTTGCAGCTTTCACCAGGTTAATTTGAAGCTGTGTACTTCAGAATTATTACTTTATAAATAGGACACACCAAAACCCAAAACAATAACCACCATACCATATATATAAAAAAAACACCAACTGACAGCCAGACTACTACTACTGCTAGGAATCCTGACAGCACACAGACCGGCAGCCACATTAAGACAGCAACTGACCAGGGTTAAAGTCCCAAAAGATACCATAGACAGGACAGATATGGTTTACAAGATACCATGCGGAGACTGCATAAAACATGACAACCACAAACAGGCAGGCAACTAGCAACCTGCATCCACGAACACCGGCTAGCAACTAAATGACACGACCAGATGTCGTTGGTTTCAGTACACATAGACGAGAAAAACCACACTTTCAACTGGGACAACACTACTGTCATAGGACAAGCCAAACAGAGGACAGCCGGGGAATTATTGGAGGCTTTGGCATTCATCCGCAGACTCTATTATCAAACACATTGAATTAGACCCGATATACCGACCATGAAGACGTACAGCCGGAACTGGCACCTACCGGAAGCAGCGAAAACCAGCCTATATAAATTCGAACCAGCACAAGACAACACTGGAGGCTCCACAGCACTGAGGATGTCACCTAGTAAGGGGACGAAATGTCTGCTATCAAACCTCCTAGCTCGGCAAACACACCAACATCTACAATCAGCGCTCAAGCTACAAATCTTCACTCAAACCCTATTAGTTTATAAGTTGTTGAATTAACCGAGTGTTAAATAATACAGAGATAACAACAATGTGTGGAGCTGGATGAACACAGCAGGCCAAGCAGCATCATAGGAGCAGGAAAGCTTGACGTTTCGGGCCTAGACCCTTCATCAGAAAATTTTTCTCGGATTCTCCAGCATCTGCAGTTCCTATTATCTCTGTTAAATAACACACATGCATTCCTTGGATTTCTTTAAGCTTTGTTCTCAGCCACTTCAAAACTATTTATGGAGTACCTGTTATTTGCTTTTTCTTCATGTATGGGTGTTGTGCACAACTCGGTGAGTTGATGTCAACTCAAAGCTAAGCTTTATGTTGAATTTTTCGAACTTCTCTGCTGATGAGGATTAAGCACGGTGATTAGATAGAAATAAGAAAGAAGTAAAGTTAGAATAACAATATAATGGAAGGATCATAGAGGATAAGCATCATGTTCAAAACTTTGCTTAAATTGTTTCTACATTAATTATAATGTTGCAATTTTTTTTGCAAGATTGCAAAATTATTTATTCTGCACATGGCCTGAAGGAAGTAGTGTTTTTAGCTTATGGCAATTGCAAGACTCCAGTGAAAATGAAGAGGCAAATTAGCACCATTCTGCTGGGAAATCTTGCAAGAGAAGAGTAAATAGAAAAGGCTATGCATAGTGCCAGAACAAAACAAAATGAAGAAGGAATCATCTGGATTAAACACCAAGGAAAGCAAAGAAAATTATAGCTGTCTGATTAAGCTCTTCCTGTAGTTTCTAAATAAAGACCTTTAACTCATGTCTTAAAATGCCTATTTATCATATATCCACAGTAATGATTGTGCGTCTTTATCAAATAGCAATTCTCGCTGTGACTGAACCTGTGCTGAAATGAAGTTCTCTACAATGGGAACAGTCTTGGAAAAACCTGATAAAAATTAATAGACATTTTTATAGTCAGAGTCATAAAGCACGTGAACAGACCCTTCAGCCCAACTAGTCCATGCAGACGATGTTCCCAAACTTAACTAGTCCCACTTGCGCACGTTTGGCCTATATCCTTCCAAACCTTTCCTATTCATGTACTTATCCAAATGTCTTTTAAATATTGTAACTGTACCTGGATCCACCACTTTCTCTGGCAGTTCATCCCACACATGAACCACTGCGTAAAAAGGTTGCCCTTTGCGTCCTTTTAAAATCTTTCTCCTCTCACCTTAAAAAATATACCTCTTAATTTTGAATTCCCCCATTGTACAGAAAAGACCTTTGTTATTCACCTTATCTATGCCCCTCATGATTTTATAAACCTTTATTTGGTCACCCTTCAACCTCCGATGTTCCAGTGGAAAAAATCACAGCCTCTAGCCTATTTTTTTATAACTCAAGTCCTCCATTCCTGGCAACATCCTGTTAAGTCTTTTCTGGACCCTCTCCAATTTAATAATATCCTCCCTCTAGCAGGTGACCAGCACTGCACAGAAGAGGCCTCATCAAAGTCCTGTACAGTCTCAACATGTTGTCCCAATTCCTATGCTTGGAGCTCTGAGCAATGAAGGCAAGCATGCTAAATACCTTCTTAACCACCCTGTCTACTTGTGGTGCAAGTTTCAAGGAATTATGTGCCTGAACCCCTAGGTGTCTCTGTTCTACAACACTGCCCAGGGCCTGCCGTTAATTGTATAAGTCCTGCCCTTGTCTTACCAAAATAAGGCATCACTGTGGCTCAGTGGTTAGCATTGCCACCTCACAGTGCCAGGGACCTGGCTTTGATTCCAGCCACGGGTGACCGTGCAAACTCCACACAGTCACACCCCATGTGTGCTCCGGTTTCCTCCCACAGTCCAGTGATATGTAGGTCAGGTGGATTGGCTATGTTAAATTGCCCCATAGGTGGGTTAGCCATGGGAAAGGGTAGTGGGATGCTTTTCGGAAGGTCACTGTGGATTCAATGGGTCAATTGGCTTGTTTCCACACTGTAGGGATTCTAAAATGCAAGCAGTCACACTTATCCAAATTAAACTCCAACTGCTACTCAGCCCGTTGACCCAATTGTTCAAATCTTCGATAACACTCCACTATCCACTATACCGCCATTTTTGGTGTCATCCGCAAACTTACATGTAACCATGCCTCCTATACTGTCATCCAAGTTGTTTATATAAATGACAAACAAAAGTGGACCGAGCATAGTCCCTGTGTAACGCCATTGGTCACAGACCTCCAGTCTGGTAAATAACCCCCCAACATCACTCTCTGTTATTGCACTGTTTTACTAATCTGACGTTACTCACTAAAAGAACGGCAAAGTACAAAAGAGAGAAGCCAATTTAAAAGAAAATTAACGTTTCCTGAGGTCACACCTTATTCACCCGTGTGCCTTGTGCACATCCTTTTCTTGCACATATTCCCTTGCTAAAATGAACTTCGAAAATAATATTTTTAAGAAGTCTAAATTCTAATGCACTGTAAGGTCAACTTCAAAAAAAAAGGCGCTGCATGAGCCCACGCGTGCATAATTGTTTCTGCAAGCTGCTGGATTTCCTGCCTCTGATTACTGCTTGGTGTGTTGATTACAAGTTTGCACTTTCAGGAGAGGTGTGGGGAAGAGACGGAATTAGTTTTTGACTCATTTTATGTGCACTGAAAAATTATTTTCCACAATTTTTTAAGCATTTTCATCAATCCATAATTCTTTTAAAGGGGTTTCTGATCTTGATTTCTCAAAGAACAAATCATCAATGTAAAGCTTTCATCTTATCAAAAATCTTTGAAACCCATTATGATCAGGTATTGCCAGATTCGCTATTCAATGAGGTATCCTACAGGTAGCCAAGTGTGAATTTATACAGTGCATTCTGTTTTTATGTCGGTTGTTGATTACTTTCTTGGAATTGAACCACAATGCGTAACCATGCAATCTCACAGAATTGGTGATTCTCATTAGGGATTAACTTTGTGACTACAAATGAGGCCTGAGAGATTAATCTAACGTCATTAATTTATTTGCTTGCTTGCAAAGCTGAATTCTTTATTGATACATTTCGTAAATGTATTATTTTCTTGTAATTAGTTTGACCAATCCTTTTTATTAAAAAGATTTATATTGGAGTAATAAGCCTGAAATTATTTTGTTGAAAACATCTTTTGTTCCTTGAAATTGACATGCAGTGACCAGTTTTGACAAAGCTGATTTTGACATGTATATGCCAAAGTACTTCATATACCCCGAAACAGTTGCTTTATTCGGGACTTAGTTGTGTCAGGGAACACACTAAAGGACAGTGGAAACACCTTGGGGATGTCCTGCAGGCATCCCTCGTGGTCTAACATACCCACTGTCACATAGGAGACCTGGCTTGTGATCAAGCAAAGTGAAGGCTCATTTAGGAAGGCACCAAACTTTGCTGCCATTGGGAGCTTTGAGACTGTGCAGAGGCCAAGTTGAGATGTCAGCACACAAATCTCCAAACAACCCATCTATTCAACTCTTTAAGAACCACCTGCCCTGTGTGTGGCAGATTTGCAGATCACACATTGACCGTATCAGTCATTTTGGAATCCATCGAACCAGAAAGGAAACAAATCATCTACTCGGAACTACCTAAAAATATAATCGTTTACTTTTTTTGATTAATCGCAGTTTCCAAAGAGAAGCAGAAATTATTGTTTGGTTTACTTAGTGCAGCATGTGTATCAATCTGCCTCGATTTCAAGATGTCTCAATCTTAAAAACATTCTCTGGAGATTTGCTTGAAGTACAATGGACCAACAGTTTTACAAATTCTGATGAAGGGTTTAGGCCCGAAACGTCAAGTTTTCCTGCTCCTATGATGCTGCTTGACCTGCTGTGTTCATCCAGCCCCATGCTTGTTATCTCTGTGCTGAATTGGACCATGTTATTTGATTTTCATGCTGTTACGACTCATTGGGGTATCTGGAAGTTGAGCCCTGCTATTCCTGGAATTTTCACATGAGTTGAAGATTTTATAAACTACACAAAGTTCCCAATTTACCTGACTTTCAGACCCGGATTGATAGAAAGTAGAGACTAGGTCTCTGTTGAACAAGAATCACTACTGATTACAAGTATTTAGACTTTAGTAACAGGTGAAACATAGGCTTTCAGTGTTAAACACAACTAATTAAAACTTTAAAACCCCATTCAAACTTTATACTTATACACGCAGTCGGACGAACAGGATTAAATACATTGTGGTCAGAGGGAAATGTCTGGAAAAATGGTTCACTGTCCTCTTTACAAGGTTCTGTTGTTGAGACCATCTTTATGACTGTTCTGGTCAGCATGCTGCTTTAAGCAACTTTCTTGGAATGTTTCCACTGATTGGTAAGGGACACAGGGTGTGGCTGCTTTACTTATGAAAATGTCTCTGACTGAAAAGCCACAGCTTACAATAATTACTGCAAAAAAGATGGCTTGGTTTACTTTAGGTTAACAATGAGCTTTGACTACAAAGAATGAACAGTGCTCTTGATCTGGGGAAAAACTGAACACTCCCCTGTCTACAAATAGTTCCCAGATCCAAGATGTTCAGTTACCTAAGAACCACTGTTGGTTGTTGGCATGTCATTGATAACTGACATAGTTCATAGACCTCTCAACTTCTTGTTGCCAGCAAAAGCTGTGTCAGTACACCCCCTTAACTCCAAATAGGCTGCAGTCAAACTTCAATTACTGTTTGTTCAAACAGTTGTTTATGCAATTCCAATAATGGGTGTCCGGTTATTGATTCTCAAAACTGCAGCCACTCTTTCAGACTTTTGATTTTAAAACAATTTGTTCTCATTTTAGGCCTTATGCTTTTAACATGCAAAATAAGAAGACATTTGTCCTTACAACACAGACACTTTTGCCCAACACTCTTATCTGGATAACTAGTAACGTTGGAAACATTGGATGCTTGTTTGTCTTCTCTCTGTGATCCTCACCACTAATGCTTCACTGTTTATTATGCTGTTTCTTTGCCATTTTTAGAAAACAAAATCCTTTTCATGTATGATAGTGTTTCACAGAATGGAAAAGACATTGCGCATCAGTTATTTGCTGATTCTTTTGCCCTAGGTGCCACCGTAGTATTAAATTGATTTCAAAAAGTTCTACAGTGTCTCTTTTACTGATAATCATGGCAGATTTTCTCCTGTTGCTAGGCAGTTGACTCAGTGACTGAAGGATGGTGAATCTGATATATATGTAAGTCAGTTGGTGTTTATTTAAAATATGTTCATGAAATGTGAATGTTGCTGGCTAGGCCAGAATTTATTGTCATAGGGAAAGTAATGGAGAGCTGTATTCTTAAACTGCTGCAGTCCTTAAGGTATAGGAGTTAAAGGAATTTGACTCTGCAGTAGTGAAACAATGAATATATTGTTTCGAGTGAGGATGGTCTTTGACTTGGAAGAGAACATGCAAGGGGTGATGTTCCCATGTATCTGCTGGTCTTTCCTTCGAGCTGTGGGGTTTGGGAGGTGCTGTCGGAGGAGCCTTGATGAGTTGTTACAGAGCCTCTTGAACATTGTATACATTGCTGCTATTTTGCCACTATGGTGAAGGGAGGAAAGGTTGAAGGTGGGGTGCCCATCAAGCATGCTACTTTGTCTTGGATGACTTCAAGCTTCTTGTGGGTTTTTGGAGCTGCACCCGTCTAGGTAAGTGAAAAGTATTCCATCACTTCTAACTTTGCATTGGGGATAGTGTACAGATATTAGAGTCAGTGGGAGTTACCCACCACAGAATTCCTAGCCACTGATCAGCTCTTGTAGATGCACAGTATTTGTGAAGCTGATCCAGTTCTGTTTCTGTTCAGTGATAATCCCAGAATGTTGATAGAGGATTCACTGATTGTAATGTCATTGAATGCAAGGGGTGATTGTTCTCTGGCAGTTAAGTGGCGCACACGTTACTTGATACATATCAGCCCAAGCCTGGACTTTGTTCAGGTTTTGGTGCATATGGACAAGGGTTTCAGTATCAAGGGAGTAATGCACGGTGCTGAACTTTGGGTAGTCATTGACAATGTCCTTTTATGATGGAGGGAGGGGCAGTGGTGAAGCAGCTGAAGTTGTTTGGATCAGAAGACTACAGTGAAGACCTCCTGTACTGATGATCTGTAACTAAGGTGACAGATCTCCAACAACCACAACCATTTTCATTTGTGCAGAGAATTTACCCTTGATTCGCACTGACTCCAGTTTTACTCAAATGGTCAGCTTGGTCAAATGCTGCTTTGATGGTATGGGCAGTCATTCTCACTTGACTCATGAGTTTAGCTGTTTTGTCTATATTTGGAACGACGCTGTAATGAGGCAGAAGCAGAGTTGATCTGGGGGGACCCAGACTAAGCATCAGTAAGCAGGTTATTCCTTTGCAAGTGCTGCTTGATAGCATTTCCGATGACCCCTTCCATCACCTTGTTTTTGATGAAGAGTAGATCGTAATTGGCTAGATTGGATTTGTCTTGATTTTTGTGCAGGGCATACTGGGAAAATTGTTACATTGTCAGGTAAATGCTAGTGTTGTAGCTACACTGAGTAGGTTGGTTTTGTTTTATTTGCTCTTGGGGCATGGATGTCATTTGCTAGCCAGTATTTATTGCCCATCCCTTGTTGCTCTTAAGGTGGTTAGGGGCTTGGTTGGCTGGAACACAAAACTGTAGTACTATTGCTATAATATTATCAGGGTCCATAGCTTTTCCCATGTCCAGGGCCATCAGTCACATGATATCGTATGATATGCATCAAGTTGGCTGAAGCCTGGCATCTGTGATGCCGTGGACCTGTGGAAGAGACCAAGATGAATCATTTACTTGACAGTTCTGGCTGAAAATGGATGCAAGTACTTCGGCTTTGCCGTCTGCACTGATGTACTTGGCTTCCCTGTTTTTGGGATTGAGAATATTTTGCGGAGTTGTTAATTGTTTAATTGTGCATCACCATTCAAAACTGAACTGGCAGGATTGCAGAGCTTGGATCTAATTTGTTGGTCGTAGCCCTGTCTATTGCATGTTGCTTCTGCTTTTTGGCACGTAAGTAATCCTGTGTTGTAGCTTCATGCTGATACCTCATTCTTTTAGATCTCCTTGTGCTGACCCTATCATGCCGTCTTGGCTACCCGCTTGAACCAGGGTTGATCTCCTGGAATGGGGGTATTCCAGGACATGAGATTATAGATTGTACTTGAATACAGTGTGGCTGCTGAAGTTCTGCAGTATTTTATATATGTATGCCTGGTTTTCAGATACCAGATCTGTTTGAAGTCTGTCTCATTTAGCTTGGTTGCAGTGCCGTACAGCACAAAGGTATTCTTGATGTAAAAAGAAATTTTGAATCCACAAGGACTGTGGGGCACTTCTATTAATACTGTCAATGATGATGCATCTGCAACAGGCAGATTAGTGAGGATGATGTCAACTATGTTGTTCCCTCTTGTTTTCTTCATCACCAGGCATGTACTGAATCTAGCAGTCATGTTCTTTAGGCCTTCACCAACTTGCACAATAGTCCTGTTGGACATTGTCACCAGAGTGGGGGAAGGTATTTGAAGTAATCTTTTGAGTTGCTGCACAGGAACTTCAGGCCCTTTAATCATGGAGAAAATGGACATATTTTCTAATCAAGTTGTTCAGAGATGGAGCAGATAGGACTTTAACCCAGGCCTCCTGGTCCAGAGGTAGGAATGCTACCAGTGCACCCTAAGAGCCATGAAGTGGATGTCCGAGTGGGATTTGAATCTATGCCCCTAGAAAGGGATCAGAATTCACCAGGATGGAGGAAGTGGATGCTGACTTCAATGACAGTGCTCCTCAAAAATTGCTTTTTGCTGGATGGTACTGAGTCTTGCCCTACTGCTAAGAAATCATACTGGGAATTGATTCTCAAACCCTCTGATCTGTCTGAGTTGCAAGTTGCATTGCCAACTGAGTCTTCTGGAAGCTTCCTGTTATCTTGCAAATCCATTGCCAGTTTTTCTTGCTGCCATAAACCTCAGTGGATGCAGTGAAGGTAAGCAAGAGCTGGATGAGTTTAGCCAACAGTTGTGCTTCCAGTCCAATGCCAAGAATGATATGGTTGACTGAGTATAAAAATGTATAGGGAATGCCAAATGATATTGGTTTGTAGCAGATGGCTCAAAGGATGGCTATTGAATGTTGAAAATGCTACCAGGGAACAGATGAGAATGATTTGTAAAATGCCCATTACATGACAATATCATAGCCAAATAGGAAACTCAATCTTTTATCTGTTTGAGAAAAATGAAGTATTTGCAAATGGAGCATGTTGAAATGTTCCATTGGCATGACGATTTTTTTTTGATTTTGTCATTTCACTTCACTTTCTTCCTCCGTTGGATTCAGGGCTGAAATAGAACTGCTTAAATCTGAGCCACACCCAGCATTGCAATTAAATCTTGTATCCAAGATAAGACAATTCCTGTAAATTTCAAATGCCTTTAATGATAGAACTGCTTTTCCAAAGGCAGACCACTTGATCAGCACTTTAACTTCTTGTAGTTGGAGCTAGTGTTGGATAGCAGGTCAAATGCTAATGACAGTTTGCTTTTACAGAAGCATGCTTTTTAACCTGTTTATATGTACACACTTATCTCCAAATTGCAACAGATTTTTACAAATCAGTCACTGAGCCTATTTCACTGTTCAATACAAAAAAAAGTATAAATCAGAATAAAACTTTTTTGTTCGGATTACAATTGCCCAAATTTACAATAAAAATGCATCCTGTGTGCAAATGCTTTTCCTTTGTGCTAATTTATTGAGGTTGAGGTTGAGATTGTACCTGTTGCAGTGAATGAAATAGTCAGCTTGAAGGTAATGCAAAGGGGAATGGTAAATCCAGTGCTTGCAAAATGTGGCTTCTGTTTTGGCATTGAAATTTGCCAAGACAGATGGATTGAAGTGTTCCTATCGTCTGCAAAGTGAACGGAGACAGCCTCGTTTTAGTTCAGTTGTTTAGCCTTTAGAACAAAGCTAATATCAAAATTGGCACAAGAAGATTCCTGCTTAATTCCATTTTGTTGGCAGCTTCTCTGATCAATTCCCAGTGAAAAACTACAATATTAATGTGCGTCCATTTTCATACTCTAAATTATGTATGAAAAATCTGTTTAAAAAATGATCCCACATTTTGTAAGTAACGAAAATTACAGATGGTCTCTTTCTCATTTGTTGAAATTAGCATAATCGTATTGAGTGTTTTTGGAGAATGTGATCTTGAATACTGAAGAGTTACTTCATTTTCAGGAGGTTAGGTGACATACATGCAGTACAAAATGAGCAGTGTGCAGTGTTTTAATACAAAAGAAGTGTTGTTCTCGACATCTGAAGTGACTTGTCAAACGCCTGTACTGAGCAGTCAGCAAGTGCATTTAGATACATTTAGTTCATAAAATAAGCACAGCAAGACTGACATCAGTCGCCAACTTCGAGGTTGGGGTGTGAGGTGGTGGAGCAGTGGGGATAAATCTTAGATTTATGTTTTCCGTCAGAGGAAGAAGTCAATGCTGCTTTTTGTGTTGAGATCTGTTTTACGAAGATTTTATTCTCAAATGAAGTGAGAATCAAATTACTCACATTTTGCAGTTTTCTTCCAGTTGCTTCGTAAACATTACGGGTTTAGGGTAGGAAAACAATTTTTTTATGGTTTTTCCATTACACAGTTATCAATTTATCAGTAACATGACATTCTCACTTGGCACCCTAACATTGGTATTCTGAATGTAAAATGGTGCAGCATTCCAGTCTGAAATCAGGATGCTGGGAAAGGGGAGGTGCAATGAGACCTTATCTCCTTGTGTTCTAGTTGTTGAAATTAAGTATACAGGTTCAGCAGGTGGTGAAGAAGGCAGCCACTATGTTGGCATTCATAGTAAGAGAATTCGAGTCCAGGAATGAGGATGTCATGTTGCAATTGTACAGGACCATGGTGAGACCACACTTGGAGTTTTGTATGTAGTTTTGGTTTCCTTACCTAAGGAAGGGTGTTCTGACTATTGTCAGAGTGTAACAAAGGTTTGTCAGTCTGATTCCTGGGATGACAGTACTGACATGAAGGGAAAGTAGAGTGTATTCCCTGGAATTTAGAACTGTGAGGGGTGGTATCATAATCTGTAAAATCCTAACCAGAGTACACCTCTCAAATGTTAATTCTGATCTGTCTCTGTACCTCTTTTGTGACTGTAGCACTGTATTCTGCAATATATTTTGCTACTCTGGTGTACTTTATTTAGTACAATCTGTCTATATAATGCACACAACAACACTTTTCACTGCATCTCGGTACATGTGACAACAAATAATCACAGTAAGTGCTGGAAGGATGTTCCCAATGACAGGGGAGTCCAGAACCAGGGGCCATCATTTAGATATGTGGGGATTCAGGATGGAGAGGAAGAGAAATTTCTTCCCCCAGAAACTGGTGGTAAGCCTGTGGAATTCATTACCCAGAAAGTTGTTGAGGCCAAAATGTTGAATGTTATCAAAAAAAAAGAGTTAGCTACGGTTCTTGGGGCTAAAATGTTCAAAGGGAAAGTGGGAACAGGCTATTGAGTTGGATAATTGGCCAGGATCATATTGAATAGTGGAGCAGGTTCGAAAGGCCGAATACCATACTCCTCCTCCTATTTTCCATGTTTCTGTGTTCCTGATGCAGAGAAAAGTTCATTACTAAATAATGATTCTTGTGAGAGCCACGATCATGTGGCAGTTTCTTCCAAAATCATATTTATAGCTGCATTGTATCCCCTACTCCTTCATTTTAGCTTTTTAAATTCACATTCTGCCATGGTGGAAAATTTGGTTGTTAGACCTCATTTGATGTGCCTTTAAATATATTTATATATTTTGATATCATTTATTATGAGTTTGGGTTTTTTGAATTATTAACCAGTGGCAAATGGGGCTTAATTGTATGCCTGAAGGAGTTTAAGTTATCTTTTGCAGTCATGGTGATTTTTAAAACTCTTAATAACAAATGCGTTTGTGTTTACATTTTGAGTGATCAAAATTCAGTGTAATGCATTAGGCTTTCTGATAAAAGATTTTGGGCTTCATTGTTTTAAGGTTAGAACAAAGAAAACATACAGCCCAGGAACAGGCCCTTCGGCTCTCCAAGCCTGTGCCGATCCAAATCCACTGTCTAAACCTATCGCCCAATTCCTAAGGATCTGTATCCCTCTGCTCCCCACCTACTCATGCATCTGTCCAGGCGTACCTTAAATGAATCTACCGTGCCTGCCTCTACTACCTCTGCTGGCAACGCGTTCCAGGCACCGACCACCCTCTGTGTAAAGTACTTTCCGCGTGTATCCCCCTTAAACTTTTCTCCTCTCACCTTGAACGCGTGACCCCTCGTTATTGAATCCCTCACCCTGGGAAAAAGCTTATCTCTATCAACCCTGTCTATCCCCTTCATGATTTTGAAGACCTCAATCAGGTCCCCCCTCAATCTCCTTTTTTCTAATGAAAACAATCCTAACCTACTCAACCTCTCTTCATAGCTAGCACCTTCCATACCAGGCAACATCCTCGTAAACCTTCTCTGTACCCTCTCCAAAGCTTCCACATCCTTTTGGTAATGTGGCGACCAGAACTCTACACAGTATTCTAAATGCGGCCAAACCAAAGTCTTGTACAATTTTAACATGACCTACCAGCTCTTATACTCAATACCCCGTCCGATGAAGGCAAGCATACCATATGCCTTCTTGACCACTCTATCCACCTGTGCAGCCACCTTCAGGGTACAATGGACCTGAACTCCCAGATCTCTCTGCTCATCAACTTTTCCCAAGGCTCTTCCGTTTACAGTATAGTTCGCTCTAGAATTAGACCTCCCAAAATGCGTCACCTCACACTTGCCCGGATTGAACTCCATCTGCCACTTCTCCGCCCAACTCTCCAGTCTATCTATATTCTCCTGTATTCTTTGACAATCCCCTATGCTTTCTGCTACTCTGAGGGAAGCATCTGTATCTTAGGAAGAAAACTTTACGTTTTAGTTTATTTTGGTGAGGGGCACAATTCTAGAGGATTCCTGATGCTAATGAGTAAAGTAAGTGCCTCAAGAAAGGGAAAAGATAGTTTAGGTTGATTTGAAATATTGATTACCTCGGATTAAGGAAATCAGTGATAATTCCAAACCAGAAGTGTTTTGGTAAAACCCTGAAGTGCTTATTTAAAGCTGGGAAAGTTTCAGATCATGTATGAAGGCTTCAGGAATTTGCAGGAAGATTGGGAGTTGGAGTCAGTTAGCAAGCTTTTTGAGGTGATAGTGCAGGAGATTCTCTCTGCTGTGAGCACTGTGAAGGAGTGCTTTTGAAATCTGTGAAGAAGTATTTTGGGATTAATGAGATTATATATTAACAGTTTTAAAATCTTTAAAATTGTTTTGTATGTAAATAATGGTTTATTCCATATTACCTTCATTTCTTTTCTGTAATAAACTTGTGTACAGTTAGACCAAAATCTACAATATTCTGCACTTGTGTTTGTGATACTACCTTGCTTATACCAAGGAGGAGAAAAAGCAAAATATGATCCAGTAAACCAAATTTCAAGCTAAGATCTAACTTGCCCAGTAGTAACATCAGTTAGGATAGTTGTCAAACCTCATGAGTCCCACTTGAACATACTATTCAGAAGTGTCTGATGGGGATCAATAATGGGGATCTAACCTATTCTGACCATTTAAGGCCCTTCATTGTAGCATGTAGTCCTACTGATCCGTGGCATGGCTGAAATTAGTTTACTCAGTGAAAATTGGAAACTAAAACTGGGACCTTGCAATAAACATCAAAGTACCAAAAGAACTGTTGACATTTGTTTCCAAAATACATGAATTTCTATCTGAAATTCAATAAATTAAGGTCATTAACCTACTTTCTGCGGTGACTTTAGGCTGATTTGCACAATTCATGGTTGGAGAATAGAATCAATTGCATAAGTACACAAGTCTGTTTTACTTAATATATCCATGATTAAAAGTTAAATCTAATCTAAAATGATGTGGGAACAGTTTGTTCTTCATGTATGGGTGGAGGGGGGGTCATCGTGAATATATTTTTAGTTATTACATGGCATAACAGGATGCAGCTGTAGTCATCTTCAGGACAGATAGACACATGGTTTGTAAATTTGACCGGTGTGGTATTGGGAATGCAAAAGAGAAGTTGTGCTGGAGCACTATTTTAAAAAGTCGCAGATGTAGCTGGAAACATGCAACAGCAATAACGGATGAAAAAGTGATTAATTCTTGAATTTCAAACACAGAGGGAACAGTTTCAGAGCATTTTTATGACGTTTTATGAACCCAAGAATTAAGTTCTGATACCAACGTGAACTAGATCTTTTTTGATTGATAGTTTGAGTTAAAAGTTTTAGCTGCAGTTTTGTTCCAGTCATTGTATTATAGTGGCCTGGTTGCCCACTGTGCACAGAAGACTACTGGAGTTGCTGCTGCTTTTCCTCTATTGTAAGGGAAATGGATAGATGCTGCTGGATGTATCCTTGTGGTGTTGAATGAGGTCATGGGGTAAGGTGGAAAGGCCACCTCTGTGGCAGTGTGTTGTATTGCAAACTGTCAAAAAGGGATTGAATCCTGACCCAAAAAAACCTGACAATTTTTACACAACTCTGGAAGATGATGGTGCTTAGTTCCAAGTGTGTTTTTGATCGAAGCCGCAACTGTCTTGTGATCGTCCCCTAAGGTAGTTCTGCGATCAGGTCACTGGAGTCCCAGGGATACATATAACTATGGCAACTTTAATGTTTTATCCTCTCAGTCAAAAATTGATCATGTGATAAGATTCGTGATAATGCGCGTCATTTACCTTGATGGGATAGAGGGATGAATGGAACAAAAACTTTGATTTCAGTGATGGTTTAATGTACTTTCTGATTTTGTGTAAAAACAATAATATTTGACATAAGTAAAAGTACAGATTTTGTCCCCTTTGTTTTCAAATTTTAGAAATAGGTATTATTAATTTCGTCTTTAAACATAGCACAAAGGTGTGCGTGTGTGTCTTTAATCTGCTGCCCTCCCCTGCCTCCCAAAGTAAGTAACTGGTAGCAGAATTGTTCGGCTGCAAGTTATAAGATTTTGCATAAGCTCTGTGAAGGTCGTCACTTGTAGTAATGTTCTGTTGAGTAAGTTGGTCTTCAGAGGTGTTTTTTTTTTTCCCCATCATCCCAAAGCAGCTTCAGGCCCAAGATGGCCTTTTGTGTTTTATAACCTCTTATTTATAACACATTCGCACAGTATAAAGCTGTTAATAAAGGAGAAGATTTATTGTCGTCTTCAAGCTTTTGGTTGCTCCCAGTATAATTTGGAAGTTTTTTTTAGAACTTTGCAGTGCTGTTTTAGGGGTTAATTATGTTTAGTTCCATCAAATGAGCAGTAATTTTGCTTTGCAGGCAGTTACTGTTAGAAGTGTTAGAGTCATAGAAACAGCACATTAAAATGACCTTTGGCCCATCAAGTCTATACTGTTCAAAAACAACCACCCAACTATTAGCTCTGTGTAATACTAAGTGTACTTCTAAATACTACTAAAATGAGGGTTTCTGCCTCCACCATTCATGCAGGCAGTGAGTTCCAGATTCCCATAACCCTTTGAGTGAAAAGGTTTTCGCCTTTCCCCTGTAAACCTTCCACCCTTTACTTAAAATTTATGCCCCCACACATTGAATCCTCAACCAAAGGGAAAAGTTTCTTCCTGCTGTCTGTGCCCCTCTTAATTTTATACATCCCACATCATGTCCCAGCCTGTGGTCCAAGGATAACAGCCCCAATCTATCTACTCTGTCTTCTCTACTACAAAACACTCCAGCCTAGGCAACATCCTGGTCCCATTGGTTGTCTTATTGTTTAGTATATGCTTTGGGACGTATGCTGGGCAAACCTTTGGGAAGCTACTTTGGTCACTGGGCTTTGTAATTCAATTATCTTGATTAATAATCCAGAGAATAAGTTGTAAATAGTGAATCCGTTGGGCTCACGCTGTTCTTTAATGTCTTATAAGGAAAGACAGCTGTCTGATCCTTATTCAGCTTGACCTGGCGATTACTTTGGTCATATACCAATGAATTTAATTTTTTGCGGAGGTAAAATTACGCACCACTCGATCACATCAAACTGTCTGGCTTTACGAGTAATATCAACATTCCAAGAATAGTTTTGTTAATCTCAGGTGATGCTCCCTGGATTCAAAACTCGACTATGAAGTTCTTATGAGGGTGCTGTTCAGACCTGGTCAGCGTGAGTAAGTCAGAACAGAAGTTGCATTCTCTTGTCTCTTGAATATTGAAGCATTTATTTGTATGACATCTCAGATTTGGGAGGAAATTATTTGCAATATTTCAGGCCCTAGAAGTTGTAGAAGCCATATTATAATGTGGGATAATTCTAACAACTGAAGTAACAAAGGCAATTACATCTGTCATTGACTATTTCTCTACAGTGTCCTAAAACTAGTTGTACTAGACAGATGGGGAGTTGCAATGTGAGATTCAGATAATTCAATGTGAAAAGAAACCAATGGAAATGAAGAAGACACAGAAGTTCCCAAAAACCCTTCTTGGTTGATGTATTTTAAGGCTGCAACACAATATATTGAGTTGATTGTGCACACAGCTAGAAGGTTCCACTTGCGTCTGGCTTTTAATTGAAACACATCTAGTCCTAGCTTAAAAAGAGGCACCCATGTGTTTCTCTATTACATGATTTTATTTTTCTTTGCTTTCTTGTGTATGATGTTGTCACATCTTGTTTTAATCCATTTGCTAGATCATATAAGCATTAAGTGCACATTTTAATTTGGTAACTGGTATCCAATAAATTATCAAAACTTGCCTATGAAGGTCTTATGAGGGTGCTGTTCAGACCTGGCCAGCGTGAGTAAGTCAGAACAGAAGTTGCATTCTCTTGTCTCTTCTGGGACAAAGTAGTGATTTAACCATGGCAATTTCTGACAAACAGGTAAGAACATGTGGAGGTTGAGCTGATGTCCTCAGCAAGTATATAGAACTAGACACCATCAAAGAAATGTCAGCAAAGGCAGGAATTTGGAGAAGATTAAGACAAATCGTTGATTGATAATGTGAAGACAGTATGGGAAGGATAGAGAAACTGTTGGTGGCTGCATTCCACATTCAGTCATATTGCTTGCTTTAGAAGTTGAGGGAAATGAGCTGCGGTTGATGTATCACAAATATAGGTCATTCACCATTGTTTGGAGCCAGTTTGATGTTTAGATCTGTGATATTTGGTAGTTAATGATATATTAAAAGGCCTTGGGAGGTGAATTGGATGTTCAGAGACTAAATGATTTGGTCAAAGATGGATTTTTTTTTTTGGGAAGGGAAAATGCAATGCTTGTTTCAAAGGTCAAGCTTGAATGAAGAGAACAGTTGGTCTGGGAGGTGTGCATAGGAAGAGGTAAATGTAACCAATATTGATAGCATCTTAAACATAGTGAAATGTTTCAAAACACTTCATGTGTTATAAAGTAAAATTTGACATCCAGACACAGAGGTATTAGACCAAACAGTCTGAGATGGAGTTTAAGGGAGCTTTTCAGACAGGGAAAAAAATTAGTAAAGAATTGTGGGAGACTTAGGGAGGGAATTTGGGAGCATGAAGCTTGACAGCTGAAGTTGGAGCAATCTCCTGCTGAGAAAACTATCCTTTCCTAAGAGCACAAATACTTGAAATCCTTTAGTATAAGCCTACCAGAGTACTGTGGGGAAGTAGAAGCCCACTTTAAAAAGGCAATTGTATATCATGTTTTGAAGTAACTTTGTCTTTTGCTGCGCATAATTTGTTGGGGCCTGAAGCTTCAACCAGTTAAGACACTAAAGATGTCCTTGATTTGGTGAAATTTATCAAATGGACGAGTACCATCGTGTTTAAGCATTCATGCCCCTCGAGTTGTAAAACGAGATATCTTGTGCACTTGCCTCCCAGGTTATTTTGATTACAGATCTTTGACAGTTATTGTTGTTTGGGAAAAATAACAACTTGGTCCATTCCAAAATCTGTCAAAAAAATTTCTGAAATTCTCTACTTGTAAACAATATATAGTGTTGCAAAAAGACTGAATTGTCTAAAGTTTTGTTGAAAATCAGATGTTTACCTGGAGTGCAGAAGTCAGTAAAAATGAAATCATTGACTGAAATTACCTTCTTGCAATAAATTCTAGTTGACATGTAGTCACAACAGGATGTTGCTATAATGCTTTTGACAGACAAATTACAGTTTTATCCATTGGAATTGTTTTGTTCCTGTGTTTAAGTTAAAATGTTTGAAATGTATTGAAATAATTTCTCTGTAGATGTAAATTCCTGTTACAGAATTGAATGACAACATGCAGCCTGCTGTAGAGAACCTTGTTAGCTATAGATGGTATAGATTTGCAGTATTTGCCTTTTTTCAATGATTTGATATCAAGCTATAGGGAATTGTTTGATTCAGCAAAAATAAAGCTTCAGTTTGTGTAGTCCCTTTTGCTTCTCACTGTCTTCACAGGGTGGGTTTCAGAAAGCTTTTTGGCAACGTGCAGAGCAGCAATGGCATACTGTCTACAAGGTGAAGTGTGTTACCCACTGAGCCCTGCTTGACACATTTTTCTCACTTAAAAGCAGAATGTTCTTATGAACCTTTCAATATTTGAATGGAGAGTGGAAGGAAGGAGCTTCTTTTCAAAAAAAAAATGCAGACTTCTATTTCCATTTCAGTTTTTCCCCTCATAATTGAAAGCTCAAATGCTGAGACCCAGCATTTATTTCTGAACCATCATCCGAAACATCATATCAGCTTCTCACTCTGCAGATTCCATGTTTGGTGTTTCAAAATGGCTGTTGGATTCCGACAAATTAATATACTGTTTCCAAACTCCAATTGTCTGACGCTAAGAAATTCACAATCGTGTTGGGGGGCCTCTCAATTTGAATTCTCTACATCTTTTAAAGCTATTGTTGCTGTACAGTGGAGTGTTGCCAAGTTTACAAAACACTAAAGCGCAGTGTGGTGCAGAAATATGATGTTTTCAGCAGGAAATAGAGCAGGTATTTGTACCAGTAATGTGGTTCTTGTATGTCTTTTATGTAGTTTGGAAACAGTTGAGCATGGCAATAAATTGATACCAACACAATAGGAAATTTTCGAACTGTGTAACTTTGAGGGAAAGCACCTAGGTATAGAAGTCATCTCTTCAAGCATCAGTTGTCTAGAGAAGATGTGGAGTTGTGCAACCCTAGTGTGAAGTAACGATAAGGGAATCAATTTAACATGTTGATTTAAGTGCATTTGTTTGGCTGGTACAAATAACCTGGCCCTCCTCTCAAATGTTTTTCTGTTGATCAAGCATGGGGCTGGATGAACACAGCAGGTCAAGCAGCATCATAGGAGCAGGAAAACTTGACGTTTCGGGCCTAAACCCTTCATCAGAAATTTCCTCTCACCCCAAGCCACACCCCCATCTCCTATCTACTAACATCATCCCGCCCCCTTGACCTGTCCATCCTCCCTGGACTGACCTATCTCCTCCCTACCCCCCTACCTACACTCACCTTTACTGGCTCCATCCCCGCCTCTTCGACTTGTCTGCCTTCTATCCATCCTCTATCCGCCTCCCCCTCTCTCCCTATTTATTTCAGAACCCTCTTCCCCTCCCCCATTTCTGATGAAGGGTTTAGGCCCGAAACGTCAAGTTTTCCTGCTCCTATGATGCTGCCTGACCTGCTGTGTTCATCCAGCCCCATGCTTGTTATCTCGGATTCTCCAGCATCTGCAGTACCTTTTATCTCTTTTTCTGTTGATCAGTTGTTTTCCTCGGTGATCTTTAAGCATCAGCCTACTCCTTCACTTTCAAGATCAGGTGCTAGCTAAACTAGAATGCAGAGACCCATTGAATATTGATGGAACCGCATTGAATGAGTGATACGTTAATCCATTGAATTCAAGGATTTGAATTATGTGAGATTTAACAATATAATTTGTTATCTGTGTCTGGAATGTTATACTGCAAGGTCTAGTGGGGCACTCCCACATTTCCAGTCAGTTCTATTTCTGTGGCATCTGTTTGACAGCAACTTTGCGCTGCACGTTTGTGCTTGAGGAGTTGTGATGTTTGTGTCCGGCTTATGCTTAATATGCAGTGGAAATATCTTTTGAAGAAATACTAAAATAGAAGGTAGAATAATTTTACTTGTGAAAAATAGAAATTTCATCATGTCAGTCATTGCAATGGTTAAGACTGTAGAATATTTGTGTTACCAAGTAGAATCTAGTTTGAATCAGATACATTCCCAGCAGGTAATGCTGCAGTGTGACATCCAGACCTGTTGGTTGTCATTGCCTGCTGTCAAAAGTTTCCTTCAAATATACTTCATATAAAAAAATGATCTTCAGTATATTTCAGAATGCCATGACTGTAGTAGCATAATGCTACTTGCAGGTCAGAGGAAATGCCATTCAGATTCAAGGATTTCAGCATTACCTGTTACAATAATCATCTGCTTCAAAGCTCTAAATCCATGCCTATTTGTTTAAAGTATTCCTGATCTTCCCTCTTTGTTTCCTTCTCCTGAACTCGTGCTTGCAGCCTGTTTGCTAAATGCACTTCCCTACGTGACGATAAACTCAACAGACTGGAAAGGTCCTGCATTCGATCTTTGTTTCATGTTGAGTTGGCTAATCTTGGCTAGGATAATAGGAGTGCTATGATTAGCTTATGCACCACTGGGAAATCAGGCAACATTCCCACTCCTGGGAAGTGATATATCCGGATGATGGACAGCAATAGAATGTGTTTAACTAGAATGGTACCAATGGTCAAATAACCTGCTGACATTCAAGTGATCTCATGCATGAAGAGTGCTTTAAGATGCTGCAAGGCTGATGGAACTCTAACCCATTATGAGTCAATAGGCAGAATAGGAGGGCAATTGGGATGAACAAGTGCTTGTCATGCCTATGATACAGTTGTGTGAATTACCTAATTAGTGGCTATGGTTGTCTAACAAACAGCTATTTATCAAATATGTCAGTTGCATATTCTAATTATAATCCAGTATTTACAAGATTTTTGTAACTTAAGGAAATGTATTCAAACTGTTTTGATTTAATTTGCTTCAGTACTTCTCATGATTTATTACAAATTTAATAAGCTGGCGTAACTTGAAAGTGGCATCTCTTGTGGTTGCTAAGCAGGCATCTTGAAGAACATTTAATTGCTTAACCTTGTATGTCCTAAGATCTCAAAAAAATACTGAAATAAATATTAATTTTTTCCAATCTAAAACCAAAAAATGCTGAAATTACTTATTGGGATAGGAGTGTTTTAGTACTGGTAAAAGGATCAGACCAAAAAAAAATTTAACAAATTTTATGTAAGATGCTAAGGGGTGGTGGGATCAAAAGAAGATGTAGGCAAAAGACGGGAGGGTTTAATAACAAAAGGGCTGGGTGCAAAGCAAAATTGAGTAGCAATAGAAAAGTAATGAAACAAAAATATGTCTAGAGGAGCTGTAAATAGCACAAATACGAAAAAAAAATTAGTGATGATTATGATCTCAAATTATTGAACCCAGTGTTGAGTCCAGAAGACTGTTTAATGTCCTAGCAGTCGAGTGACAAGCTGCTGTTCCTTAAGCTTCTTTTGAGCCTTAGTACAGTGGAAGCCAGGAGTGCAGAATTAAAATGTCAAGTGGCTGACTGCTCAGGGTTGTTCTTTCCCACCTGTTCTATATGCACCCAGTTCCACATTGTGAGCTGGATACCATGCTACATATGGAACATTATGATGTCATTGGCCAAACATTGACCTTTTCTTGAGAGAACAGTGCAGTAGGGGTTGGTCTGGAATTAACTTCCCATCCAGGAATGCATGGAAGACATACTGACAAAGTGCTTTTTACGTATGTTTCTGCCTGAAAGACATTTTGTTGCCTTTACCTTTAGCCCTAGTACGAAACCACATGCACCTTTTAGAATCGAGGTGGTCTGCTTGTGAGGTTTCGGTAATTTCTCTGTCATCCATGCCCGTTCACGAAGCCTGGTTGGTGACCAGGTTTTATCAACGTGGAAAAGTCAGTGAACTTTGGGAGATCCTTGCAACGTAAGTGAGACACAATGTTTACAGGTTTTGTATTTTGAGGTTTGAATTTTAAAGAAACAAAAATATCTAAGGTTTTGGAGTAGATCTGTAGCTCGGGTTGTGGGTGTTGAGGTTGGTTGGCTTGCCGAGCTGGTTTGTTGTTCCGCAGACGTTTCATTACCGTGCTTGGTAACATCCTCAGTGCAGCCTCTGATGAAGTGTCGGTGTGTTTTCCCGCCTGGTTTTTAAACCCTGAGGTCCATTGCGATGGATTGCCTTACTTCTGGGTTTCCTCTGTAGCGGAATGTATACGGGGTCAAGTTCAATGTGTTTATTAATAGCATGCTTCGTGGAGTGACACGCTTCCAGGAATTCTCGTGCTTGTGTCTGCCTAGCCTGTCCCAGGATCTTGGTGTTGTCCAAGTGAAGTTGTGGTTCTCCTTGTCCATGTGGATTGAGATGAGTGAGTATTGGTTGTGTCTTTTTGTAGCCAGTTGGTGTTCATGTACTCTTGTTAGTTAGGTGAAGAAATCTTGCCTTCAATAGTCAACAGCTTGCACATTCAGCAAGCAATCATTGCATCGCAATTGATGAACGTGATTGGTGCCATCTATTTCCTTTCCTTTGCTTCCTGTTCCTCAAGAGCCCAATTTTGACAACTGCGATCTTAGCAGACTTTAATTGTAACCTTTTTGTAAAGGTGTTTCTGTATCATTTTTAAATTGGTTACTGAATTCACAGGGACTATAAAACATTTTCAAATTTATCTTGCTGTAATATGTGAAAGAGACCCCGGTGGGACATGCATATTTTTGATTATCAGGTGAAGCTAGGATTGTTGTCAGATGTGTTGTGATTATTGGATAGTATTTACTGAAAAACTACAGTTTGAAGGGCACTGAGAAGGAACTGGATGAATTAGAAAGTTATGATTAAGCAGCGGCAATCTTGAGTTTTAAAAGTGTGAAAATTGAGATTTGAAGAAGTTGCTCATCTTCTTAGCTGGCACCAGAAAAGTAAGTGAAATAATTAAATGGTGGTAATTCCGAATTCATATCCTAACAATCATCAGTGCAATGGAAGATGCAGGAAGAAAATTACGTTTGGTGTAGGATTGTTTACTGACCTGGCCTTCCTTCCAAAAAAAATTGGACTCAAATCAGACTGGAGAAGAGTGAGACTCCATGATCTGCATGTTCCTACTGGAGTCTTGCTCTGCTTCAAATTATTTTTATATTGATAGGCATTAGGAACTGATTATACCAATTCCCCTCAAGAGATATCTCCATTGTCTCAATCTCTCAGTTTATTAACAAAAAGTTGGTTTTGAATATCTGTACTTTCAATTTTGCTTTTCTCGTTGCTCGTTTTACCACTTCGTATAGTTTAAACAACGAAACCATTTTGTTTCTCTTGTCACCCAGTCTTTTTCTTCATCTGCCCTGGGTACCAAGTGAATCTCGTTCAGTTCTTCAGGCGTTCATCACTTCTGAACAAGTTCAATGATCTGAATCAACTGTGGTCGAAATGATACTGGAGACAAATCTTGTCTTCGATAGTCAACAGCTTGCACATTCAACAAGCAATCATTGCCTAGCAATTTCTTCAATTGTTGTCCCCGAATTGTGGACTGCAACGTAGGCCAGATATTGAACCTGCATATTCTAGCTGCGATATTCTTTTTTCTTTTGGGTGAACAGTAATGGTTTAGTGTGCACTGTAACAGTGAAACAATCCAGATAACAACCCGTCCACCCTTTGTGATTCAGTTGGCTGAACTCCGATTGCAGTCCTAGGGCTCTATATAACTGGCCTGTCGGTCATCCTTCAGACATTATCAATCCTAATTCTGGTTTTCACAATGAAAGTTAGCTCATCTTAGCTTTTGATATAATTAAAATTTGCAAGCCATACATGTATCTATTCAACTTTATTTAAGAAATAAAATAGCCTTTGGTCACTTTGTTCCAAGCAAGTAGGTTTATCCGGTGTAATATTGATTTCCTGCCTTGAGACTTTTAGGTTACTGGGTCTTCTTTGACATGTATGGAAAGTTTGATGAGGATTTTATACGGACTCTGTTGTATATTCTGTGATACAAATTGCATTAGTCTGCTGATACTATGGCTGTGTGTCCCTTTAAGGCACACAGTCTAATTGCTGTTAAGTGAATTCTGAGTCTGCTCTTAGTTTTATAAATTGTAAGAACTCTAGCTTTTTTAAAAATAAAATGTGTGCGACCGACAAGACAGCTAAAAGTTGAGAAGGGAAATACACACACAAAGTGTAGTGTTTCTGATGACATTCTTTATTAATGCTTGTAGTATCTCCTGCTGTGTTATATTGTTTGACTTGATTTGTAAACTTGGTTAGAACGAAACTAGTTTTGTAATTTTATTAAGCCAGTGCACATTTATTTTGAAGTGATTTGTGGTTTTAGTCTAAGGTACATGAAGCGCACTGTTTTAAAGAGTACTAATATCTGTTCTGGTTTAGAAATGTCAAAATTTTGCAAAGATATCATGTCCTTTCTAACTGGCAAAGGTGTGGAAAAGGAATTGGATTATTTTTCTAGGCCAATTTCAAAACTTCTTGTTACACTTGTCAAAGTAGATTTATGTGGTTTGTTCAAATTTATTTACCACCGGTCTCGTTATGCAGGATTGCTTTCCATCATTTTCTTAAAAAAGCTTCATATTAATTTAATATGTTACCTTTTCAAGTTAGTCTGTTTGTAATTTTTGTTGTGAAGAGTTTCCTGGTGCATGCATGCTTGAACCTAAATTTGCCAGTAGTAGCTAAGAAAGTTGAGAATAGATTGTGAATATAAGATAGCTTTAGAGCCGATGTACTGTAACAATTTTACCGATTTTTAAAATCTATTCAAAGATCTTTATTTTAATCTAATTATCTTGTTTCCCTTTGCTGAATGCTAACCTTGGTGGATTGTATTTGCATGGCTACCATTCTTGTCTATAATGATCTAGACATTAAATTTTAGCAGATTGAGTGTGGAAAAGTGCATTCATGTCATTGCAACTAACAGCAGAAGCCACAGAATAGGATCAGATTGAATTATGTAGGAGACTAATGTTACTAACATCAGTTCACAATAATGCTGAATTTTTTGAGATCTGATAATTGTGCAGAGAACAAGGTTTGAAAATGGGATCTTCCAGGCTACGAGCAATGCTATTTTATCAGTTAAAAACTATAATGGCAAGTTGGTTCTGTTGTTTCAGGTGTGGTCATGCAGTTATTTTACTTTACCTTTAATCATTCTGTAATTGCAATGCTGGTAGTTGTCGCAAAGAAAAAAAAAATCCAGATTTGATTTGATTCCCTTTACCTTCCTTTGGAAAATCGTACTGCCTTGAATAATTCTGGTAACTATTCATGGAAGATTCTATTTGGTCTCATCTGTTTGCTTGGGAGATTCTTTAAGCATATAAACATTCTATTGCAATATTAGTCTTCAAATATTTTAATTTTTTTCTCCTGTCTTTCAGAGTACAAACATCCAAAATAGGAGCAGAAGTAAACTATTTTCTCCATGAAATTGCATTCAGTAAGATGGTGGCTGATAATTTTGAGTTTTGAATTCCATATTTAGATCTATCCCCAATAACCTTTTGGTTCCCTTTTCCAGCAAGCATCTATCTCTGATGTAAAGAAATATTTAATGACCCTACTGTCTTCTGAGGCAGAGTTTCAAAGTCTCACCAACCATTGAGGAAAAAAAAGTCTCCATATTCAGCACTAAAAGGGTGATTCCTAATTTTAGAAGTGTCTCAAGTAGTGCAGGTTGGGTGGATTGGCCATGCTAATATGCTGTAGTGTGTCCAGGATGTTTAGGCTGGGTGGATTAGCAGAATGAATGTGCTGTTACTGGGATAGAGTGGGGGAGGGGCCTGGGGGGTATGCTCTTCAGAGGGTTGATACAGACTCAAAGAGGCCATTCAGCTCAATCTACACTGTAGGAATTCTATGGTTGTAGTTCTGGGTTGTCTCTCAAAGGGAAGCATCCTTTCCACATCCACCATTCAGAATCCTATGCACTCCATCAAGTCACCCATCACTCTTCTGAACTTTTCATTCCAGCTATCAGCCTAATAAACCACCTCTGAACTGCCTCCAGTGTATTTACGTCATCCTTAAATAAGGTGACCAAAACTGACTTTCAAGATGTGGTCTCACAATGCTTTGAGTAACTGAAGCATTGATTTCTTTCTTTTATGTTCAATTCCTCTTGTAATAAAAGATGATGACCTTTTAGCTTTTTTTGGTTGCATGATTAACTGTTAACTTCTTATGATGCATGCAGTAGAATATCTAAATCTCTCTGCACCTTGGAATTCCACAGCTGTTCTCCATTTCAGTAATAATTGGCTTTTTCATTCATCCCGCCAAAGTGAACAACTTGCACTTTTGCCACAGTAGGCAAAAATTTGGTGAATTGTTTACTCACTCAACCTGTCTATTTCTGTCTGCAGCCCCCTTATGTTGAATTCACAGCGTATTTTTTCCTTATTTTAATGTTGCCTACAAATGTAAGTATCATGCTTTGCTCCCCTCATCTGTGTTATTGATTTAAATTGTAAAAGATTGAAGCCCCCAACACAGATTCCCACTTGTCATTTCCTTAGCTTGGACAAATATGCAATCATGCGTGCTGTCTGTTCTCTGCCAGCCAGCCAGCCAATCTTCTGTTCATGCTGTATCATGAGTTTTTATTTACTGTAGTAGCTTTTGATCTGGCTTCTTATCAAATGCCTTGTGGAAATCCAAGTATAGTATGTATATCTTCAGACTCACCTTTTATCCACAGTGCACGTAGTTACCTGTTGAAAGAACTCCAATAAGTTGGTTAGACATGATTTTCCTGTGATTTACTCTTGATGACTTACCAAATAACTTTTGAGTTTTCTTAACAGTGCAGCTATAATCTCTTGATTAATTCTAACACCTTCCCTATGACAGGCACCAAACTAACTGGAAACAGAAATAGAAATTGTTGGAAAAGCTCAGCAGATCTGACAGCATCTATGGAGAGAAATTATAGAGTTAACATTTCGCATCCAGTGACCCTTCCTCAGAACTCAAGCTAACTGGCCTTACCTTCCTGTTTCCTGTCTCCCTCCCTCCTTGAATAGAGGGATTGTATTTGCTTCTTTTAAGTCTGATCACATCTTTCCTGAATCAAATTAAGTTTGCAAAAATTAACACTTGCTAGCTCATTGATCACCACCTCTTTTAAGATCCTCAAGTGAAGTCCATCTACACTTGTCAGCCTGCAGTTCTATCAGTTTGTTTTGTACTGTGTCCATTATGATTGTAATTTCATTAAGAGATACTTTCTCTCTTTTACGGCTAATACTGGCATTTTTTTCTGTCCTTTCCGTGAAAATATCATCCCTCATTTGTTACAGACAAATATGGACAAGTCTAGGCAATGTTAGCAAGTTATTCTATGCTTGGCCCTGTGTCAAGCCCATTATCAAGGTCCACTTTCAGACAGGGATCCTCCTTTGCTGATGGGGATTGGCTTGGCAAAAAAAAAAGTAAAGAGCGTAATTCAAAGATCTAACTTGAATGTTCCCATCTTGTTGAAATAGAAGTGACTGTGATTAATCTAGGTGAAATCATTTGTGGAATGCATCCCTTATTAGTTATACATATCGTACATGCCAAATTATATGCATAGCTGCAGCACCCTGTCTGATGTAACTGTGGAAGTACACTGGACTTTCTCCTACAATGAATACACAACCAATAAATGATTCCATGAATTGAGAGGGACACCTACATAATCTGTTTAATACCTGAAGTTTTGTGACCATTCACTTTCCCCAGCTAATTTGTCTCCAATCTTTTATGCTCTTTCACTTCCCTATGGTAGCTGTGGAAAATGAGTGGGATTGAAATGGATCCCAACTGTTTGTGAGGGAGCGTGTGACAGCACAGTTGTTCACCAAAGTGGTTCATATCTGTAGATATTTTCCCGTCATTCTGTTCAGAAGTGTTATTACACACTTCTAGAGCAGGTCCCCTGTCTCAGTTAAAAGGTGCTGCCACTGTGCCCCAGTAATCTTCAGAAATGTGCTGCAGATATTTCTAATCAACCTGTTCGGAGACGGTGTTACACACCTCTGGAACAAACCAATGTAACAGTTTTAGTTCTGAATCTAATGCAATATGCAGAATTCAAAATCATGCTTGGTGCCGGGTGGTGACAATATGTTCCACTCAAACATTGAAGAACTAATCTGTTATTGTCTTACTTAGTGTTTAATCGTCGTTTTCCAATTTCTTTGTCTTAGACCATTTTCCTACCTTATCTTTTAGTCCTACAACTCTCCAAGTTCCCTGCTCTTCCCTGGCCTTGTGGGAATCTCAAATTCTGATCCTGACACAATTGCCAGCCCCAGTGGTTTTCTTGCTAAGTGCCTTGGGATGTTTTATTATGGTAAAAGCGCAATATAAATGTAAACTGTGATTGTATGATCCACTTGCTGTACTTCTAATTTTTAGTAAGAAGTACAGTATGGAGAAGGAAAGCAAAGGAATGGTCCTATTAGGAATTGGCAGTTGTTACTGAGGTATGGGAGATTTTCATCCTGATTAAACAGAGCATATTGTTTTAGAACACAGTAATTTGGTTTCTTTGTATAATGCCTTGTGAATTTCCATATGCTGTTGTGTCATTTAAATTGTGTTTTGCGAAAGTACTGATTGCTGGTTAAATGTCAACAATTTTATTTATTTCATGTTGAACCCTTGGAGGGAGTGCATAGAGTTAAATTGAAAAGATTTGCTGGATTTTACATTTCACACTATGAGACTTTGAAAAGTGAATTGGATAAATGTGATTTTGAGCTCTTGCTTTGAGCTGCAGAGAAAAACTTGACTTCGGTCGACTGATTTGCAGTGCCAGAACAGTTTAGGACAGAGTGGAAGAAGCATTTGTACATTTTCACCTGTAATAAAATACAACTGAAGGGTAGCATAATTGACATATTGAACTTCCACCTCTGGACCTTAAGTTTAAATTCAGGAAAGATTAAAAAGTTCCAGAGCTGCTTTGCTTGTTGAAGGTAAATGTCCTAGTTTGAATGAGGTTGAGAACTATTTATCCATTTCCTTGCTGTCTTGGGGGATGCGGTTTGTACTACATTGAAAAAGTTATCAGATTGCCAGTGTTGAGAAATGTGGGCTGGAGGTTGTGTTTGGTCTGAAACAAATTCATCGACAAAGTGAAAGGAGTTTTTTTTTCAGCTTCTTTGTGATGTACCTGACTTGGAAATATACTAATGTCCCCAGCACCAAATTGACAAAAAGTTGAAGTTCTGCCTCTATCAGCGTTGTATGCTTCCAGCACTGTACTTAAGCCAAACAATTTTTATAAGGTGCTGTGGGTGATCTAACGAAACATAGTACCATTTTGTTTTGATTATCCCCTAAGCTATACTGATTCTAGGGAATGTTCAAGGCTACATTTCACACAGTTCAGTACTTAAAAGGTTCCTCTTTATCATCAGAGTGAGCTTCTGCTTTTATTTTGAGTTCTGTAGATGTGGAAGACTTCTGAAACTTGTGCCTCGAGCTCCCAGTCAGCACAGCAGTGAAATCGCACTGTGAACTCCTGTTTCCTGTTCTGAACGCTTTTTTTGAAGTGGGTAGAAAAGCATGCAATTGCAATGTTCTTTTCCTTAAATTGTGAACAAAAGACACAATGCAATTTTTTTTGTATTGAAGGTACAGAACAAGCAATTGCTTTGAATCTTGCTTGTCTCTTCAGTTTCAATTTAGAATGATGAAGGGGACTTCTACTGTAACCACGTTTTATTATCATTTGCAAATGAAAATTGGGCTTAGAATGTTTCTTTTCTCCTGTTGGTAAAAGGCACTTGCAGTGTAAAGTTTCAGCCTGCCTGATGAAAGCCTCTGTATAAACAGATTCAATCTAATACTAAGAAAGCCTGTTCAGTATATTTACATTGGAAATGATTGCGTGTTAAGGAATAGAATTGAAAATTATAAATGAGAAATGCACATTACTGGCTGTGACCATACACCCAATGCTTTGTGAAATGGAAATTAATACATTTAAGGGGAATTTAGACAACGCCTCAGGGAAGACCAGATTAGAAAGATGTGTAGGTGGAGATACTGTGGTAGGACAGGTCAGTGGAACGTGGACCATTTGGGCTGAATGGTGACTTCAGGACAAACTGAAATGCTGCACAACCAACAAAGTAGTTTTGAACTATGGTCGCTGTTGTAATGTCGGAAAACTGGGCACACGCAAACTTCCACAAACACCAATGTAATGATGACCATCACTTAAAAAAAGTTATTTCTTGATTAACGGATAACTATTAGCCAAGGTGCTGGGGGAGAACTTTGTTTTCTTTGAAATAGTGCCAAATGGTCTTTCACAACCCCTTGAGAAAGAAGACAAGACCTTGTCTTAATGTCTAATCTGAAAAACAGTATCTCCAAACATAGATAAAAGGTACTGCAGATGCTGGAGAATCCGAGATAACAAGCATGGGGCTGGATGAACACAGTAGGTCAAGCAGCATCATAGGAGCAGGAAAACTCGACGTTTCGGGCCTAAACCCTTCATCTCCAAACATAGCAGCATTTTCTCAGTGCACCGCAGCAACCAGACTAGGTTTTCTTTGTGCTGAGTTACTGATGTGGCACTTGAATCCATAGCCTGCTGACTGTGGAGATGAAAGTGCTCACAACTGAACTAGCGTTTGAATTTAGGAATATTTGACAATATTTTAAGCTTGACTGGATTGGCAAAATAAACACTGAACTTTTCACTTAGCCTATAGAGTTAACAAAATGGCTTGCGTTGTCCATTGTGCCTGCAGGAAGCTGACCACGAACCAGACTGGTGGTTTTGTGTTCTTCCTTTCCCATTCACTGATGAAAAATTAAGCTGTGTTTCTGTTTGTAAATAATTTGGTTAACTTATAATTTGGTTAACTGAAATATTAATTGAAAGGTAAAAATATCTTCAGACTCTCCTTTTTTCATCATAATTAAATACGAGTGTGCTGCTTGTGCCATTGGACTGTTGATCCATGGCTGAAATGGATTGTACTCCTTCACAGCATTTCGGTCTCAAAGCTATCATCACCGCATGTTGTTATCTGCTGCAGTATCACTTTATCTTTTGATTGAGACTGAGGTGGATGCACGTGTTTTTAAAAAAATCATTATTTTGTTGCATCACAAGTAGGTTGGACCTGACCAATCTCAATGACCAATCTCAATGACCAATCTCAATGACCAATCTCAATGACCAATCTCAATGACCAATCTCAATGAC
>JAHRHZ010000047.1:13372537-13393267 GCA_024137785.1 Ginglymostoma cirratum | reverse complement strand
TCAATGACCAATCTCAATGACCAATCTCAATGACCAATCTCAATGACGCAAAAGCAGTTTCCCCAGAAACATTGAATTGTGTTATTGGCCTGCAGCTGTGCATTTCTAACAAAGCATCGAAGGGCACACAGCATTAAACATTGAAGCTCATTATTTTGAGTTTGACAGGTTTGGTTTTGGATTTATGAATGTTTGCACAAGTTGTTGCATCATCGACTCAAACTTGGCGAATACCTCCCTCACCTGAAATTTGCAGCAGTCAGTGGTGCAGAACCCTGACAGGCGTTGAACAATGTAAATTATTCCAATTCACTAATGGATTGCAAAAAAGTAACACTAGCTAATAATCTGCCCCAAAGTGCTGTCTTTTTTTTAAACCACGAATATATACATTATCATGGAGGTTAATTAACTCAGTTCATTAGAGTATGATGACTACAGACTGTGGTAGTTTACTGAGGCCTGCCTTCTCACCGTGTCCCATGGTGGCAGAGTGGTCGCTGAAGCTGTATAAAACAGATTCTGTCTCTCTATTTGAGAGAAATATACTTTGGCTGAATCCTACTCATTTTAAAAGTAATGGCAGAAACCACATTTTGTGTATGTGATGCTTTGAATTTGTGTTTTTGTTTTGAAGGCATATGATGCTAAAATGATTCAGGATATTGAATTTGTTTTGACAACAAAAAGCAACTTTGTGCATAGCACCTCATTGAGTTGCTGGTAATACAGGAGACAAATGGCAATGTTGCAAGAAAATCATTATGCAGCTTTCAAAACTGATAAGTACTACAAACTGCATACGCTTCTGTTATAAACATGGCTTTGCCAGATCTGTAGTGATTACGGGTCTGTTCAATGTGGAGGTAACTATAGCTTATTCCTCCCTCCGGACCAGGAAGCCTGGGTTAAGGTACCATCTGCTCCAAAATGTGTAATAGCATTTCTGAACGTGTCGATTAAAAGCATCGACAGTATCTTCTTTAAAGGTAGTTCACCATTGTACTGTATCTGTCTGTTACATATTATTTTGCTTGTGAAAAGAAATGAAATAATGTTGTAACAGTATTAACAGTTCCTTACTATTTCGCCTGTTCAGTTGCATAGCAGCTTGTGTGTGTTATATTTGAATAAAGCTTCCAATAATTGCTGCCACAGTGCACTGGAAACCTGCAAGTACACACATTATTGCAGCAACAAATTGAAGTTTATTTGAGGACTTTCAAAAATAATTTAATGAAAATAGTCTGGAAAAGTAATGAGAAGTTGAATCGTCATATACAATGTAATATGCAAATAGATCCTAAAAGAAGTTGAATCTTGCATCCAGAACTATCCTGTAGCAGTTTAAACTGGTAGACTTGTAAAAATTGGACAAGTAGATGGGTAATTTTTAAATTGCAATCCAATTATAACTAAGATTCCAGTATCGGTATTAATTTTGAATTTTAAACAGTCAGATGATGTGCTAATGCATGTTAACTGTTGGCATTCTGGTAGAGTTGAGGTCAGATTGACAAACAACCTTACTTTGCTCATGATAAAGAGCTTCAGTATTTATAACTACACAGCTTTCTGAATTCGATTTTGAAAAATAAATACTTAAGTGAGGTTGTCTGTTGCTTCTTTTAGGATATTGGATGCTGCTTTATGTATCACTTAAACTGGCCCTAATTTGATAACATTAATTGAGTTATAATGCCATGAATGAGGTGTAATATTTTTGTGACACAAGCCCCATGAATGTAAGAACATTGTATTAATTAATCACAAGACAACATTTTCCTATTAATGATTTTCTCTCTCCTTTATTTTCCTAATCCCTTTAAAGCAAATGGTTATGAGCCTTAGAGTGTCGGAGCTCCAAGTGTTACTGGGCTATGCAGGACGGAACAAACACGGTCGTAAACACGAACTCCTGACAAAGGCACTGCATTTGTTGAAAGCTGGCTGCAGCCCAGCTGTTCAGATGAAAATTAAGGAACTATATAGGCGGAGATTCCCACAGAAGATTGTGACACCCGCTGACTTGACCCTTTCTTCTGTCCATACAACTTCAACTTCCATGACTACACCATTGTCGCCAGCTGCTATCCCACAGCTCCCCTATGATGGGCATGCAACAACATCTCCACTACTTGCTGTTTCTCTGTTGGGACCTAAACACGAACTAGACCTGCCACACCTGACATCATCGCTCCATCCTGTCCATCCGGATGTAAAACTGCAGAAATTGCCCTTTTATGACATTCTTGATGAACTGATAAAACCAACTAGTCTAGGTAAGAAACAAGTGCCCAAAATAGTCTTCTGTTGTTGCCATTTCTACAGTATTTGAGGTGAACATAAGAAACCCAGTTCAATAAACCAACATTATTTTATTTGAGAATACTTTATAAGTTTGCATCAACTTGAGTCATGGTTTGTTTTCAGTAGCTGAAATGATATTTCTTGAAACCATGACAGATTATTTTAAGATATAAGTTGGATGATTCATAATTTTTCTCTTTTAATTTTTAAAATTTCTCCATTGTTAACTTTTAAAGAAAATGATACATTTAATTCTAGGTCCATACTTGTATGTTCATACATGAGCAGTGACCAATTTTGGACCTATTTGAATGTTACATTTTCTTTTATCATGTGAATTATACATTGAATTGAATTCAGCTGTCTATTGAAGAAGCATGGAGTGCTTTTCGAACTGTCAGATTGGTCCACAACTTCTGTGTTCTTTGGATTCTGCATTGTGATTCCATGAGTGTTCTGACTGTTCTCCAAAAGAATGGAACAAGTCTCAGATAAGACAATATATTAAAGTACAGCTTTCGCTGTTTTTTTTATTTGGAGGCCGGTGGTTAAAGAAATTGTTAAATGTCAGGCAACACAACACAGTGGCTTATTGTGAGAATGTTATACCCTCTTATGTGGTTATCTTGCACTCTCACCTACACACCTCACAAATAAAACCATCCTTGCAAGTCTCTTCTGCACTCTCTACAGTGCCTCTATTGCTTCTAATAAAATATTGGCTAGAAACTCATTTGTGGTCTGGCCAAGGTTCAATGCACTTTAGCACAACTTCTCTAGATTTCATTCTAGAAATACTGTCCATTATTGGCTTATGAAACTTGCAGCAATTTGAGTATTTATAGTCTAGAAGCATTTGCTCTTTGCCTTATTTATATGCTTGTTTTGTAACTTTGACAGTGACTTGCTGTTGAAGATCTTTGTCTAACATTCATCAAGACAGACACAAAGATGCCGCATTTCAAAAGAGCACCAATTTATGCTACATGAGGGAAAGTTTTTTGAGGTTGTTGAGGCTGGTTGGCTCACCGAGCTGGTTTCTTGTTTCGCAGACGTTTCGTTACCATGCTTGGTAACGTCCTCCGTGCAGCCTCCGACAGGCATGAGAATTCCTAGAAGCATGGCACTCCACAAAGCATGCTATTAATAAACTCATTGAACTCGACCCCATATACATTCCACTGCAAAGGAAAACCGCAAGTGAGGCAATCCATCTCAACGGACCCCAGAGTTTAAAAACCAGGTGGGAAAACACACCGAAGCTTCATCAGAGGCCGCACTGAGGATGTTACCAAACATGGTAACGAAACGAATGCAAAACAAGAAATCAGCTCAGCGAGCCAAACAACCTCAACACCCACAACCCTAGCTACAAATCTACTCCAAAACCTTAGCGGGCAAGTTTGGTTGCTGGATGAAATCTGATTTATCAAGGTGTTGCTATTGAAGATGCACCAGGGAATTATTGTCCCTATGCTTTTTTTTAATATAAAAAGGTGCAATTTTTGGGCATGTTTCTTTCACCATGCCAGAGGATAGATCCCTCCATATGAAAATATATAACTTCTATCAAAGATATCTTCTGGGTTGACTGAATGGTGACCTCTTCTCAATTAGTTTTCACATACTAGAATGTACATTATATTTGTGTCACAGTTGTTATTTTCCATACTTACTATAAATGAAACTATGAAGCTAAATGTTGACATTTTCAGAGACACATTTATTCACATTAGCATACTTTCTCTTTTCCACTTGGTTCCTTCCTTGCCCCAATCCCTAGTCAGAAATTCTGTCAGTAGTTTTCTGGGAGTTGAAGTTCCTGTTTTTAAAACTTGGCTCTGCCCTTTAACCTCTTTTTTTCACAACAGTTGAGTCTTGATCGACAGAGTCGTTTAACGTTGCTGTATTTTTCTATGGAGGAATGTAAATGATCCAAGTTGTGCGTATAGTCATTTGTGACTTTTCAGTGCAGATTAGGAGTTCAGCTCCCTGCTATCTGTGTTAAGCTGTAATGTCTGTGACGTCTCAAGGTTTGCTAGAATGAGTACTTTGGTGGGCATGTTTACATTTTTTTCGAATTATACAAACCCTTTGCATTAATCTACTAACTTGTTGGAAAATTCTTCTATAAAGTCATTGGTCTTGTAATGCAGTGTTAGTTATTTGTATGATTCGTTTCTTGGGTAGTAGGCATTTCCATTTTGTTTCATAAAATACAGTATTTTTCTCACCACAGTTTTTAAAAGTCTTTCCAACATAAATTTTCAGTTTTATAATCTAAGCTACACTCAGGAACTGAGGCAAATAAAGAGCCCCCTTGCTGCGTTTTATTAGTTGGCAGTCAGAATTTGAGAGAGTGCAGAAGTCACAAGTGAACTTCAAGGACTTTGTACTCTGCTATCAGGAGTGCCATGTTTGCAATGATCTTGAGTTAAGATACTAAACGCCAAAGTTATTTATAGCGAATGGGTAGATTACGAAGTATGTTGCTATCAGCAGTAACATGAAACTCTGTCTCCATGTTTCAGCATGGAACCCTGCCAGCAAGTTTACTGGAAATACATGCCACTTGAAGAAATCACTATAACACTTTCAACAACGAGCTGTCAAAAGGCTTTTGGGTTCTTTATAAAAGGCTTTGTTAATATGTAAGCATAACTTAAATATGTTTTTTTAAAAGGAAAGGCGACTGATTACATCTTTCAAGTTAGAAATGTAGTTTTGGGCCTGAACAAAATGTTTATGCAGTTTTGTTTTCCATAGACAAGGTTTGTTCCTATTTTGCAACCAAGTCAATATTTCCTTTTTCCACAAATCCTGACATATTGAGTGTTAGGACAAGTGGATACTGGCTTTATTTGGGTACCTAAAGATGGCTATTTTTCATGTGTGGTTCCATCTAGTCTCAGCAGGCTTTTTGGATGAATAGGCCTACACCTGCTGCCGTCCCTATACAAGCCAAGCAGAATCCACATCCATGACCTTTTCAGCAGTCATTTGGTTTTCAGTGTATAAAAAGGAGGGGATCCTAGTGCTTTGTATTGCAATAGCTTTGCAGGTTAGAGGAGCTCTACTGGAAAGTGAGTGTATGTGAATGTTGGCTGGACGCATTGTGGCTAGCTGTGGTGTAGTCTGCTTGTGTAGTTTGCTGACACTCTCAAGTAATGCATGTGAAAAGTAATATTTGTTAAGGAAACATAGGGGCTGCTGGTATCTGTGAAAGTGCCCAAGCTCAGCAGTGCCTTTTAAGAAGGCTCAGGAAAGAGGAAGGCAAGAGATTTTAAAAGTTAAATGGAGAAAATAGATTTTTTAATTTATGTCATTGATATTCGAAGCTAAATCGGCTCACGAAAACTGTAATTTAATCCTCCCCATTTAAAGACTTGCATATGGTTTCCCAGCATTTGTATTTTGATTGTTGTTAGTTGTCTAGGATGGGCTGTAATAAATTGGTCTCCAGTGTAATTTAGAGATTTTCCAGTCCCTTGGAAAGAGTTTAGTTATAGTGTATACCCCCTGTAAAGCTTAAACATTTTAAACTTTGCTCTAGTTTTCTTTTGAGAAGATCACAAATTATTTAGTTACACATTTTTATTGCATAAATAAAATACAATGCTGAAGTTGTGCCTTTTTTTCTCATGATGAATTTCCCTCATTTTAACTAGCCATTCATGATTGTAGAGAGTACCGATTTTCGTTTGTTTAGAGTGAGTGTGCAGTTTGATTGATACTTGCATGAGGAGTGCATTGATATATCCAAAATTCTTAGTCTGACAGTTTGACTTGGGGCCAATGTAAATCATGACATGAAATAATTGGCTTAGTCTTGGATTCTGTAGTTCTGTAGGTGAGAGGGAGAGGTAAGACAATGTTCTGCTGCTCTTGTACTGTTGATTCACTTGTTGCCAGGTTATTTTATGTATCGTTGGTGTGGTTGGTTCTCCTGTCACTTGTGTAGAGTGAATCAACTTGAAGACAGCACTAAAGATTAATATTAAGGAATGAAGTTAGAATTGTTTTTACACAACGTAACAGAAAAATTGTAGAATACAAGGAATGCTTTTGAATTGGTAAAAGTTTCAAGGTAATTGGATATACTTCTGGAGAAAGATGTCTTTTGAAGGATATGAGCGGTGGGTTATGGAAATTTGAAAAGGTACAGCTTGTTTGAGCTTGATGGTCTCAATGCATGTAAGAGAAGTAACAAAATAGAAGTATACCTTGCGCAAAGACTGTTGTAAAGTCATGATTTTCTTCAGTGATTCCAAGGGCAGATGTGAGATTTAATTGACTTTATGTTCTGTGTTGCATAAGTTGTTTTGTATCCTTGAATCAAATGTTACATGTGAGGGGTATTAACTTCATTGCTTCAATGTGTATTTAGGTAATGACTCTTTAATAAATAGCATCATTGGTTAATAGAATGAAGAGCACATAGCTTCTTTGTGGGGAAAAAATACAACTGCCAGGTGTGTTTTTATTTTGTGATGGATCTTGGCATGAGTTTTCCTACTTGCCATGGATGTCATTTTGACCAGATAACAACATTAGCCAAAGTTCACCTCTCTGGTTGCATTTCAACAATGGCTGAAGGAAAATTAATGTTGGAAGAGGACAGAATCTCACCAAACTGAGATGCTTCCTCAGTCAAATAACCTATGTTCATTTTTCTTGGATTCCACATGAAGAACAGTAAGTTGTCCAAAATTTAAGAAAACTGCTCCTGGAATTTTAACCAAACAAGTAGCTGTGCCTTTGAAAGACGGGTTGTTAAGAGAAAATTTGAACTCATTATCTACGTATATCAGAAAGCAGATATTTTCTAAACAACAGAACACGTAGAATTGAATGTGCAATATTTTTTGACTATGCTGTGGGGATAAATTGAGTTTTTGTCACTGCACTTGAACTTGCCCATAAACATTATTGATTTTACGTTGAAACTCATTGCAAATTGGAGAGCCTAAAAGTGCAACACCCCCTGCAGAACATCTTGAAGCTGTATGAACAGAAAAAACAAACATGTATATCCTAAACTAATTAGCTTGAAAACTCACTAATGGCACTACACTGTCTGTGTGCTAGGAATCAAACCCTGCTATTCTCAGTCATCATAAAAGTTAAAGATTTTAAAAAGTGTACTAAAATTCCCCAGTTAACTTGCCTTCTAGACCTGGGTTGACAGAAAGCACACACTAGATTTCTGTATTAAACAAAACTATTACTTATTGCTGGTTAATAGACTCTAGCTACAGACAGACAGTTATGAACTGTTGACATATTACTCTATAAATTAAAACTCTAATTCCATTAAACTCCCACTTACAAGTAGTCCAATGATATCTGTTTACAAAGGTTGCTGAAATGACTTATGATTCATTATGTTGTTTCTCATGGAATCCCTACAGTGTGGAAGCAGGCCGTTCAGCCCATCGAGCCCACCGCCCAGGCCCCACCCCATCCCTGTAACCTTGCATTTCCTGTAGCTAGTGCTCCTGGCCTCCACATACCTAGACACTATTGGGCAATTTAGCTGGGTGAATCCACCTAACCTGTTGTGATCTTTCTGTTAACAAAAATGCTTTCCCGTCGTGGACACCAAAAATCAGTACGAAGTTAATTTTGGATTGGTTGTTTGCAGAGGAAGCATCCCAACAATCCTTGAGCAACCACCACTCCATCAGCCTGCATTTTTTTCAGTTACTGGTGTGACCATAATAAGGATTTAAGAGGTGCATTTTATTCTTTTTTTTCTGAAGAGAGATTTTGAGCCATAGGTGGTAAGCTGTCTACATGAAGCCAATGAAGTAAATATCTTGTGAGGCCTTGAGTTTTTTCTTTAAAGTTGGAACAATAGAAGCAGCATGAGTGGGTAGAGTCAGGCTGCCACAGAACCAGAGTTGTAGTTTAGCTTTCAGCTGTTGGGGTTTTGAAGTTGGCTGTGGAAGCTGTTACATCTCTCTTGGCTACAGCTAAAAGCTTGAGTTCTGTCTCTCTACCAGAATTTCTTTTGATCTTCCTTCTTCCTGGATTGTCTCACATGCAATGTTTTTCCAATCTGTTTTACTGAATTTGCCTTCGCCAAGGTCGTGTTTATGGGATGTTACTATATTGAAACAGTTGCTGTTTAGTGATTAAATAATCTGTTATTCTGTTAAGTGTTCTAATAAAGTTAAAGTTATACTTTTTTTTTGTTTGTATTTTAACTATTGGGTAAGAATAAAGTTTGTTTTGCTTAAAGCCTAGTAGCATGACCATTTGAATTACGTCTGGAACACAGCACCCAACGCATGTCTTTAAATAGGATAAAAGTTAGGGTCTAGTCTGTCTCCTTTATATATTTGCAGGGGGTTTGGTCTGGTCCATAATAGCTAATACAGCCATTCAGCAGCTTCTCTGAAATTTTCAGTTGGTGCCATGCGATTGTAATATGCACTGGACCACTGGCTCACAGGTTGAGCTGTCCAAAATAATTTTTTCTAAGATACTTAAGAATTAGGAAATTGCCTTAACCATGACAGGAAAAGTGTGTTGGTTGTTGTGAACCATTCCTCCCAATTTTTTTGAAAACCACGTTGCTTTTATTCTCAAGTAAATATCCATATAGGTCTTACCAAATAGGTGAGTTTATAATCTGTTTCCTTATGGAAAACTTATGTTACTGTATTTCCTTGGCAAGGGATTAAAAGTTAGGGTAATGCAGTGGAACTGATAATAAGCCATATTAGGAATTAAAATTGGAGTTTACTTTTTTGCAATAAATGTCACTACATCACAGGATGTACTAAATAGAGAAATTCAAAATGCGGGAAGTATGCAGCCAACGTCTAAAGATAAAATTAGCTAATATTTGAGACCCTTAAAGAGTTTCAGAAAACTACTTTATTACATTAGATATTTCAGTACATATAGTGAAAAATTCATTGAAGGGCAATACATTTATTGTATTTCATATTTGTTAAAGTACGTTGGTTACGCTTTGGGTCTTGAACACTAAAGTTCGCTTCGCAATCTGGTTAGGAAGTGCTGGTAATTTTTACAAATCATAAAGCTCTGATGAAGTCTGATTTGACAATCCTTACATTTTTGAATTACAGTGCAGTTCATTATGCCTTTTGTGCTGCTAGTTTAGGATATTCTAAGATTCTGTATCTATACGCATTCCAGCCTCTGCCCTTTCCTCGTTCTAATAAATTCCAAATAGATATCCCGTTTAAGTGATATAATTACTTCCCCAAAAGCCACTTGCAACAAATTCCATGTTCTAAAAATGTTCTGTGTAATGAATGTCTTTTAAATTGCTACTTCTTTCCTGGTTTTAGTAGTTTATCTTTTCACGATTTATGTTTTCAAAATCTTTCAGGATTGAGAGGTCCCCTTTGGCTCGATATTCCTTCGTGCCTTTGCATGATTTACTTGATTCTGATGATACATGCTAGAAAGTGACATAACCTTTAACCTGCCAAACAAATTTATTGAGTTCAGGAAAAAAATTAGTAAATGCCAGCAGAATTTATTAAGCTATACTTCAAGGTAGGTTATTGTAGGTTATTGCACTAAATTATAAGAAATTTTTACTTGGAGATTTCTTTGACTTCCACCTGAAGTAATCTTGCCTGACTATATCTCTGCAGGCTCAAGGTAGATTCTTTCATCTACTGATAAATAGTGCCTTCAAAAAGTAATCAAAATCAAACACGTTTGGATAACTTAAATCAAAATATTGTATTTGAAATGACACCACACCTGTCTGAGCCAAATCTGCTTTGAACTTTGTGGCACTCGCATTAAATAAAATAGAACATATTTTTCTCTTAAATGACTGCTTCTTTATCTTTGTGCCATGCCAGCCAATGAAATTCTCATTGAGCTAAAAACTATCTTTGGCTTCCAAGTGGACGTGAATCCTTGGAGTTAATTGTCAAAATCATAATGATCTTGTTCAGGTCACATTGATGACACAACTGAGTTGTTGATTTCAAACCAAATTTTAAAAATCCATGAGTTGTAATCTGTGTCATGCACAACTTAATGTGAAAAGCTAACAAAACAAGCCTAGCACATCCTATGATTGGCATTGATGTCGGATGTAAAAATGTACCCTGCTCCTTTGCAAGCCACCCCCAAAAACATTACTTGCGGGGCAATAACTCAATTGAAGGATCCTGATGATGGCAGCTATAATAATTTTGTTCGGTTTATAAATACCTCAGAGTAATGTTATGTTTCAGCATTTAAATTGTCATTCTATGTTAATTAATTATACATTGCACAGGGTTTAATTTTGCATTGGGATTATTCAGTTTTTGGTCCTTTTCTTGCATGTCTTGTGACCATCTGTGTGGGCAACTGCCAAATTGACATTTATGTGATGCTGCAGTACCACATCTTGTAATGGAAACTGCTGTGCTACAAATTTATTGGAATATAATCTAACATTAATTACTGTTTGCTACTAGAATTTCAATAACAAATGTGCTAAATTATTTTAATTTGACTTCTGAAATACCAAGCAGAACACTTAGAAATTTTGCCTATCCAAAGTTGAATTATTATCTGCAAGAGACCTTGAATTGTGCAATAACAGGATGAGACACAGGTTCTACCACCTTAGAATTTAGAGGCAAGTTGAGGAGATCATTGCGGAGAAAACCACAAGTGTTATACGGAATTGGGTTTCTCCAAAATATTTTTGTCCTCAGTGTTTTAAATGAATATGATTACCACATTGGTGCTGCAGAGGAAAACATGAGGAAGATCAAATCTACAATACACAAGGGCAACTATCTTATCTAAGAGCAAAAGTTTCTGAGCGTGTGAATAATGACAATAAATTTACTTTGACAAATTCATGTGCCAGTTATCATTACTTGAATTTTTCTACTGGTTAGAGAGAATTCCATTGAGTTTGAAATGACTGATTTCACCGTATGTTGCATTTGTTTCATTCACAATCATAAACCAGATATGAAAAATGTAAACTCAGGATTTCTTTTTCTCTTAAGCTTCAGACAATGGTCAGCGGTTTCAGGAAACTTGCTTCGCATTTGCATTGACACCTCAGCAAGTTCAACAGATTAGCAATTCAATGTAAGTAATTTGTTGTCTTTCTGATTTGGTTTTCGTAGGCCTGATCAGCATCCTTGCTGAGCCATAGGTGTATCTATGCACTTTAAAACTTAAATATCTAGTCTTTATAATTTCTCCCCTAAGATAGTTAAAATGCTGAGTATTACTTAGCTTTGGTCCTAAGTCAATGTTTGGCCTCAGTGCTTTATTAAAAAGAAGGAAAACATCATTATTATCCAATTTAAGATCTAATTTTCAGTAAGGCTAAATTTTTAATTGAATTTAATTAAGTTTTGAATTAAATTGCTTCAATTTATTTTCATAAACGTATTTGAAAATTAAACTTCAGCTTATGAAATCTGATAGCAAGATGTAGTCTGCTGATAAACCCATTCCCCTCCATTCTCTCACCTTCGCTCTCAATGCACAGACAAAGATCACTAAGAACAAAAATAAGCTATCTGCTCCGCGATCTCCATTAAAACAAAATGTTGAAGATACTGGGAGTATGAAATAAAAACAAAATTCTGGAGAGAGTCAATAGGTCTCGGCAATGTCTGCAGAGAGAGAAACAAAATTAACATTGAGTCCGCAACTCTGAAGAAATCATGTCTGACTCAATATGTGAGCTTTGTTTCTGTCTCCACAGATGCCACCAGATCGGCAAGGTTTCTTTATCATTTTCTGCCATGCTGTTTGCCATGACATCTATTCTGCTCACCAGTATTGTTCCTTTTCTGTAAGCCTTGATGTAAATACCCATCTTCCTTTAAGTGCTTGTATTTATTTTTGCATCCATCAACCTTGAGTGGAATCGTTCCATATTTACATAACCCTTGAGTAACCCATACCATCTCCGGATTTGCTTTGAACCAGTTTGATTAGTATTCTATTACTGTGTTTTCTTGTTTTGAAAAGAATGATTCACCAGCCTTCTTCTAATTTTATGCACTCGAGTCTGTCAAGCTCTTGATCTCGAGGCAATTTAACTGCTGTTTTTCACACACAGCTCAGCCCTTTCTCCAGGTATTAACCAAGTGAATCATTGCCATGCTTTCTCCAAGACCCTAGCCACTTTAGAACATAGAACATTACAGCGCAGTACAGGCCCTTCGGCCCTTGATGTTGCGCCAACCTGTGAAACCAATCTGAAGCCCCTCTAACCTACACTATTCCATTATCATCCATATGTTTATCCAACGACCATTTAAATGCCCTTAAAGTTGGCAAGTCTACTACTGCTGCAGGCAAGGCATTCCATGCCCTTACTACTCTGAGTAAAGAATCTTCCTCTGACATCTGTCCTATATCTATCACCCCTCAATTTAAAGCGATGTCCCCTCGTGCTAGCTGTCACCATCCGAGGAAAAGGGCTGTCACTGTCCACCCTATCTAATCCTCTGATCATCTTGTATGTCTCTATTAAGTCACCTCTTAACCTTCTTCTCTCTAACGAAAACAGCCTCAAGTCCCTCAGCCTTTCCTTGTAAGACCTTCCCTCCATACCAGGCAACATTCTGGTAAATCTCCTCTGCACCCTTTCCAATGCTTCCACGTCCTTCCTATAATGCGGCGACCAGAACTACACGCGATACTCCAAGTGCGACCGCGCCAGAGTTTTGTACAGCTGCAACATGACCTCACGGCTCCGAAACTCAATCCCTGTATCAATAAAACCTAACACACCGTACGCCTTCCTAACAACCCTATCAACCTGGGTGGCAACTTTCAGGGATCTATGCACATGGACACTGAGATCTCTCTACTCGTCCACACTACCAAGAATCTTACCATTAGCTCGGTACACTGTATTCCTGTTACTCCTTCCAAAGTGAATCACCTCACACTTTTCCGCATTAAACTCCATTTGCCACCTCTCAGCCCAGCTCTGCAGCTTATCTATGGCCCTCTGTAACCTGCAACGTCCTTCTTCACTATGCACAACTCCACCAACTTTAGTGTCATCCGCAAATTTACTAACCCATCCTTCTATGTCCTCATCCAGGCCATTTATAAAAATGACAAACAGCAGTGGCCCCAAAACAGATCCTTGCGGTATACCACTAGTAACTGAACTCCAGGATGAGCATTTCCCATCAACCACCACCCTCTGTCATCTTCTAGCTAGCCAATTTCTGATCCAAACCGCTAAATCACCCTCAATCCCATGCGTCTGTATTTTCTGCAATAGCCTACAGTGGGGAACCTTATCAAACGCTTTACTGAAATCCATATACACCACATCAACCGCTTTACCCTCATCCACCAGTTTGGTCACCTTCTCAAAGAACTCAATAAGGTTTTTGAGGCATGACCTACCCTTCACAAAACCGTGTTGACTATCCCTAATCAAGTTATTCCTTTCTAGATGATTGTAAATCCTATCTCTTATAATCCTTTCCAACACTTTACCCACAAACCGAAGTAAGGCTCACTGGTCTATAATTACCAGGGTTGTCTCTACTCCCCTTCTTGAACAAGGGGAGAACATTTACTATCCTCCAGTCTTTTGGCACTATTCCTGTAGACAATGACAACATAAAGATCAAAGCCAAAGGCTCTGCAATCTCCTCCCTAGCTTCCCAGAGAATCCTAGGATAGATCCCATCCGGCCCAGGGGACTCATTTATTCTCACTCTTTCCAGAATCGCTAACACCTCCTCTTTATGAACCTCAATCCCGTCTAGTCTAATAGCCTGTATCTCAGTATTTTCCTCGACAACATTGTTTTTTTCCTTTGTGAATACTGATGAAAAATATTCATTTAGCGCCTCTCCTATCTCTTCGGGCTCCACACACAACTTCCCACTACTGTCCTTGACTGGCCCTAATCTTACTCTAGTCATTCTTTTATTCCTGACGTATGCATAGAAAGCTTTAGGGTTTTCCTTGATCCTACCTGTCTGAGACTTCTCATGTTCCCTCCTGGCTCTTCTTAGCTCTCTCTTTAGGTCCTTCCTGGCTAACTTGTAACTCTCAAGCGCCCTAACTGAGCTTTCACGCCTCATCTCTACATAAGCCTCCTTCTTCCTCTTGACAAGAGATTCAACCTCTTTAGTAAACAAGATAGAGGAGGATTGAACACAATAGAGCAAGTGAGGCTTACCCACATTGTATGAGCAGTAACCTTTCCTGCTTTTATATTTAAAATAACTTAAAATATATTTCAAAAATTCTGATCAGTTGTGCATGATTTGAAGACATAATTTATAAAACTAGTTCAATGTTGTCCTGAATGCAGTAATGCCCTGAATCCTTTTTCAATCCCAGATGTTTGCAACATTGCCACCTCTCTCATCACAACTTTTGTGCATTAACAAGATAACTATTCAAGATTCATATCAGTAAATTTCCAGTTCTGCTTATTATAATATTTTAAGAGTCTAAGGAATGCTGGTGAATGAAATTTTCCGATAGAGAATGGAAAGCAAATTCTATTCTTCGATTTGTTGGTTACTACTTATTTCAATTCAAGTACAAATTAATAAAAGAGCTAGGAACTATTTTTGGTAGCATTACCATCCTTTTATCAGTTCTATAGAAACTGGTTTGGATTACAAAGCTTCTCCTGGATCATCATGAAGCAAATTGTATAAATGATTGTGTTTCAGAGTCCATAAGGGAGGTTTTGAATTATGTTATGCACATTCCTTCATAAATACAAATGTTAACTGTGTGAAAAATGTTTCACTTTTACTTAGGGACATATCTGGGACCAAGTGTGACTTCACAGTTCAGGTTCAGTTAAGGTAAATGCATAATATGTTTGTGGCTTTTCCTTCATTTGCTGTTCTGTTTCCTTTTTTCTGTTTTCTCTCTTCTGTCCCTGCCCTCCCCCGCATCTGAAATGGTTTTAGTTTGGGCAAATACAAAATATCAACAGTTTTCAGAAATGTAATTAAAGGGTCTGCTTGAACATTTCAAGTTCTAGTTTATTCTGAGTTCATTGTAGTGATTCAAAGTTGGACTGCACTTTGGGAAGTGCAGTTAGTGAGGAATTGGAGAATTTCATAAATTCTTCCTGTATCAACCTAATCCTAGAATATTGATTGCCATATGTAGCACTTTTTATATATGCTTGGTGATACCAATTCATTTTGTTTTGATGATGTGTGACTCGTTGTTTAGAAATTTGGATTCTAACATGGAAGGACAGTGTTTAGGTTTAAGTTTGACTTGTATTCCTCTCTTCATGTGTGTACATTAGGAATAGGAAAACATAGTTTTAGTCTCAATTTTGAGTTTTGAGTAGTACTGGGTATCTGTAGTTCTGTTCACATACATCTAAATGAAGTCTTTAAAATCCTTAAGGTCAGTAGTAGAGTGCAATAGTAACAACAGTGGAAGAGAGCAAGAGAGAGGAAAAAAACTACTTTCGTGTGGCAACAGGAATCAACTATCACAGAAAGACCGAACTGTCCATAAGGTCAGGCATGTGTGTATGTTTCTTTCAGACGGAAGCAGGTCATTCGGAGAAAAGGCCTGAAACAGCAGCAGTGCAGTTTTGTGGTCTGCAGAAAGTCTGGACCAGAGAAAAAGCCCTGAATGACTTGAGAAAAACATCTAGGAACAGAGAACTGTTGGCAGTTGAGTGTATGGAGAACCATGTGTTTGCTCTGGAAGTTCTTTGAAGTCAGTAGGAAGAAAGCTTCAGAAACCAGTAAAAGCCATGCCAACTGAACAAGAATTTAACTATGTTAAGGGCGTCTGTAAGGTTGTGGTTGAGGGTAAAATAGTCGAATCTCTATTTCTGATTTTTGTAATAAGACTGTTTCAAATTGTTCTTGTATAGTGTAATATAGTTTTTTCTCTCTTTCTGTGTGATAAACTTTCACTTAATTTTGTCAAAAATACATTGACAGCCTATGGTGAATATGGTTGATGACTGATCATCATGGTAAATGAGTAGCAGTATATATTGTGATGCTGAATATCAAGACTGGAAATTCTAATCCTAAGTATAATTAGACCAGTATTGGTCAACAATCGCAGATCTGAATTACTGGAGATCATTTGAAGTTTGTAACTGATTTTTTTCTTCTTTTTCAAGGTTTTGTTTATCAGAAACAAGCTGTCCACAGGAAGATCATTTTCCACCGAATCTCTGCGTGAAAGTGAATGGGAAAACCTGTAACCTGCCAGTAAGTATAAAGTAACTGGTCTTCTAGATTTTATTTGGCTCAATGTTATTGGAACTTTTTAAGTAACTTGTAAATTTTATTCTAGGGTTATCTGCCACCAACCAAAAATGGTGTTGAACCAAAGCGACCTAGCCGACCAATTAATATTACCTCACTAGTCAGGTTGTCTACGACAGTGCCGAACACTATTGTGGTTTCATGGTCAGCAGAAATTGGAAGAGTAAGCTTTTCTTCATCTTTTCAATGTAATTTATTGTAACAGCACAACACATTATGACTTGGTATTTTTAATCACTGGATTTTAGAAGCTCTGTTTAACTAAAATGAATCCAATGCTTATGGTTTATCCAATATGCCCATTTGTATTATAACTTAACTTATCCGTAGGATACCAGTGAAGCTTAATGAGTGTAAAGTTTCATGCTATTTCCAACAAGGAGTACCAAAAGCATATAGTAATGCAATTTAATGGCTTATTTTCTATCTATCTTGATCTGTATAACTAGAGTGGTGGCAATTCTGGAGGTTAACAAAATGCATCTCGAAAGAAGTGTTCATTGGTTTGAGTATGACATTTGTTCTTAATCCTACCAGCACTGATGGATACTGTGTGATACTTTACTTTAACCTGGATTTCTGGGCACCAAGTATCCTCCATGAAGAAAACTGTGATGATGTAACCCAAACTGAGGAAAAACATATGAGCTAACACCAGCAATAAGCAAAAGCATAAGGGGAAGCAGCTTATGAAAACATTCTGTAGAAAGTGAGCTCCTTATTAGCTCATCTTGCAATAACACAGTCCAGTATGAATGTAAACCATGGAAGAAAATAGGGTTCAACTACAGGTATGTGCCAAGTATGCTGTTTTCAGCAAGAGTAGCAGCACGTGCCCTGGGGCCAGCGAACGAAATACTCTATCTTGATTATCACCCCTTCTACCCACTGTTCCTGAATGGGTGTGGGGACAAGTGAGAATCAGAATTGTCAGCCAACACTCGGCATCTAGGTACTCGGGTGCTTAATTGAAGCACCTGAGGAGCCTTGTTAAAAGGCATGCTTCTGAAAAAGCTATGTGATAGGTGGGAGAGGAAGATAACTTAAGTTAAGGGGTAATTATTGCTTGCTGAAATCATTCTATAAAAGCATCTTCAAAAATACGTGTAATGTGACAGTTACATTGTAACCTAAAGGTGGAGCTTTAAATTGTTTCCAATCTCTATCTTCAACCTGCTCTTAATTGGTGACTTGTGGAAGAGCTAAGAGGAGATCAAGTATATTCCTAAAGTAAGGACTAGCTACAATATTATAATTGGGGAAAAGTGCATAGAATAAAGAGAGTACAGGTGTGGATGAATTGGGAAAAGAAATTACCATGTGAATAACCATATGAATAAGAGATTGACAAGAGTTAATGTTTCGAGTCTGGTATGACTGTTCTTCAGAGCTGAAAGATGTTGGGAAGTTGACACAAATATCCCTTGTGTGGTTCATTTCTTGAACTACTTTGCTTGTTTTGGTGAAGCCAATCCTGAAATCTAATATACTGATATTTCTATGAGGAAGTGTTATATTGGTATCACCTTTTATACCTTGAAATGGAAAATATTTGTAGCATTTCAGTTTCAAACTGAAGTGACTTGGTTGAGGAGAACTTTAGTGATAGGGCAGGACAGCAACTTGACATTAAAAACAATTGGTGGGTTGCTATGTTTCATTTTTTGGTCATGGTGTAAGAATACAAGTATAATCTAAGATTGCAACTTGGCACTATTTGTTATTCACAGGTAATAATGTTGACAGATATGGTGGTATCAGTTTATGACATGTTTTAACTTTGAAATTGTGCCATAGAATGTTGAACTTCTGGTTCCTAATTGTAACTTGTATGATGCCTTAGTGCAGCAAAGCTGAGTCAAGTAAGATCAAAAGTTGTCTTTGATCATCTCTGCTGTGGTATTTGAGTAGGTCTTATACTGCAGCTGTTAATGCTGATGGGTTTGACTGCAGTGTTTTGTTGGTTGTCATGTAAACAGTGTTCTTAGAAGGAGGTGATGTAATTTAAGAATTTAGAATTTTGGCTCCTACTTCTTGGTTTGGGATTAAAACAAAATAATTCAGAGATTAATACGTTTAAGTAATGGTTCAATAAACAACACTTCAATTGCTTCATATCTCACTTCTGTATGTTCTTTGGAAAACCAATGTCTCCTCTTTTATTAAATGTGATTAGAACATTGTTTTGTTAACCACTTGTATAAAATATAGGTCTGTTGGTTTAAGACCCCAAGATGAGATGTGTATTCAAGAAGGAAGTATGTTTCTGTTCATATAATTTGTTGTAAATACTTACGATGCAGGTTGCATCCCTGTAGATAATTACCTGGGCCAAGGTATCCTCTTCGCCACAACTCCTGTTCCTGCATCTAACTGCACAATTAAACTCAAAGGACTCTTAGGGCATGTGATAGAGGTCCTAGCCCTGGATCAGAAGATCGGGGTTCAAATCTCATATGCCCTAGAGGTGTGTCACAGTACGTCCAATTAGGTTGATTAAAAATACTTTGCCTATTTAGAAACAAGTGGCATCAGGTCAGCCTCAGCAGAGCAGTTACAGAACTTAGAGTGGACTCTGTTCCAAAGAGTTTAAAGGCTGTCATGGCACAGTTGCAAAACACTGTTCTAAACATAAAAGCACAGTGTCAGGAATACTCAATTAGCCAATTAACATTTGTTATTTCAATAGAAACTGCTTTTGCTTGAGTTTCACCTGCAGTATTTAGCTTTTGTCTGTTGTTGGGTAGCTTATAAGTTGTTTTGATGACCATTTATCACTATTTGAAAGAGGTTCCCCATACAGGAAGTTTTAGAAGCTGCATATTTGATACCTTTGTAACCGTTCAAGAAGATTGCTGACCACCACCTTCTCAAGAGCAATTAGGATGTGCAACAACTGCTGGCCTAGCCAGCAATACCCACATCCTGTGAAATAACTGCTGTGGGTCAAGAATGTTAAACAAATATAAGTCAGTAATGAACTGTATATCAATTTGAAGTGGCTTTGGGTTTCCTATTCGTTATGTTTAATAAGTTTGAATAATTATTTTGGACCCTTGTTTTTGTACTCAATGTCGGAAACTCCTTTGCAATGGGATCTTTGAGATGCTATTTCCAGCTTGCTCGTTCTTGACAATCCTAACTGAACATGGATGCCATGGGCAGGGATTTGCCCAGGTCAGCTGTACCATATCCAGTTGACCAGTTCTCTTGTGTGCACTTAACCAGTGTAGATAAACAACTTGAGATCACTATCGTCAAGCTCAACTCTCTTCATGCTTGCTGTCTGGCAAGACCTGCTAGGTAACAGCTTGGAATGGAAACCTTGGCTGAGTTTGCTTCTCCCAACAAATGAGGAGCACCAAGAGCAGATGTGGTGTCCCACTTGCTAACTGAGTAGAAGCAAGAGGGAAAGCTGCAGCCTCCTTTCTATGATGTGGGAAAATGACATTTCATCATTTGGAGATATAGATAATTAAAAACATTGGGTGTACTTGCTTTAGAAAGCTGGCTTATCCTCATTTCTATGAAGGATGTGCATACAATGAATGTACATATGATCGTTAAAAGACTAGATGCAGGGCCCAATATGATGATTTAAATTTGACAAAAGGTATATGGTTTAATTGTAGTGTTCGGAAATGTGGTTGAGTTTGATACAGTTGACAACATGGTTGACCCATTGCATTTTTTTTTCAGAACTATTCCATGGCAGTTTACCTTGTAAAACAGCTGTCTTCAGCAGTATTGCTTCAAAGACTGCGGGCTAAAGGAATAAGGAACCCAGACCATTCCAGAGCATTAAGTAGGTACAATTTGTGAACAGATAGTTTGCATAGGCAAAGTTTACAATTCATTTGAGTGATAACAAAATTCGAAACATTGTTTCAGAGATGAAAGGTACTGCAGATGCTGGAGAATCCGAGATAACAAGCATGGGGCTGGATGAACACAGCAGGTCGAGCAGGAAAACTTGACGTTTCGGGCCTAAACCCTTCATCAGAAATGGGGGAGGGGAAGAGGGTTCTGAAATAAATAGGGAGAGGGGGAGGCGGATAGAGGATGGATAGAGGAGAGGATAGGTGGAGAGGAGGCAGACAAGTCGAAGAGGCGGGGATGGAGCCAGTAAAGGTGAGTGTAGGTAGGGGGG
>JAHRHZ010000047.1:13338392-13356166 GCA_024137785.1 Ginglymostoma cirratum | reverse complement strand
CCTGCTGTGTTCATCCAGCCCCATGCTTGTTTGCTCGGATTCTCCAGCATCTGCAGTACCTTTTTATCTCTAATTATCTTGTATGCAATGCTTAATGTCACAAATAATGTTTTGCATTGTGACTTGCCACTTCATTTTTCCTCAAATGTCCAACCTATTCTGTAACCTTCCCTGGTAGGCACTGTAATTGGATTAAACTGAGGCTGTGTCTATTTTCTTATATGGCCTTAGAATGGAAAATTTTGTTTAGCAAAAAGCTTGCCTTTATAACCTAAATTTGAACCCTCCTTTTCACCATGTGGTTTACAATAAGAATGAAGTGCTGCCTGTTATCCCTGGCAGAGTGATTAGAAAACATGCATAAAACTAAGGTAGAAATGTCTTTAGTAAGGCATTTGCAGATTGGTACAAAAACTAAAATCACATGGGTTTCGGGATCAGCTGAATAGATGGATACAGATCTGGCTTGGTCATAGAAGACAGAGGGTAACGGCGGAAAGGTGATTTTCAGAATGAAGACAGGTAACTAGAGGTGTCCCACAAGGATCAGTCTCTGGTCCTCTTGTTTGTAGCATATATAAATTATCTAGAGGAAAATGTGGGAGGTCTGAAGGTGATTTTCAGAATGAAGACAGGTAACTAGAGGTGTCCCACAAGGATCAGTCTCTGGTCCTCTTGTTTGTAGCATATATAAATTATCTAGAGGAAAATGTGGGAGGTCTGATCAGTAAATTTGCTGATGACATGAAGGTTGGTGGAGTTGCTGTAGTGTCAGTGATTGTGAAAGGATACAACGGCATTTGGATAGATAGGTGACTTGGGCACAAAAATGGCAGATGGAGTTTAATCCAGACAAATGTGAGGTGTTGCACTTTGGAGGATCAAATTCCGGTGTGAATTATACTGGCAGAGCCCTTAGGAACATTAACATACAAGTGGATCTGGGCATGCAGGTCCACAGTTCCCTAAAAGTGGCAACATGGGTGGCCAAGGTGATTAAGAAGGCATATGGCATGCTTGCCTTCATCGGCTGGGGCATGGAGTACAAGGGTTGGCAGACCGTGTTGCAACTATATAAAACCCTTGTTGGGCCGCATTTGGAGTATTGTGTGCAGTTTTGGTTGCCGCACGACCAGAAGGATATAGAAGTTTTGGAGAGAGTGCAGAGAAGGTTTACCTGGATGTTGCCCAATCTCGAGGGCATTGGCTGTGAGGAAAGGTTAAAAAGACGAGGATTGTTTTCACTGGAAAGATGGCAGCTGAGAAGAGACCTGATAAATGTCTACAAAATAATGAGAGGCATACAATAGGGTGGATGGTCAGAGACTTTTTCCAGGGTTGAAGTTTCAAACACAAGGGGGCACCAGTTCAAGGTGAGAGTGGGAAAGTTTAAGGGAGATATGCGAGGGAAATTTTTCAGTGTGTTACGAGCCTGGAATGCACTGCCGGAGGAGGTGGTGGAAGCAGGCACATTGGCAACATTTAAGAGGCATCTGGATGGTTACGTGAATAGGGAGGGAATAGAGGGATACAGACTGAATAAGGGCAGAAGGTTTGTTTTTTAGTTAGGTATCGTGTGATGATCAGCACAGGCTTGGAGGGCCAAAGGGTCTGTTCCTGTGCTGTACTTCTCTTCAGTTCTTAGAAGCTTCTAGTTGATCTTCTCCAGTATAGTGGCTGGGCACTGCAAGTGACCTCCATTTTTGGGTCATGAAAGGGCAAGAATCAGCCAGAATTGCTACTCCAGACTTGAAAATAGTAATCTGCTGGTAGTTAACACTTGTTGACATTAGTTGAAAATATTCTGAATGAGTGCGGGGCCACCGTATTTTCCTACAATTTCTGCGTGCAGCCTTATATAAATAATTACCATTGGACGTGATGGAAGGCCTGTCATCACATATGCAAGAGTGGTTTCTCCAGGAGAGAAGGAGAGTGAGTTAACAAAGAAGCTGATCATCAAAAAATAACCTAGTGATGAAAAGTAGTGTTGGAGGGGAAAAGAACAATTTTATTCAAAGCTGAAAACGTGAGCAGGCTGTCATTTTGCAAGTGATGTTTGTGTGTCCATTTTCCATTCTAATTTGCTTTTTTAAAAATCCTGTTTTCTCATTGTTCCTATTTGAAGCCTTTTACACTAACTCCTCCTCTTGCTGACCTTCCCCCTTTAAATAGCCCCTCATCTATGCTCAAACATCTGTTTCTAAACTCTTTCAGGCTCAATCTCCTCTGGTGTAAAATCCTGGTTACAAATTGGTTTGTCAAGTCAGGGATTATTTTACAAAACACTTGCCAATGGCATTCCTCGTAGTGGAGGTGAAGTAAGAAAATGACTTCTATGTTGCCTTTTGATAAAGAGCAGTTTTTCTCGAGTTCTCTCGTGGAATTGATTTTAATCAACAGCATGTTTGAATTGTCAGTGCTCTGCTATATCCAGTCACTTGGCTGTCGTGAAAATAACAAATGGCACCTGATTTTTGGTACCTAATGAGTGCCGTGCAGGAGGCAAGACTATTTGGTCATAGCCTTTTTCTGTCTTTTTTTTTAAGAAAAGACTATTACTCATTTACATTTTCTTTAACTATGTAAAAATGGACACTTGGCTGAAGTTTGAGGTTTGGTGCCCCCAATGAAATCTGTACCCTTGCATCAAATGTAAAAGAAAGCTAAAGCTTCGAGAAAGCTAAAAATTGGAAGAGACAAAACTACTTATTTTTCAGACTGAATATCTGTGGAGTATGCACGCTGAATATCGGATTGAATTAACAGTTCACTTTAAAAATAACAATTAGTGATGTACCATGTTAGCTGATCAGAAAGTCTCTTATTTAAGCTAAATCATTGTTTTCTTTTATCCTGCCAAATCTCATACAGAAGGTGATAACTGGATTATCCAGTTTGACAAAGTGCTGTTTCTGACAATGTAGTACAAAGTGACCAAAGCCTTTAACCTTGTGTTGCTGGGAGATAACACAGAAATAGGGATTTGTACAGAAGGTGACTTCTTGTGCTCTCTAGTAGGGTTATGATATAGCAAAGCAAGAGCATATTTTACTGATGTTGTTGGTGGGGAAGGTCATGGGCAGAGATTCTCTAGTCCCAGACATTCGTCTTCTATGTGTCTTCCTAATGTGGTAATGGGTTTTGATGGTACCAGCACCGGATGTGCAGCAAAGGATATTCAGAAAACCAAACTGAATCAAAAAGGAAGTGAAGAAAGAGACCAGCAGACCTGGGGCTGGCTATATCCTGGTGAAAATAAATCTTTTTCCAAAAAAAAAACTTACTGTTAATTGTTACAAACGTTTAACTAAATCATCAAGTTTCCAGTTTTCTCACGTGGTCTACATTATGTAAATTAGCTGCCTGAAGCAAAAAGTACTTTAGATTCTGAAAAATCAGAATTTTACTGCATTGTTTTTGTTGTGGTTGTAAATTTTGGATGACCTCTGTACATCTGCTTTCAAATTGTCATAATTGTTTGCACAGCAACAAAATGGCATCTGAATTATCAAGCTTGTATCCATAAGTCAGTGGTTGAATACAGTTCTAATAGCATTCAGCTCTACATTTTGGCATTTTCTCAAGTTAAGTTTATAAGCATTACCTATTATGGGTTGTCTTAAAGATTATATTTTCTTAAGATGGATATGAGCTTGACTGACCATACAGTGGCTTCCTGTACTGTACTTCCTCTTGTTTTTGGCTGAAGGAGACCATATCAATCTTGGCTTATAGCTTTTTGAGACTTTTTTTCTTGAATGCATACAATGCGGCTTTGGGCTAATTTTATATTTTAGTACTTTTAAATTAAAATCAGCCCTCCAGGGTGTAATTCCTGTCTGGAATTTAATTTTGATCCGTTAGCTCTTTAGTTCAGTCAGGACTAACTATTCTTTTTTGCTGGTATTTTAGATAATTTGGAGGCATCACCGTTCAGAAATAGAGTCATTGGGTAATGGAGTAATACAGCATGGAAACAGGCCTTTTGGCCCAAACTAGTCCATGGTGCCCACTCAGTTAGTTCCAGTTGCTCACATTTGATCCATATGCCTCTAAACCCTTCCCATCCATGTACCTATCCAAACGTTTTTATATAAGTGTTACTATTGTACCTGCCTCAACCACTTGATGGCAGGCTGTAATATAATTTGCTGCAATTTTCCAATGGCTTCCAAATTTTGACCTTGGCAGATATCCTAGGTGGCCAGAAAGTAGTTGACCATTTACTAAAATGGTAGCTTTGCCAGCTTGGAGTCCATTCCCAGCACATAGCTGATATAGGATCAGAGCTGAACTTGGTATGGCTGCCTCCACGGAAGTGACAGTCTAATTAACTTTGAATTTGTACTGCTCAAATGAAAGACAATTTTTCTAACTTTGGAGCCTGCCTGTTAAGGAATGCCATCTTGCAAAATATACCTACGTCTGTATCAGGGCTTTTTTTTTTAATTTTGCAAAGGATTCTAAATTTTTGACAATTAATTAGCAATAGGTTAAGTTTCACAAGCTGTTCAATCACATGATATAAATCGTTTCTTGCCTTGCAATTGGAATTATCAGTTGAATACTTATCCATCCATGTCCCAGAAACATGGAGCAACTTGTGTAACAAACTAAAATGTTGTGCAAAGCACAGATGTTTCAGAAATGCAGGAATTTGAATAAGCCATTCAGCCTCTTAGCTTTTGTTAGGCATTCAGTTAGAAAGCTGCTGGATGACTTGATCGAAAGTTTTCAAGATCACAGAATAGCACAGAAGGAGGCCATTCAACCCATCGTGTCTGCATTTGTTTCCCCCGCCAGCAACCCTGTGAGTGATATGGCTTGGTGCCATGTGCCTGCCTTTTCCTATACATTTCAATATTGTTTCTATTCAAATATTCACATCACATTTACTTTACTTGCAAATCACTTATATCTGTACCCTGTCATTCTCAACCCTTTTTATGAGCAGGAACAGTTTCCCCCTATTTATTTCCATCCAGAACTTCTTGATTTTAAGCACTTCTCTCGGATTTCCTCTCCATAGGGAAAAAGTCACAACCTCTCCAGTCTATCCTCATTTCAGGAATTTCTCATTCCCAGAATCATTTTTGATAGTGGAATGAATGCGTCCTTCCAGCAAGGACACAGGCTGCTTACTGAAGAATTTAGTTTTTGTCTACTTGCTGTCAAAGCCATTGCTGTAGTTCAAGCAGCTAAGTCTGCATTCTACCATCAAGTGGTAATCTTTTGTGTTTCAATCCAGCCCATCACCCAATTGTTTTTTTTTCATTTGTTCACAGAATGTGTGCTTCTCTGGCAGGAACAGCATTTATTGCATATCCCTAATTGCCTTTTGAGAGGTGGTGGTGGTGAGTTACCTTCTTGAACCACTACAATTCATTGTAGTAAACCTTCAACTTAGAGAGGAAGTTCCAAGATTTTACCTCAGTGACACTGAAGGAACGTTGTTATATTTCCAAGTCAGGGTGGCTGTCAACTTGGAGGACAACCTATGGGTGATGTTTCTCTGTATGTGCTGCCCTTAAACTTTGGTGTTAGTGATCATGGGTTGGAAGATACTAAGGAGCCTTGCTGAATTTCTGCAGTGCATCTTGAAAATGGTAATACTACTTCTGCTGTGCATCAGTGGTGGAGAGTATGAAATGTTTGTGGATGTGGTGGCAGTTAAGTGGGCTGCTTTGACCTGGTGAGTTGAGCTTCTTCAGAATTGACAGAGCTAGTCCAATTCAGTTTCTGATCAGAATTAACCATTTGGATGTTGATAGTCAGGGATACTGCAATGGTAATTCCATTGAATGTCAAGGGGCAATGGTTTGATTCTCTCTTGTTAGAGATGGTTATTACCTGACACTTGTGTAGCATAAATGACACTTGTCATTTGTCAGCCCAAGTCTAGATACATTCCAGGTCTTGCTGCTTTTGGACGTGGGCTGCTTCACTATCGGAGTAGTCTCAAATGGTGCTGAATACTGTGTAACCATCAGTGAACATTCTCGCTTCTGATGTTATGATGGAAGGAAGGTCATTGCTGAAGATGGTTAGGCCTAGGACATTTCAATGAGGAACTCTAACAGATATCCTGGAGCTCAGATGACCAACATCCAACAATCACATTATCTTCCTTTGTGCCAGCTATGACTCCAATCAGAAAAGAATTTTCCCCGATTCCCATTGACTCTATGTTTGCTAGGGCTTCTTGATGCCATGCTCAGTCAAGTGGTGACCTTGATGTCAAGAGCTGTCACATGGCTGCCCTTCTGAAGTTTAGCCCCTTTTCCATGTTTCAACCAAGGCTGTAAGGCGTTCGGGAACTGAATGGCCCTGACAGAACCCAAGCTGAACTTCAGTTTCTTGCTAAGCGAGTGTTGCTCGATAGCATTGATGATGACCGCTTCAAAAAATGTACTGATTAGCGAAAGTAGACTTATGGATAAGTAAATGGCTGGGTTTGATTTGCCCTGCCTTTTGTGCGCAAGACAAGAGCGGGGAATTTTCCATGTTGCCAAGTAGATGCCAGTGCTATAGCTGTCCTGGAACAGCTTGCTTCCCAAGAACAAGTTTTCAGTGCTGTTGCCCAGGATGTTGTCACAGCCCATAGTCCTTGCAGTATCTGATGCTTTCAGCCATTTCTCAATGTCATATTAAATTGGCTGAAGATTGGCATCTGTGATGCTGGGGACCTCAAGAGAAGACCAACAAGGTGAACCACTCAGCACTTGTGACTGAAGTTAGTTGCAAATGTTTCATCCCTGTCCTTTTGCACTGATATGTTGGGCTGTCCCATTTATTGAAAGTGATGAGATTTGTGGAGCAGCTGTCGCCTGTGGATTGTTTAATTGTCCACCCCATTCACAACTGAATGTGGTGGGACCACAGAGCTCAGATTTGGTTGTGAAATTTCTTAGCTCTGTTTGCTTATTTTGTTTGGCACACAAGTAGTAGAACCTGTAATGTAGCTTCACCAGCCTTGTGGCTGAGATTCTTCCACACGTAACTCCAAAAATCACCACAAGCCATAATGTGTGTCTTTCGTGCTTTTAATTGTACAACATGGCGCATTGAAGATCTATGCATAGGCAATATTCACACATGATCCTGTCACTGAGCCCTAAGTTGAAAGTGGAGTGAACTGCATTGACATTACTGTTCAAATCTCAATATCACAAAATGTTGTGTAATTTATCTTGAACCTGCTGCTTTAGTAAAAGAAATGGAGAATTACATGAGTGAAATCGGGTTTTAAGTGGAGGTGCTGAGGTCCCAGTATTTCACTGGGAGTTATAAATCAGCGTATTTAACCCGGTTAATTCACAGGAGTAGCAATGTTTCAACCTCTTTGCCTCCCCTGAATAGCACACATGTTGTCTGTTCCAAATAATGAGCATGTCCCTTAAATTTCAAAGATTGGTTGAGCTATGCATTGACAACAAAATAAATTCACCAATTTACAATAATGTTGGTTTTATAGTATGTTTAAACCGTACTTAACTACTTGTGACAGTGGCAGGTATTTTACGGCAAGTTAATGGTAACACTGAAATGCTAGGAAATTAATTGAGTATGATGCATATTTGGCCTTTTGGTTTTACCATCTGTTGCACTGTTTGTTTGCTTTCTTTTCCATTGTCCTACTGAATATCAGTTGGCAGCTTGAATCAGTAGAGTTGGCACTAAAATTTTAGAGCTCTCTGCCTATGGGTACAGAAAAGCAAGAGACAAAAATATCAGTCACTGAGTATTCAGTCAAAAGTTGAAATGCTAAAAATTCTGCAGATGCAGCAGAATTGGCACAATATTTTATAGAACCAACTGCAGAACTTAATGTCTTTGAACAGTATGAGTGCTTCTACCTTTTTTTTTTTGTTTCTTTTGTCTCTCTACTGATTTGTGTTATGAGGAAGATGCCGTGTTTAAATCTCTGGTTCCTGATCCATTATCATAGAAGCTCATTTCGATTTTGTTCCGACCAATCATACTTTCACTATAATAAAAATGGAAAGTGCTTGAGACCTTCAGGTCTGGCAACAAATTGACATTTCAAGTCTGATATGGCTCTTCATTGGAACGCTTTTAATGCATTTGCTGTTCTTGGTTTTCTCCCAATTCACTTTGAGATTTTATTCCTGAAGTGAAAGCCTGCTGTATGATTCAAGATGATGGATGTTAATGAGATATTCAAAAGTGGAAGGAACCCAGATGGGGCCTGATCCCTGTCTGGAAAGACGTAGTTCAGAAGAGGGCATTATTGTTGACCATCCTTGTTTATGGTGGGCTGACCACCACTCAGTAACTTATTGCAAATTAGAAATTTAATGTGAGATCTTTATGGTCTCTGTAGCATATTGCTAAGCCATCAGTAACATTGTGTCTTTGCTGGCTTTTTGGGATTCTATATACTTAAAATTCAAGGACCTGTAAGACTTCAAGTACAGAAAGAACTTGGCAGCAGTATGTTTTAATAAGTGCGGATGATGTCTAAGCAACTGAGAAATTTTCAATAATTTTACTATGTCTAAGTGATAGTATTTGCGTTTCTTCGTATAGATGAATTCTTATACCCTCAAAGTTTATACTGCAGTGATTTTAGTAATTATTTTGTTCCACAGTGTTTGCTAACAAATGTTCAACGTTGTTACTAACAATGTTTTTGTGGACTAAATTAATTTGTACATTATTTTTTCTTTTAAAAAAAACAGGTTATTTATGGAAATCCTCAATTGCTGTACAGATTGTGATGAAATTCAGTTCAAGGAAGATGGAGCGTGGTCGCCAATGAGAATGAAGAAGGAGGTCCAGGAAGTGACTTCGGCTTATAATGGTGTTGAAGGTATGCCTTTTGTTACAAGGACATGGGGACCAAGCAGAAAGATCAGGTTAGACTGATAGCAGATGTAGCCATTTAACCCAAACTACCTGTGATTAGTGAAATCTGAACAGTGGTGTGGTCATAGAATCTCTCTCAACTCTTGGTTCAAAATCATAGTGCATTAATGAGATAAAAATTTATTGACAATAAATCAGCATGTTAAATATAGCGTTAGAGTGGGTAGTGTGGGAATCAGTAAAGAAAGGGAATGCTATAACAAGCTAGGCATGCACTCTTTGTTTAAATTCCAGGAAGTGAAAGAGTAGAGTAAATCCTTTGGTCTTCTATTTCCCACCTTCTTTGAGTACCAAGCCCGATAGTGATCAAGCCCGTAACCTGCATTCCACCAGTTTGTTACAATGTTCTGTCATGTGAATAATAATCCATTGTATGTCTTGCTGAAAGAACTCAAGAAAAGAGAAATTGTTCACAGCTGAAAAATCACCAGCACAAGTGTCCCAGTTTCTGCCTTTGAGCTTGCTTTGTATGTGCCTTTTTGTTTTTTTTTCCAGAAATACTGACCATGAGTTCAAATTGTTTACTAGGTGCTTGTAAAAGCTTGACTGAGCACAGGCATTCATCTCAAGATAATAGAAAGGTTGAAGTGATTGATCTGACGATTGACAGTTCTTCGGAAGAGGAGGAAGAGGAACCACCTGCAAAGCGGTACCCTTCGATATCTTCTCCATCACCACCCATCAACAAGGGGTAAGCTTTGAATTATGGTTGTTCTGTTATGAGATTGTTTGTGTGTTTGCAAGGAACTTGGATACAACAAAAACAAAATCCACATTTTGATGGATTTCAAACAATCTCTCTCCGCAGTCATTTCAAAGCTGGTATTGCATGCAGAATAAAATGTGTGTACTTGTCCCAAATCATCCTTGTTGGTATATTAATCTGTTTCTATGCTTCTGCATTCTTGTATTCATTTCCAGTCTTGTCCTTCTCTCTACCTTCAAAAGTCTTCACAAAATTTGAACTTTGCTCTTAGTTTAGTTTGCCTGTTTTCTATTTGTAGAGTGCCTTTGGTTGTTTCATATATGAAAAACAGTATATAAATGGCAGCAGCAGTCACTTGAGCATCAGGATTGCAAAACAATTGTCAGGTGCTACTCTTTAATTGTTGACAATTACTGTCATTATTTTTTAGCCAACTTTGAACACTCTTATAGTTTTCTCTGATCTTGAGGATTATTAATGCTGAAGCATAACTCCCTGTCTCCTGCCCAAATGACTGCTGTTCATTGCAAATCTGGGCAGAAATCACAGAATTACTGTCTCTGGAAAATCCTGTTTGTGTTTTTCATTTAACTGCAGGAAGAGTCTTTCTCAACATGAACACGTTGGAACTTCATTTTAAAATCAAGACCTTTAAATTATCCAAATGACCAGCTGGATCTTTAGTTATCTGCTTCAGCCTTTGCCGTGTGATCTTAAAAATGATCAATGTTGGTTCCCTTGGGGTGATTCTAATCAGTTATATTGGCCACAAAATTCCACTTTAGCCATGAGTGAGTTGGACTAGTTGAGCTTCCACAGCAAAGGCAGTAGTGCACACATTACCAAATAAATCTGGCACTTTTTTTCTTGTTCATGGTTTTCAGATTTTTCATTCTCATTTCTTTGTTTTCTTCCCTTGTCACCACTTACCTTTTTCTGGAGACAACGCCGTGTATCGTAAACCTTGATAAGCGCCATGCACCTTTGGTGCTTTGTCTGAGTGTCCGTGCTTTGCTTTACAGGGCAGTTAACTGTCATGCTGTACTGAACAGGACCAGATTGGATTGTAATTTAACATCCGCTGAGGGCAGGTTATTGCACATGAGCAGGAATATGGTTCATGCTGACAGTTGCTAATTCATCAGAGAATAGAAATCAAAATTGCTTCTCTTTGGTCTGTTACAACTGAGTTAAAAGTGAAATGGCTTGAACATTTCATGTCTCGTACACAGAGTTCTAAATCTCCACCATCAGACGTCGCCAGTAACAAGAACTCCAAGCATACCAACTCTGGATACCAACTTTATCTCTGCTCCTTTTCAAGACTACCGTCATTCATACCACTTACCAACTCTGCCGTATGAACTGCAAGGTAAGCTACTTGCAACAGGATGTGTCTTCATCTGTGGCTTTGATGCTGAGAAATCATGTATTTGAGATGTTGTACACTAAGAAAGGAATAATACCATTTAACCACAACATCATTAGTGATACAATCCTAAATCCACATTCAGAAAGTGCTACAGCTCAGTGTTAACTTTATCTCTTTGAATCCCCTCAACCTCATGGAGTAAAATATAGTCAACAAAAAACATAAAAAATGTTTCTGATTTGCTTATTCAGGGTTGCTGAGATTCTTTGAAATGTGTTTATTGATCATCTATCATGTAGGTATCAGACACGCAGTATTATCCTCCTTTCTCCCCTAAAGCGACTGATGAAGCTCATTTCAAGTTCCGAGCATTTGGCTTGACTCGCTCAAGTCTAATGTTTAGTGTCATGTGAGACTAAATATTCGTTATGGGCACGCTCTTTGTCAGTGGAGTCATTACAGCAGGCCTGTTTCTGTGTACTTACTAATTTCCATTCTGCCCTCAAATGATATGCATCTCCCTTTCTGAAGGAGCTGCTGGACAGATGTGAGGAGTCAGAATCTTGTGTGATCTGTCTTTACTGTTTCCCAAGCTTAGTGGTTCTGTGTCAGCGATGTAGTCTTTTAAATGCCACCTCTGGCTGTAAGGTAAATTGAGACCAAATTGGTTTCAAATCTGGGACCTTACATGTGTGGCTAATGTAATCCAATCTCTCATTTCATATCAAGTTAAGCAGCGGAGTGTAAACTCTTCAGTAATGAATTGATCATTTTGAAAGCACACATATCTACTCATATAAGTAGCATCATATTTTTCAATATGCTTTTAATGATCACTTTCCATGTTCTAAGACAAGCTTCTTTGTTTGTTACTTGCTTTGTTTTAATTGTAGAAATTGTTAAATTGAACCAGCACAACACATTAACATTGCCAAACGCACCTTTCTTATCCCAATAGCATATTCGTAGTCCAGGCACTTAATACTGTCAGGATAAGGTGTTATTAACAGTGTAAACATGGGGAAGCTGTCTCATGGGTATTGCTGTGCAGTGATCCAAGCTAAACAAACAGTTGTAAAACCCTGTAGTTACTTGATCTTGTTCCCTGATCTGTTGCGATGGGAATACAAATGAAGCCCAATATCCAAAAGTCTAATTGCACTAAACTTTGTACCATTATAAAATTTTGAGACATTTGGGACATGTATTTTATCATAATATTTCACTATTCCTTTGTTTGAACAGGTTTAGACCTATTTCCCTTTTTACAAGGAGATAATCAGGTATGTAACATGTCTGTGCACTTTTGCCATTGAAATCTTGATTTCTTTATGTCAAGAAGGTATTGGTGGTTTCCATGTGATTGCTCATGTAAAGACCTTATGGATTGTGATGTCAGTGGAAATCGATTTCCTGCCAATGTCCAGTTTTAGAACATAATCTCAAGTAAGTTCAAGAATAGAATACTAACAAGGCGTGGAATAGCAGGTGACAAATCATTTTGTTACCAATAGCACCCTCTGATAACTGTCCCAATACAAGGTGTTTTGTTCCACCATATGCTGTATGACAGTCACACTAAATACATATCTCCCATTTAACTACAGGCAGCTGAATTACAGGCATGGGGAAGGCAGTGGCCTAGTGGTATCTGGTCAGCGACACCCTCATCCCCTGAATGAATAAGAAAAAGAAAATAAGAGCTATATTTAAACTTGCTTTCACCTTTTCCATCCTCCCTCCAAAATATAGCTGAAGGCCTGCTGTGATTGTCCCCAGTTTGATGAAATGTGCACAGAGTAACTGTTGAAACTGGAGCCTTTCTGGTACATACGATTCAGTGTTGAATTACGTTGTGTATTTATCAATCAGACATCATAGAAGCTATCACTTGAAAAGACTACGGTCCATGATAGTTTACTGTAGCTTGCTTTTACATTGATGATTTCTCCCAAACATAAGTTTGAGGTTTAGGGTGCATCATACTTCAATTAAATGCTCCTTCAGGGCAGCACAGTGGTTATCACTGCTGCCTCACAGTGCCAGGGACTTGGGTTTGATTCCAGCTTAGGGTGACTGTCTGTGTGGTGTTTGCACATTCTCCTGTCTCTGTGGGCTTCCGCCGGATGCTCTGATTTCCTCCCACTGACCAAAGATGTGCAGAGTTAGGTGGATTGGTCATGCTAAATTATACCATAGTAACTAGGAGATGTGCAGGCTAGCTGGATTAGCCATGGTAAAAAGAAAACGTGTGTGGCGGGTCTGGGAGGGCTGCCCTTTGGAGAGTCAGTGCAGACACGATGGGTGGAATAGCTGCCTCCTGCACTGAAGGGATGTTATATCAAAAAAACTGTCAAAATACTAAAACAGTATGACATCACGGTTACGTCCTGGGACAAAGTAGTCTAGAGATCTAACCTATTGATCTGGGCAAGGTTAGAAATCACTTCACACAAGGTTATAGTCCAACAAGTTTATCTGAAATCACGAGCTTTTGGGAGTGCTGTCCCTTCGTCAGGTGAAGTGTGACTTCTGATCTTATCCCCCCCAATCCAACACCGGCGTCTCCATGCTATTGATCCAGAGACATTTGTTCAGACCTCACCACAGTGCCTTAGGAATTTAAATTTAGTTTGTTTAATAAGTATGGAATGAAACCTGATATCAATAATGATGACCATGTAACTATCAGGTTGTCATTTACTGCTGTCCTTTAGGGAAGAAAACCTACTGTCAGGCCTGTGTGCGCGCCATCAGGTGCACAAAAAAACCACTTGACTCTTTCTTGACCTCTGAAATGGTCATGCGAACAATCCTCCGTCAAGAAGACAGCTCCCCAGTAGCAATGCTGACCTTGCATATCTCATGAATGACCAAAGGAGCGAAATAATTTAAGAGGTCATTTATCCATTGTCTTAGTGAGGAGAAAGTGTGAGAAACAGATAGTACAAGAGGAAGACATCATCTGAACAAGAATTGTAAACCCAGAATAGAATAAGTTTATAAATATCTATGAAGTAACTACCTTCAGAAAAATATTTGGAACTTGACCTGTCTTGTGAGGAATGCAAGTACCATTATTGCAAGTTGTATCAAACAGTAGGTTTTGTTGAATGTTTCAGTGCATTCAAGGTTAAGTGTGTTTACTTCAACTTTAAGAATGGAAGCTGTTTTATATGCTGACGTAGAGTCTGATAAATGTCAATATTTGAATACTTGCATATTATAATTAGTCAGAGTGGCTTTGAGACGACAGTGGAAGAATTATAATCTTGCTTAAGCTCTCAAAAAGCAGTATTAATATACGGATATTAATGTTCAATGCTCTCTTGTTATTGCTACCATAGCATTACAACACCTCCCTCCTCGCTGCTGCTGCTGCTGCAGCCAGTGCTTCAGAGGATCAGGACCTCATTCACTCTTCACTCAACCGATTCTTCCCTTACGGCTCTTCGCAAATGTTCCTGGAGCAGCCAAACTCTGCACCTGCCAATACACTGGCGGTAACAAACGGCAGCAGCAGTGGAAGTAACAGCAGTCTCGTCTCTTCCAGCAGCTTGCGGGAAAACCTCGGGCATCCTGGGGCTAATAGGAGCAATGTGGAAAGTGGCACCATCTTTGGCACCATGCCAGATGTTATTTCATTGGACTAAGATTTGAAATAATAAGATATAATGTGTTTTTTTTTTGTGTGGTTGGGGTGGTGGGGGCGGGGGGTGCAGGGGGTTGGGGCAGAAAGAGGAAAAGAAAATCTGGTTTGTTTCATCTTTTAAAAATAAATTTAGAAGTGTAGAGACCCTTTTTTTAAATAAACAAAAAAATTTTAAAAAGACATCATGTACAGAGAACAAAATACTATATTTTCAGTTAACTTTTGTATATAAATTCGAACTGTCTGTCTTTTAAGGTTATTTCAGTTCACTTTGTGAAAGCAGAGTTTTTACGATGTATTTGTCTGTTCTGTGATATTACTTTTTTGTATTTGTTGTTCGATGGCATTATTTCCTTCGCAGTTGTCATTATTTCAATTAGGAATTTTCCATTCATGTACTTCATTGTAGAATATTCTTTCTTTCAGAAAGAACTGCGATGTCAATGGTTGACAACAATAGTATTTTCTTTTTTGTGCAAAATAATTTTATTATACTTTTTAAGTTATGTAAAGAATCTCAGCTGTTTCCCATATCATTCCCTCTGCATTTGCAGGAAGTAGCTTTGGAGAATGCACAGTATCGTACAATTTTTCCACACAAAAAAAAGGCCATTTCTGTTTTTTTTTAAATTGGTGTTAAGCTATCTCCTCTCAATTTTGATTTGTGTTTCATATTACAAAGTAACATTTTTCAAGCATTAAGGAATTTTTAAATGAACAACAGAGGAGTGAGTTCTGTCACACCTTCCATACTTGAGAGTCAGCAATTAATTTCACTTTCAATGTTACATGAAAAGCTCTAATTGCAGAATATCTCCACAGCTTGTGTATTTTTATTTTAGTTATTTTCCCATTGTGCGTATAGTACTGTCCGTTAAGCAGTGTTTTAAGTTTTATAACCAGCCTCCCAGGGAGATCACCAGCTTCAGTGTGCACATATCTGATGTCCCATGACATAAACCATCTACTTCTACATGATATATTTCTTTGAAATGGGACTGACAGAATTCGGAGAATCATGGGCATGTTATTGACTTATCAGTTAATCATACTGTCCCTTACATGACCTTTGTTTTAAGTCATGTTCCCTGAATTTGATGTTGCTTAATCAGTGCTCTGAGATCTTTGCCATGTGTGACAGCCCCTGCTGGTTGTTTTCCAAGGTGAATTCAATTTCCCCTTTCATAATACATTCAATGGCTTGAATACAAAGAGCAGGATTGGCAGACAAATATCTGGAATGTTGTTAGCCAAAAAACAAAACCCCATCGTTTTAATAATCTGTATCTTTATCATACACCTCCACTGTTATGTTACGTATTGATTCATTTAGTTCACTGGAGAAATGACTTGTTTTTGTATGCTGTGTTCTACTTAGAATTATGTTGGAAAGACACCATCTGATACAGGACCCACCGGTGTAACTTTAAGTCATACAAATCAAGAAGTTCCAAGTTAAGTTTCAAGCCTGTGTTATTAGTGGGTCCAAGCTTGGCATATTGGGGCACTGTAATTGACACCTCTTTGAGTTGAAGTTATAGTTAGTTGGGGTTTCTGCTCCTAATTACTGATTAGTGACCCTGCTTAAAATACATGTAGGTATAGAATCAGGACAGCTTCAGATTTGTCTATGTTTTGTGACCTTGTACCCCCCTACAGTTGAAATGTCCTTTGGACACACTGTAGAGACAAGGAATGGCTAATAATGGCCATTTAAATAAGGTATTGGAAAGTGATCTGTCCAATGAAACCATACACCAGCAACAAGAGAACATGTTTCAGAGATGAGAAAATGGAACAAGTTATAACCAAAGAATGCAAGTGAATGAAACTTGAGTAATAGAAGTACAATTGGCTGAGGTAGGGGGAGAAGTTGATTTTTGTCAATTGAAGATAATGTAAGCTGATCTGTAGGACTGTCCAAAGGATCAATTGTTTAGCCACTTAGTGAAAATGATTCAGTGAGGTATATGCAAGGGAGTTGTATCTGGTTTATAAAAATGTGTTACAATACATGTATCAGGTGTGCTGTAGCAATGAATGGGCTTGATGTTGAAACAGTGGGCAGATGCTTTATGCTCTAATTAGCATTTATTTCTAGCATTCTCCTTGTTTCACCAATTCCAGTTTTAATGGGGCTGAATACCGTGTGGATTTGGTTCATTGGAATCTAATACTTGGATGTAATTTGGTTATGGGCCTGTCTTACGTAGCTGGATCTTTCAGGTCATCTGCTGCATTTTGGCAAGTGAAAGGAATTTTTACAGGAGAAAACTAGCTTGAATGCAGCGTTATTTACTTGACACTTATTGTGGAATTATCCAGGAGTGTGCCATGTTGAGAGTCTATTTATACTGGAAATGTCACTGTAAGTAGAACTCTCACAAGCATGAAACTCCACCTCTTCAGTGAATTTGTAAATTCTGTAATCCGTTCTCTCCAAGGGTGTCAAAGACAGCTCTAATACTTCTACTGCCTTAAATCTTTCACAGTGCTGGTTTCCGTGACCGCATGCCAAACCAGAGAAATGGCTTTTTTTTTAATAATTGAGTATAGTAGACCAGTGTTGGTTTGTATAAAGTACCACGTGAAAATATTTATTTCATGCATTGAAAGCAATTGTTTACCTAATGAATGTTACCTGTTAATGTAGAGATCTTTTAGATGTAATAAAACAGCAAAAATATCCCGGCAACAGAATTGGTTATTCTTCTTTTCAACTTCCACTTGTGTTGTTTACTTTTGTAAGATTTTTGGAAGTTTTTCTGTTAATGAAGCAAATATTGTGATTGTGTGTTTCTATGGTCCAGGTATACCATCCCTTTCCTTGGGTTTAAAAAAAATACAAATAGGAAAGACAGTTATTTCTGGTCATATTACCCACCGGATAGAGTACCATGCCATTTTTACTTCAGGCACGCAAGAATCAACATGGGAGCATTACTCACCACATTACTGACATTTAATGGTCCAGGGAAGGCTTGTTGAGGTGTTCTGAAAAGGAAGTTGAGTCATCTTGGGCTGACGTCACGGGTTTATTTAAGTGTACTTGCGTGTGTGCAGTAAGCTAACAAATCCAGCAGGCCAGGCAGCATCAGAGGAGCAGGAAAGCTGACGTTTCGGGCCTAGACCCTACTTCAGAAATTTCTGAA
>JAHRHZ010000047.1:13213444-13337992 GCA_024137785.1 Ginglymostoma cirratum | reverse complement strand
TCTGATGCTGCTTGGCCTGCTGTGTTCATCCAGCTCTACACCTTGTTGTCTCAGATTCTCCAGCATCTGCAGTTCCTACTATCTCCTAAGCTAACAAATCCACTGTGGTGTTCTGAAGAAGAGTACTTGGAGTTGAAATATTGACTCAATTCCTGTCTCCACAGATGCTGCCAGATCTGCTGAGTTTGTCCAACACTTTGTTTCTAATCAGTTAAATTTTTAGTTAATGGTTTGACATTGATTGGGGCTTTTAGGCATATGGAGATCAGTGCCCAAGATATTATCTTGCATCTTTCTATAACTGACAGAGAAATTTTACATCTGCACCAATGTGCTGTCTTGATACTTTATCTTTGCCAAATCCCGCCTTCAACATGGGTATTGCACTTAGATATCTTTCCAGTCCTAATAGGAAATATTTTATATGGCTACTGTTGATTTTCCCACAAAATTATATTAAAAACTCTAATTCAGTTGTAAAGTTGCTTCATTAGGGGGAATGGATATTTTGCTTATGGAGTAGTGTATCAACTTGTGTTCTTGAACAACCCACTAATCTGATAAATGTATGCAAACACTATTATAAGTCCATTAAAGGGCTTTCACATAATGAGCAGATTTCTTTTAAAATCTTCAGTTTTGCTACCCTCAGCTGAAGGCCTGGCACTTTTTGTTGCAGCTGCCAAGAGTTTGGACTGCATGTGTTTGATGTCCATCTGCATGTGACATTACAATTTCCTACTCTCTAGATATCTGGGCGCATGCACTTCGCAGTGAGGAGTTAATTACTGGATAGTGATTGTGAGCAGGAAACCTGGCTGCTGGTTTTTGTTTTCCTTCTGACTTAGACCAGAGATTATTTATTTCAGGATGGGTTTAGGATTGAATGAGTTCTACTGAGTTAGTAGGAACATAAAACAGGAGTCTGCCGGTTTAACTTGTTCTGCCATTCAGTGGGGTAGTGATTGATTGGTGGCCTAACCGTGTACCAGCATTTTCCCCATTAATTAATTACTGTTCATGGAAAAGTGTTCCAAATTTCTTCCAATTTTTTGATACATTTTGTGAGATGTGGATGTCATTGGCTCCGTCAGCACTTATTACCATTCCTGGTGACCCATGAGAAGGTGGTCGCCAGCTGCCTTCCTGATTTCCAGTTAGACCCACAATTTTGACCTAATGGCCTTGAAGGAATGGCCATTTATTGCTGAGTCAGGATGATGAGTAGCTTGGAGGGGAATTTGCAGATGGTAGTGTTCCCATGTATCTGTCGCTCTTGTCCTTTTTAGATGATAGTGTGTTTGGAAGTTTTGAAGGAGTCTTGAATTTCTGCAGTGCAGCTTGTAGCTGGTGCATGCTGCTGGTACTTAGTGTCGATGGTGGGGGAGTTTGGGGATGTGGTGTCCTTTGAGCAGGTTGCTTTGTTCTGGATGGTGTCAAGCTTCTTGAGTGTTGTTGGAGCTATGCTCATCCAAGCAAGTCGAGAGTTTTCCATGGCACTTCTGACTTGTGCCGTGTATGGTGGGTAGGCTTTTGGGAGCTGGGGATACATTTCTCACTGCAGTGTCCTAACTGAACTGTTTTAGCCACAGTATTTATGATATTTGTAATCAATCTAGGCAAGTGTGACTTGAACTAGCCCTCCTGGCTCTGAGGTCGGGTTACTACCTCTGTACCACAGGACTCCTAGCCACGGTATTTATATAGCTAGTTCAGTTTCTGATCAATAGTAACGTTGAGAATGTTGATAGTGAGTGACTCAGCGGGTGATGATCAGCTTTTCTTGAGTACATTGTTTCCCTGGTACTTGTGTGTCATGAAGGCCCAACCTGGATGTTGCCCTTGTATGCTGCCTTTGGGCATTGACTGCTTAAGTATCTGAGGGGGTCACAAACCTTGTGCAATCATGAGCAAACATATCCACTTTTGCCCTTACGATAGTGGGAAGGCAATTGATGTAACAGCTGAAGATGTTCGCTACCCTGAGGAGCTCCTGCAGAGATGACCTGGTGCTGAGATGACTGATGTCTAACGACCACAGCCTTTGCACCGGGTATGATTCCAACCAGCAGAGTGTACCCACCCCACCCCTCCCCAATTCCCATTAACTCTTGTTTTGCTAGGCTTTGTTTGGTGCCACACTGTCAAATACGGTCTTTATGACCGTCCTTTCTGAAGAAGGATCCTAACCCGAAACATCGACTTTTCTGCTCCTCTGATGCTTCCTGGCCTGCTGTGTTCCTCCAGCTCCACACTCTGTTATCTCTGACTCCAGCATCGGCAATTCTTACTATCTCCGGTCTTCACGTCAAGCGCAGTCACTCTCCCCTCACTGTTTTAATTGAGCTCTTTTGTCCATGTTTGAACCAAAGCTGTAAGAAGGTCAGGAGCTGATGCAACCTAGTACTGAAGTATTTCCTAATTTCATTCCTGATAATTCTGGCTCAAATATTTTGACTATGCCCCTGAAAACCCCTTCACCAGCAGAAATAACTTCTTTCTATCCTGTCTACTCTCCTTTAATATTTTGTAATGTTGATAAAGGTCACCCCTTGACCAGGGAAGAGATTCCAATGTGCTTAATCTCTTGTAGCTGAACTCTTGGAATCCAAGTATCAGTCTTGTAAATCTATGTTGTACTCCCTCCATTAGTTACCTAATTACACATTTCCTTTGTCAATTGAGAGATTAGAGCAATCTCAAGTCATTTTCAAAAAACAAATTGTCCTGGAATAAGGGTGACAGCAATAATTATTGACCATCCTTGGATGCCCAGATGGTATGTAGCTGACTATCCAAAGTGATACTGATGTCGTGTGCAGCCTGGATCTGGGGAAAGATACAGAGTTCATTTTCTTGGATTACGAGTGACCTAATTGGGTTATTTTTCTGGTTCTTTTCAATACATCTGATAAATTGTGGAAGTCAGTTCTGTCACCTGTCATAGTGGGTTTTGAGTTCTCACAACCTCTAGATTACTAGTCTGTTGTAATCAGTAAACATTCCTTTCTGAACTTGTTTTAAGTTGTCTAAGCTAGTAACAGTACTGAAAGGGTTAACTCCATGGATCTGTCAGTTGAACTGGGAACTCCTGAATTCTGTCTGGAGCATTTAATGTGATGTCTGCTTTGTGCGTTGTTAACTCAGTACCACCAGCCTTGCCTACAGGCGAGAGCAATGTGTGCATATAGACACTTCGTCTACCTTAGTTAGATGGGCTTTAGTTGTTCTTTTGAGTGGTTTCTGTTTTTGAATAACGTTATTTGGATTTATTGTTTGGTGATGAAGATTAATTTCTGGGTGGATGATCCTTTACATTGTTCTTTCACTCTGTGCTTCTTTCTGAAAAAAGAACACATGGAAATTGAGGTTCTCTCTGGCAAATCCACCCTATAAATAATCAAGCTTTGATTAAAAGTCATCAGCCTGAAAAGTTGATCCTATTCCTGTCACACACATTGCCAGATGTTCTATCCTGACCAGGATGATCCTAAGATCAATGCTTTAGTCTTAGTTTAGTTATTTGAGCTCAATTTAGTAACAGTAGGGTGCTGCAATTGGCCTTAAGCAACACCAAGATTTAAAATTTTCATCCTTCTTTTCAATTTCATCCAAGACTTTCCCCAACTGATCTTCATTGTCTCTTCAATCTCCACAATCTTTCAAGATTTTTGCTCTCCTCTAATTTTGGCTTCTTGTGCATGCCCCATACCATACTGTCAAATTCTCTCCTAAAGATTTTCTGCCCTCTTCTGCCTTGCCTACCTTCATTAAAATAAGTTTTTGGTCAACTGTCCTTGATGTCAATTTTGTTTTATTGTTGCCGCTAATGTGACTGTCAAATGAGAAATAATTGCTTGAGCTACCTGAAGTCCTTTGCAAGTAATGTTTAGGGCTTAGCAGCATCTTTTGAAAAGCATCTTTTGGGCGGCACGGTGACTCAGTGGTTAGCACTGCTGCCTCACAGCACCAGGGACCTGGGTTCGATTCCAGCCTGGGGCGTCTGTCTGTGTGGAGTTTGCACGTTCTCCCTGTGTCTGCGTGGGTTTCCTCCAGGTGCTCTGATTTCCTCCTACAGTTCAAAGATGTGCAGGTTAGGTGGATTGGCCATGCTAAAATGCCCATAGTGTTCAGGGAGGTGTAGGTTGGGTGGGATGGTCCGAGGTTCGGTGTGGACTTGTTGGGCCGAAGGGCTTGTTTCCACACTAGGGATTCTTAAAAAAAAGGCAAGAAAATTGGAAGTGAATGAAAAGATATGATGGTGAGTGTAATAGAGAGGAAGAAATTGTCACATCCTAATGTAGACAAATGTGACAACTAATTTTTCCCACAAGGTCCCTTGCAATACAGCAATGAGTTGAATGTGTTTTGGGTCATAGTTTTCTGCGGGACGAATTTTAGCTAGTGTAATCTGAAATTGTGGTTCAGGTTAGGGTGACAAAATAACTTGCAGTTTGTCAACTGTGAACCATTTTAACTTGGACAATAGCCTTGCAAATAATTCTTGTGGCTGCAATTTCACATTTCTAGCTTATGACTTGAGAAATTAGATTAAACGTTCTCAGGCTGATAAGTGTTTTATTGCATCAGTCAACAACTTAAGTAGAATGCTGAGTTTCCTTAAGCACATTCATTTGATTGCAGTAAACATTCAGCCTTGCTGATGTGTGTAAATCCCACAATTGGCATAACAACACCATAGGAGCTGAAACCAATGGCAACTAGTAATGGCCTGCAAACCTTTGTTTTGGAGCCAAATAATCATTCTTCCTTCCACCTTGTCCTTCTGTAATTTAATTCTGTCTCCTACAAAGAATTTCCTGCCTTAGTGAATGTAAATATTCAATGCCTCAACTTCTGCCTTTAACTTCTCTTCTGCAAATGCTGCTGTACAATTCCACAATCGAATCCAGGCCCTGAACTACTACTAAAGTGCCTTTGATTTCCACATTAATGTTTGTTTGTTTTTAATTGACAACCTCAGGAGGGGTTTCCTTTCCAGTGATTTTATCCATTTAAAGCTATTGCACTGCAGAATTGCCACAGGTGAGTCCAGACTTGGTCCTCTCTTGGTCTCATCATGTTAATAGGGGGCCACTGCATATCAGACAGGAATGATTGTCCAGATGGATTCCTTTGTCTCCTGCCGGAGACACCAGTGTCAAAGAATCAAAACCAAATGACTGGAGAAACTGAGGGGACCCGTCTTCAGAAATGGGGGAGGGGAAGGGAGCTCCAAAATAAATAGAGGAGGGGTGGGGCTGGGGAAGGCAGTTGGGATGGCGATAGGTGAGTGCAGGTAGAGTGTGGTGGAGATTGGTCAGTGAGGTGGGAGGAGCAGGTAGGTGGGAGAGAAGATGGACAGGTTGTGTCAGGCCAAGGAGACAGGGATGAGAGGGAGGGTCGGTCATGGGATGAGGCTGGGGCTGGGGAGATTTTGAAGCTAGTGCAGTCCACATTGAGACGATTGGGTTGTAGGCGCCCAAGGCGGAATATGAGGTGCTGCTTCTCCAGTTCCTGGGTAGCATCATTGTGACACTGGAGGAGGCCCAGGAGGGGCATGTCACCTAGGATGTGGGAGGGGGAGTGGAAGTGGTTTGCGACCGGAAGGTGGTAGTGTTTGTCGCGAACAGTGCGCAGGTGTTCTACAAAGCATTTTCTGAGCCTCCGCTTGGTCTCACCGATGTGGCCTCCTCTACATTTCTCTCCCGCTGCAACACTCTGGTAATCTCTTCGGCCCTGAAACTGCTCGCCTGCCCCTACATCTCCCCCTCACCTCCACCCAAGGCACCAAACAAGCTTTTCACATCAGACAGAGGCTCACTTGCACATCCGTTAATGTGGTCTATTGCATCTGTTGCTCCTGATGTGGCTTTCTCTACATCAATGAGACCAAGTGGAGGCTCGGAGACCGCTTTGTAGAGCACCTGCCCTCTGTTTGCGACAAGCTACCTTCCCTATTTCTGAAGAAGGGTCCCTACCCGAAACATCAACTTCCCTGCTCCTCTGCTGTCTGGCCTGCTGTGTTCCTGCAGCTCCAGACTGTTATCTCTGATTCCAGCATCTGCAGTTTTTACAATCCCTTAGCAGGGTGTGACAGCATCTACAGAGAGAAAAACAGTTAGCATTTCAAGTCTGGTTATCCTTCAAAATATTTTGGATACAGAATTGGCAGTGCAATTGATGAGGTGGTGGTAGTAGATGGAAAGCATTCAGCCTGGAGCTCGATGACCAGTGGTATTCCGCAGAGCTCTGTTCTGGGACCTCTGCTCTTTTATGACATTGATGAGGAATTAGAAGTGTGGATTAGTAAGTTTGTCGATGACACGAAGGTTGGTGGAGTTGTGGATAGTGTGGAGGGCTGTTGTAGGTTGCAACAGGATATCGGCAGAATGCAGAGCTGGGCAACAAAGTGGCAGATGGAATTCAACCCGGAAAAGTGTGAAGTGATTCATTTTGGAAGGTCGAATTTGAATGCAGAATACAGGGTTAATGGCAGGATTCTTGGCAGTGTGGAGGAACAAGGGGATCTTGGGGTCCACTCCCATAGATCCCTCAAAAGTTGCTACCCAAGTTGGCAGGGCTGTTAAGAAGGCATATGGTGTGTTGGCTTTCATTAGCAGGGGAATTGAGTTTAAGAGCTGTGGCATTATGCTGCAACTCTATAAAACCCTGGTTAGACCACATTTGGAATATTGTGTTCAGTTCTGGTCACCACATTAGAGGAAGGATGTGGAAGCTTTAGAGAGGGTGCAGAGGAGTTTTACCAGGATGCTGCCTGGACTGGAAGACATGTCTTATGAGGAAAGATTGAGGGAGCTAGGGCTTTTCTCATTGGAGTGAAGAAGAATGAGAGGTGACTTGATAGAGGTGTATAAGATAATGAGAGGCATAGATAGAGTGGATAGCCAGAGACTTTTTCCCAGGGCGGAAATGGCTATCACAAGGAGGCATAGTTTTAACGTGATTGGAGGAAGGTTCTTCACACAGAGTGGTGGGTGCGAGGAATGCACTGCCAGCGATGGTAGTAGAGTAGATACATTAGGGACATTTAAGCAACTCTTGGATAGGCACATGGATGATAGTAAAAGTAGGGTATGCAGGTTAGTTTGATCTTAGAGTAGGATAATAAATCAGTACAACATCATGGGCCGGAAGGGCCTATATCGTGCTGTACTGTTCTATGTTCTATGTGACATTGAATCTGTTTTCTATCCACAGATGCTGGAGAGTTTCTCCAGCAATTACTGTTTTATTTCAGATTTCCAGCATCTGCAGTTCTTTGCTTTATTTTAGTGTGCATTCCTGTACTGTCTGTCACAACCATAATGTCTCAATGTTTTGCAGTAGGTATTGTACATCTGGCCTGTGGAGTGTTGCAACACACCCAATATGTACAGCAAATTTCTACTTACAGGAACGAGATGCTGATTGATTAATCTGTTTTACTGGTGGTTGAGCAATACAAATTGGTGTGAACACATCTGATACATGGGATACTGAAAAGGCAGGCATGGCATTGGCCTGACAATGTGCCCAAATGACGGCAACTCTGATTGTACTGCATTTGCTCGGTTCTGCACTGGAGTATTGAGCAAGATTGAGATTAACTAGCTCAACACAGAGTATGGATGATCCTGTCACCTTTTGCTTCTGAATAGTTCCGTCCTGTCCAGCAACCTTCACATTCTCCTGTGCTCTCTTTTATCTCTCTCCTCACCTCAGCCATACCTTTGTTGCTTCCAGATGTGAATAGTCCAGCACACTCTTGGCTAGTAGTCCACAGTGTAGACTTTGTAACCTTGAGATCATCCAAAATATTGACGCCCATGTCTTTACTTGTTTCCAGTCCCATTTGTTATGGAGCAAGTGGTTGAGCTGGTGATTGAGCTAATTAACTGATTAGCTAAGGTTCCTCTCTTTATTTCAGTGTTTGGAGATCTGACCCTGCATGGCAGCAACAACTTCTGAAACTGAAAGTGTATGCATACTGGCACATGTGGAATCTTGGAGCAGCTGCTGCCCATGCAGCCAGGAGGGCGTATTGCTGGTTAGATATTAAAGATGGAATGGGGGAATTGGTGGGTGGGAGTGTCAAGTGCTATAAGACTGAGCAGTTAATAAACTCTAACCACAAAGAAAGGTGTGTCGGTTTCTATCTCATTGATTGGATTGGATTCAATGTGACATTGGTAGCAGAATATGGTTGATTGGATTAGAAACTCTGTTCTTTCCCGACAGAAAATTGTAATTAGGTTTACTTTGGACCAGAATGGCTGAATCAAAATGCAAAGTATTAGCAAGTGGGGTGAACTGCCAGAGGAAGTGATGTAGGCTGGTGCAATCACAACATTTAAAAGGCATCTGGATGGGTTTGGAGAGACAATGGCCAAATGCTGGCAAATGGAACTAGATTAATTTAAGATAGCTGGTCGGCATGGATGAGTTGGCCTGAAGGATTTGTTTCTGTGATGTACATCTCAATGACTCTATGATACCGAACCTTTTAGTCAGTGGAAAAATAAAGATATGTGAACATAGCCTATGCTTTTACTAAAAGAAGAGATTTGTTAATGAAAGTTTGTTTTTGACCTTCGATTTTTGAGGAGGAAACAGGAAACGTTGATGAGGGTAACCCATTTGATGTTGTCTACGTGGCCTTTAGCAAGGTTTTTGATAAGGTTCCTCATGGCAAACTTTGTCAAGAAAGTAGGAGCTCCTGGGATCCAAGGCACAGTAGCATCTTGAATCCAGAGTTGGCTGATAGGTAGAAAACAGTCTCTGAGAGAGGGATGTTTCTGTGACTGGAAGTCTGTTTCCCATGGGGTTCTGCAGATCTTGGTGCTGGACCCCATGCAATTTGTGGTGTACACTAGTGATTTAGTGTAGGGGGCATGATCAATAAGTTCATGTTTAATGTAAAAACCGGTAAGATGGTAAACAGTGAGAGGAATAGCCATACATTGTAGGAGGATATCACAAACTAGTGGGCGGGGCAGAGCAGTAGCAAATGGAGTTCAATCTGCAAAATTCACTTGGGGAGGCAGGAAAGCAAAGGATTATACTGTAAACAGTAGGACCTTGGAAAGTTCTGAAGTTCAGAAAGACCACGGTGTGCATGTCCAGAGATCCCTGAAGGTAGCGGGGCGGGTAGATTATTTGGTGAAGGTGTCATATGGAATACTGCTTTCATTAGCCAAGGCATAAATTGCAAGATGCAGTAAGTTGTATGAGAAATTGTAAAATGCCAATTAGGCTACGACTGGAATACTGCTGGTCAGTCAGTAGGCAATTACACTGGAGAGGGTGCAGGGAGATTTACCAGTCTGCTCTCTGGGCTGTGGATGGTCTGAGCTACAAGGAAGGATTGAATCGGCTGTGGTTGTTTTCCTTGGAATCATAAAAGGATAGCACTGTATAAGTATCTAAGGAACATAGGGTGGGTAGGTAGTCACTTTTTCCATTAGTAAAGGAGTCAATACCAAGGGAACATAAACTTCAGGCAAGAGATAGAGAGCTAAGAGGGCAAACTCTTGTAACATTTATGCAGTGCCTGGATACTCACTTGTGTTGTTGTAGCCTCCACCTTCTGTAGTTTCCTACAGTCCTGGGCAGAGCAGTTGCCGTACCAGGCCGTTATGCACCTGGGCAGTATGGTTTCACTGGTGCATTTGTAGACATCGGTGAGGGACCTTATGGACATGTGAAATTTCCTGAGCTGCCTGAGGATCAAAAGGCGTTATTGTGCCTTCTTGACCATCGCATCTACATGGGAGGTCCAGCACAGGTCATTGGTTATCGTCACTCTGAGGAACTTGACACACTCCACCATCTCAACCTCCGTTTCGTTGATGTTGATGTAGATGGGGGGTGTATTCTCCTCCTTTCTTTCTGAAGTCAATGAGCAGTTCTTAGCTTTTCCAACGTTGAGAACAAAGTTGTTCTTGTTGCACCATGTGACCAAGTCCGATATCTCCCTTCTGTAATGTGACTTGTTGTTAGATGTCCATCCTACTATGGTGGTGTCAGCAAACTTGTAGAAGGTGCTTCTTTGGAATTTAGCAACAGTTGTAGGTGTACAGGGAGTATAGTAGGGGATGAGGACACAACATGGGGGGCCTCCAGTGTTGAGTGTTAATTGTGGAGGAGGTGCGGTTACCTAGCCTCACTGATGGCGGTCTGTGGGTCAGGAAGCTGAGGATTCAATTGTAGAGGGTGGAGCCAAGACCAAGTTCATGGAGTTTTGAGATCCATCTGGAGGGGATAATGGTGTTGAAGGCGGAGCTGTAGTCAATGAGCAGGAGTCTGATGTAGGTGTCCATGTTGTCTAGATGTTCTAGGGATGAATGCAGGGCTAGGGATATGGCATCCTCTGAGGACCTGTTATGTCGGTAGGCAAATTGTAAAGGATTGAGGCAGTTTGGGAGACTAGAGCTCAAAGCACTTCATAACTATTGAGGTCAGAGCCACTGGGTGATAGTCACTAAGGCACACTGCATGTAATTTCTTAAGTACTGGGACGATGGTCTTCTCGAAGCCGAAGTCCCTAACTGCTTGTAGCGGGGAGAGGTTGAAGATGTCGGTGAATACCTCCACGTAAGACCTGAGTGCTCGGCCTGGGACACCATCCACGCCTGTCGCTTTCCTTGGATTGACTCCCAGGAAGACTGATCTGACTTCTGCAGTGGTGAGCAAGGGAACAGGTATGTCCGAGGCTGTTAGGGCAGTGATGCCTGCCTTGCTGGCATTCTGCTCAAACCAAACATAAAGTATTGAGCACATCAGGGAGGGGTGAATTGGCCATGCTAAATCACCCACAGTGTCCAGGGATGTGCAGGCTAGGTGGGTTAGTCATGGGAAATGTTGGGTCATGGGGATAGGGTTGGGTTCTGGGTAGGATGTTTATTTTGGAGGGTCAGTGCAGACTTGATGTGCCAAATGGCCTCTTCCTGCACTGGGAGGATTCTATGATTCTAATTACCAGTTTGCAGAAATTCTACTTGGAGATTCCTAATTCATGCTTGCCTCAAAATTCTTGAACTCTGCTAAGGTTTTAAACATGAATAAACTCCTATAATTAACTGGAGTTACATTTTCAGAAAGAAACACATTTTTGGAAAAGATCTCAGAAACCTTAATGTCTTCAAATCATTGGTTCCAACAATGTTCATGTTTTGAATGGGATGTTCAGCAGTAGCACCAAAAGAATAGGGATCCTATGGTAACAGTAACGTGAGATTACCTATGTAGAGGCCGAAAGTGGGTTTTTTATTCACTCGTGGGGATCTCTGGCTGGGCCAGCATTTATTGCCCATCCCTAGTTGCTCTTGAGAAGGTGATGGTGAGCTGACTTCTTGAACCGATGCAGTCAGTCTGCTGCACATAGACCCGCAATGCCCTTAGGGAGGGAATTGCAGGATTGTGACCCAGTGGCACTGAATGAATAATGATATTTCCAAGCTGGCTTGTTTTTGTTCAGACGTTTCGTCACCATGCTAGGTGACATCATCAGTGGAGCCTCCGATGAAGCGATGTTATTCTACTCCACTTAGAATTTATACTGTCCGTTCCGTTATGGTGAGTAATGTCATTTCCAGTTTTGATCTGTATGGGTTTGTATATGGGGTCCAATTCTATATGTTTGCTGATTGAAGTATGGGTGGAGTACCATGCCTCTAGGAATTCCCATGTGTGTCTATGTTTGGCTTGGGCTACTGAGGGACACGATGGTGATAGGGTGGGGGGTGGGAATTCAGTGATAGTATAGCCATTGACTCAAGGGGCAATGGCTAAATTGTCTCTTATTGGTGTTGGTCATTGCTTGGTATTTGTGCGATGTCAATGTTACTTGCCACTTGTCAGCCCAAGCCTCAATATTGTCAAGGTCTTGGTGCATTTGGGCACATATATTGCGTCAGTATCTGAGGAGTTGTGAATGATATTGAACTTTATACAACCTTCGGCAAACGTTCCCACTTCTGACCTTGTGATGGAGGGAAGATCATTGATGAAGCAATTGAAAATGTTGGAGCTTAGGACACCATCCTGAGGACCTCCTGCAGAGGTCAGGAGCTGAATCTGGGTATCAGTGAGAAATTACCTTGTTCACTATTACTCTTTGCTCTTTGTCATATATTATAGTAGATAGTTTTGAAATAACCTGTTCAGTGATGTTATTACACACCTCTGGACTAGGTGGGACTTGAGTCTGTGTCTCTTGGCTCACAGGTAGGGATATGTTATTGTGGACTGACTAAATCAGGCTACCACATTTACAGAATTACAAAAATTAGAATATTTATTTCCTTATCCCATACTTGCAAGTCCATTGCTCAAACCTTTGAATCCCTTACTAATGATAGACTCTCTGGGCCATGAAGTCTTGTTTTAAACTTATAGTCATAACTGAGAAATGTAATATAAGTTAGCATGCTCACTGTCCCTTTATTCCTGTGTCCTTCAGTAGGCTTTTTAACCTGTGAGAAGATGGGTGGGCAATCTGCCAATGTAATTTTATGCTAATTAGCATTTTCCTTTAAATTGCTACCACTTAATGCCAATAACATCTGCCAATGTAGTAGATGGACAAGTTAGGTCCTGTTAAAGGAATACAAAAAGTCAGGATTTCATAAACTGTAAATCCACTGGCGACCTAAAAATGATTGCTTTGGTGTGTCCCATTTCCAGTCTTACTTGGTGTTTTGCATCAATGGCCTATTCGACGATGAAGCTATTTCACTTCATGCGGTGTCCATGCTGAGAAAGCAGATACTATAAGACAGTGTGGATGTGCATGCACGGTACAGCACAGCTAAAGTTCCATGTAACCTGTTGTGGAGGTGTCCCACAACACCTCTGACCCAGGAAGCCTAGGTAGTAGAGGTGTGTCATAAGGTTTCTGAACAGGTTGATTTAAAAATAAAACCCTCTGCCTGATTAGTACCACTACCTTCTCATTCCAAGCCTGTCAGTGTTAACAAGCTGTTGAAGTGTCAAAAGTGGTGGAGGAGACAAAACAGCCTGAAAGCATCCGGCTGTCCCTCGTTCTCTCGCTGTCTCTACCAAAAGTGAATGAATTCTAATGGGACCTAGACCCACCTGATGACACCTTGAATTGGGAAATGATTGTCGTCGCACAACCAATACCAAAAGGACTGAGAAAATAACTTTCCACCTTGCTTAAACTTCTGATTTTTTGAATTTTGTTTACTTTTGTCTTTTTCCCTACCTGTAACAATTAAATGGTTCATCTTTTATCTGAATTGTGATTGAGTGTGAACCATTTCCGGGATTTGAGGTACATTTTGGAGAAATCCAAAATTAGTCTGGTGATGGTACAGCAAACAGGCAGGATTACAATTAATGGTAGGGCCCTGGGTAGTGTTGTAGAACAGAGGGACCTAGGGATTCAGGTACATAATTCTTTGAAATTTGCATCACATATAGACAGTGTGGTTAAAAAGGCATTTAGCATGCTTGCCTTCTCTGCTCAAAGGTCTGAGCAATGGAGTTGGGATCATGTTGAGGATGTACAGGACACTGAGGCCTCTTCTGGAGTACTGTGTGCAGTTCTGATTGCCCTAAACTAGAGAGGGTTCAGAAGAGATTTATCAGGATGTTGCCGGGTATGAAAGGTTTGAGTTATAAGGAGAGGCTGCATATGCTGGGACATTTTTCAGTGGAGTATCGGCGACCGACGTGATCTTAATCGAAGTTTATAAAATCATGAGGGGTATAGACAGGGTTAATGGTAGGTATCTTTTCCCTACAATGGGAGATTTCAAGATTAGGGGAAATATTTTTAAAATGAGAGAATAGAGTTTTAAAAAGACATGAGGGACAATTTTTTTTACGCAGGGTGGTCCACATGTGAAATGATTTCCTGAGGAAGTGGTGGATGCGGGTACAATTACAACGTTTAAAAGATATTTAGATAAGTACATGAACAGGAAAGGTTTGGAGGGATATGGGCCAGGACCCGGCAGGTGGGACTAGCTTAGTTTGGAATTATGTTTGGCATGGACTGGTTGCACTGAAGGGGTTTGTTTTCGTGCTATATGACTCTGAGTGGTGATCCCAAGCCTGGTGAGGGATTGCAATTAGCTCCACTTCTGTTTTGAGCATTTGAATGCTGCGCAGGCAGGGAGAAGGGAATTCATTAGAGCTGGGGATTGTGTGAAAACCTGCTGAGCCTTACGGCACCAGACAAGGCCATCAGAAACAAACTTTTTATTCCAGTGGACATGATGTATTAGTAAAGAAGAGGGGCAGATCGGAATGGCGTGGGCAAGAGAAAAATGGAAAAGGCAACCAAACCTGTTAGGGTACATTCCTCAGGTTATTTGGTATTTGTTGCATGTTTACAGAGTCTGAACAAGAAGTACACAGTGACAAGGTGCCTTGCATTTCACATACTCGTGTTGGACAGTTAGGAGAACCACAGCATGGCAGATGAAGGGCTGGTTGAAAATAGACAAAGTGATGCAGAAACACAGGACACAGCAATTCACCTCAGATAACAGTAACCGTAAGGTGGGACCAAAATAACATATATGTCAAAAAGGGGTCAGTGTGTGGGGAAATGCCACCTTTACAGGGACACCAGGGAAAGCTACTGGCAAATACAAACATTAGCTAAATGTGTGAGATGACAGACAGAAAGTAGGAGCCATGGTTTAGCAAAGTAGGGTTCAAATGTGAATGATCAGAAAATGCAATGAGAGTTTGAAAAGTGGACCTGGAAATGAACATGTTTACATGAAAAGGAATTCTGACCAGAGGAGGGGGTCACTTTATAGGACAGAATAAGAGAGGAGGGTGAGTAGAGTTTGCAAGAATAAGAACGATGAAATAGGCTGGGAATAGTACTTGGTAGGAGATACAGATGCATATGCACAGGAGCAGTGAACCCTGATGGGACATTTAAACTTAAAGCTGGGCTCAAAGATAAACTGGGTTAATCAATCATTAGCTATTAATGGGGAACACGTGTCTTTGGAGAGAGGGAAACACTGCAGGAGTTTGAATGCACTACTTTCCCCCTCCTACCCCATTTAATTTAATCCCTTTCCCCTCTTCCTAGCCTCTTGTATTTTGTTATAGCTGCACTCTCCCTAGTGGGTAGTGTTTGCAAATTATTATTTTAATAAGTGATGTGGGATACTTGAGGATGGTTTTGTTTTCTGATCAACCTGTTCAGAGATGTTATTACATACCTCAGGAGCTGGTGGGTCTTGAACCCAGGCCTCCTGGCTAAGAGGTAGGGATACTACCACTTCTCTCACGATCTTTTTCAAAAGGTGTCATAACATGTCTGAAAATTTTGATTAAAATTATCTAAGGCGGAGTAGTTAATACACTTCATCCACAAAGAAAAGCCTGTTGGTTTCTGTCTCACTGACTATCTTGGACCTGAATTGACACTGTTCCCCTGTCACTCCTGTGCTTCCTAACCTACCCAGTTCAAGCAACACTGGTTTCCAAGTTCTGCGATAACAAGGTGTGGAGCTGGATGAACTCAGCAGGCCAAGCAGCATCAGAGGGAGCAGGAAAGCTTGACGTTTCGGGCCTAGACCCTTCTTCAGAAATGGGGGAGGGGGAGGTGTTCTGAAATAAATGGGGAGAGAGGGGGAGGCGGATAGAAGATGGATAGAGGAGAAGATAGGTGGAGAGGAGACAGACACGTTAAATAGGTGGGGGTGGACCCAGTAAAGGTGAGTGTATGTGGGCAGTTAGGGAGGAGAGGGTCAGTCCAGGGAGGATGGACAGGTGAAGGGGGCAGGATGAGGTTAGTAGGTAGGAGATGGGGGTGGAGCTTGAGGTGGGAGGAGGGGATGGGGGGAGTAAGGACAGGTTAGGGAGGGGGGTACAAGCTGGGCTGGTTTTGGGATGAGGTAGGGGGAGGGGAGATTTTGAAGCTTGTGAAGTCCACATTGATACCATTGGGCTGCAAGGTTCCCAAGCGGAATATGAGGTGCTGTTCCTGCAACCATCGGGTGGCGTCGTTGTGGCACTGCAGGAGGTCCAGGATGGACATGTTGTCTGAGGAATGGGAGGGGGAGTTAAAATGGTTTGCGACTGGGAGGTCCTTGTTTGCAAATCCCTCCATGACCCTGCCCTTTCCTATGTATTTAATCTTCTCTAGTCCCACAGTGCTGCAAGATATTTTGGTGTTTCTTTAATTCTGACCTGCTCAGGCATCTTTAATTTTATTTGCTCTAATGTCATGGCCATGCCTTGAGTTGCCTGGCCCCTAAGCCCTAGAATTTCCTCCTTAATCCTCTCCACCTCTCAATTTCACTTTTCCCCCTTTAATGCATTCCTTAAAACCAAGTTCTTAGACCAAGAATTTGACCATCTGACCTATTATCTCCTACGTGATGTGGTGTCAGACCATATTTTGTAGTGCTCCTGTGAAGTGTCTTGGGGCATCTTATTAATGATACTACATCAACATGCTATGATCAGGAAGAAGGGTCAGTATGGTTGTGTTAATTTGCTAACTGTCTGTGTGTAATAGTTCCCTCAGGACACAGGAATCACTGGCATGAGATTTGGTTGGCAACAAAACGATGGAGGCAGTGTTCCAGACAGTTCTCTATAACAACACAGCTGGTTCATCTCATAGCAGCTTGCCTTGCAGAGGCTAGAATGCAGTGTACAGTTAGTGGCTTGGTACCTAAAATAGCTGCCTTTTTGTTTCTTGTGGTTTAGCTATTTTTAGAGAGAGTCTCATCCCTTGCTCCACCTGTTTCTTTTGCAGATTAGAAATAAAAGTGGAATTGTTCCTGTTTGCCTAACTTAAATCCCAGCCGGAGACGACTGGGAGGAGAGTTTGCGTTTCTCTTTCCAGTGGTTTGCTGATCCTAGTTCAGGGATGACAAACATTTCTGCCTTGTGTGTTGAGGACAGGAATAAGTGCTACATGTACCGTACAGTTGATATTTTTAATTCCAGGCATTTTCCTTGTATGCCAACCCATAACAATCCCAAAAGAAAAAACCAAAGGCTGCACAGCTACTAACAGCTTTGCCGGGTAATCCAACCAAAACAGGGAACTTAGGGAGCAGGAGAGAAAGCACTTGCCTGCATTTATGAAGCACTATTTATGACCTCAGTATTCAAAGCATTTAATATTGAGTGAAGTACTTTTGATTTGTAATTAATGTCGGAATACAGGAAACGTCAGCCAATTTGCATAAAAGCAAGCTCACACAAACAGCAATGTGACAATTGTTTTCTGAGAATGTAAGGTTCTGAAAGGGTTAGTACTGAAGAATGTTCTAAGAACCAGTCACTGTGATGTCTTATATACTGGTAGGACACAAAGTTAGGATCTTGAGGGAGTGACACCCATCATTTAGGATCTGCTTACAGACATTGTTACACAGACTATCACTTCAGTGTAACTTTATACAGGGACGATGAAGTTAACCCTGTTTAATGCAGGGGCCTCTTCTCTCCCAGCAAGTGGGTTTTCTCTACTGCACACCTTGTGGAGATATACCGTCAGAGGATAATGGTTGCAAAACTTACCCCCATAATGGAAATAGTGCAGAATGCCTCATACAATTCCTATAGGGACATCCTCAGTGATCGCAGCAATAATGACTAAATCATCTGGTTTTAGTGCTACCGACAAAGGGATAAATATTAATCAAGACACTAGACTCTTGCTGCCAGGGGATCTTTGATATCACCCTGAGGGGACACGTGGGCCTTTGATTTCAAACACTATCTGAAATTTGGCGCCTATGACAGTGGAGAATTCCTTTAGGTGTGCAGTGGAAGTGTCAGATCTGTTTCATTAGACTGTGTCCCTGCAGTGAGACTTGAACCTGCAGCCTTCTGACCCCGGAGATGGAGGATTTTATCGGCTTTTCTTGAGTGCCCTGCCTTGGTTTCTATAAGGAGGCTGGATCTGGTAATGTCAGTGGAGCCGCACTGTTCTGGCTGCAGCATTGTAAACGAAGGAGCCCCAGGTGCAGGGAGCAGTCTTGTGGGATATAAGCCACAGTTTGTGTTGGACAGTGGGTAGAGTTGCAATGTTCGCAGTCTTAACTGACTGAACCTGCAAGGACTGACTGCTTCATGATGTGTTCCCAGACAGTGAGATGGGCCAAAAGATTTTCCTTTTGAGATTGAGCCAAACCTCTGTGGCTGACCTTGTTGATCTTTGCCTTGGCTCTGCCACATGAACAGATCAGGATTTTGTGCAGTAAAAGCTCCTGCTGCCCCTTAATTGGGCTAATATAGGGGGTGAAATCAGCCTGGGTTCCTATTCCTGATGACCATCCAGATGTTGCAAATTGAGCGAAGTTTGGATCAGGTTCTGGTGCAAAGCTCACTTTGAATCATCCTTCCACAGATGTGTGTTTGCATTCCCTACACCACTTGTTTAGTGACCACTTGCAAGAGTTACTGAGATCAACAGAAACTATGGGTTTGTACTCCAGTGAGTGCCTTCAGTAAAAAAAAATGTTTAGATCGTTCAGCCAGTCTGATTGGGGTTCATTCTCATGTGTCATATTGAGAAACTTTACCTGACTCCGTTCTGGAATTCTTTTCACAAGTATCAGCACCCCTCTCTCTCTCTCTCCCTCCCTCCCTCGAAGACCATCCTTCAAATGGAACCAATTTGGCTAAGCTTTTGATAATCTGTTCCAACATTTCCATTGGTTCACTGCCAATTTTTGTCAGATTCTCTCCTGTGAAGAACTTTAGGACATTTTATTGTGTTGAAGATACTATAATAGGGTTGCCAATTTTGGTTCCACACATTCCTGAAGATTTCGGTGAGATTTGCCCAACCCCCAAACCCTGCCATTGGATTTGATATATCGCCTATCCTGTGCCTTCCCACAACCAGTTTTAATAAAGTCTGTAATGACTCTTTATTACCCATTAAGATGATGGCTCATTGACTGTCCCACAGCCTTTAAATCAATCTCTCCTTTTTAATACACCCTACTTTTCTCCTAGGTCTGTCCTGTCATTGTCTGGAATTAATCTTTAGCTCCTGGAAGCAAGTCCTGGCTGGATGACAACACAAACGTAATGTGAGTTGTTGTTGGACAAGATGCATTGTAAGCTGCCCAGGACTGTCTGCCGTTAGCCCTTTTCCAACGGACTAAGGAGTAGACAGAGAGACCTCTCCGTCAAAGAGCCCTGGTGGCGGTGGGAGCATATATGATCCTTTCTGAACCCTATTCCCAGTCCTGGCCTTGCCTCTTGTTTCCCAGCCCCCTGCTCTCTCCCGCCAACTCCCCCCACACACACATGCACACGCACAGACACACACGCAGACACACATGCAGACACATATGGAAAGACACACAGACAGATCAGGAGTGTGTGTGTGTGTCTGTGTATGTACACTGTGTGTAAGCTGTTGTGGTGATTTCTTGCTACGAATGATAAATATGAAGTGACAGGTTAGCAGTCCATCAGCAGCAGCCAGGAGTAAAATTAAATCAGGATGCCTGAAAAGATCAAAGACCGAAGCAACAACATGTGCCTGAGTCTGGAGCTGACCCAAGCCTGCAGTAACCTTCCTCTCCTGGTCACTAATTGGAACAGATCCGGCTGACACGGACAGGGGGAGAATTTGTTCCCAGTTCAAGCTTTGTTCTCAACATAATCAACATTTTCCAGGAACTCCTTCAAATTCACACAAGAACATACTTTTGAAAAGGAGTGTTCTTGCAGAGCAAATGAAATTGCAACCCTTTGTGCGCACAAGGGCCCCTGGCCAAAGCAGCAAGCCTGCAGGACTGTCCTCTTGTGCCTGCACGATGTAAATTCAGCCTCAGTTAATGGCAGCTCTCAGTATTTGCATTCTGCTCCCTGTGCCAGGACATATTTATGTTACATTGGCTTCGCTGTTTTAAGGCTGAGCTGTTTCAGATCCAGAAAACCTTCCCTATCTCTTCTCCAGCAGGCTGTGCTTGCCCCCCACACCTCCCCCCCCCGCCCCTCGTTTAGGCTGTGAATATCAATATAGAAATGATGGTGATTGTGTGGCTGGTGAGTGTCAGTCTGTAAGCAATGGGGGATGCCTGATGTAGATATTTCTATAAGAGATTAATGAGGCTTCCACTTGGCAAATGACCTCACTAATTCCCCCTCAGAAATTTCTGAGCACCCCTTGAGTTCAGACCTCCAACAGTGGGAAAACAGAGGATAAAATACAGCTGATCGTTACGGAGAAACCTTGTAATATTCTTGGAGAATTACAATGCTACAGAAAACTTTTCTTGTTATACATTGATTCAACCACACTGGCCCCTATCATCTGTTACCGTAGCTGTTACTGATCCCTAAGGATTTCCATGGAATTTGATTTCAATTTTTCTTTGCAACAAATTGACTTTTCATCATCCCTCTGATATTTGAATACAGACAGAACTCTCTGCTTATTGTGTGTTATTCTGTAGGAGGTAGCAACCTCTGAACCTGAAATAAAATGAAGAACTGCAGATGCTGAAAATCTGAAACTAAGCAGAAATTGCTGGAGAGACTCAGCAGGTCAGGCAGGATTGGTGGAGAGAAAGCAGAGTTAACATTTCTTCAGAACAGGGTCACTTTTGAAGGAACAACATTTAAGATACATCTGGATGGGTATATGAATAGGAAAGGCTTAGAGAGATATGGGCCAAATTCTGGCAAATGGGACTAGATTAGTTTAGGATATCTGATCAGCATGGACAAGTTGGACCAAACGGTCTGTTTCCATGCTGTACAACTCTATGACTCTATAAGTCATACTGGACATAAAACATTAACTCCGTTTTCTCTTGAGATGCTGCCAGATCTGCTGAGATTCTCCAGCAATTTTTGTTTAGTCGCCCCTAACCCCGACTCTGCTGAACCTCAGTTAAGGCCAGGGTGCAGATGTGTGTTGCTTGAATCTTGGGATAATGCAGAAAGCTAATTTCAAATTTCAAATACTGTACGCATTCTGTTGTTAGAGATCACGATGCTGGCCATGACTGGTGGCTGTATCAGAAATGATTCATGTATTCAATTTGAAGGAATGCCTCAGGATTCAGAGGGATGGTGAAATGTCAATTTTTTGAAAATACAGATTCATATCAAACTTCTGAGGATTTCTTGCAGATACTAACAGTTAAAATGACACCGTGTGACAGGAACCTGTGAATTAATCAACGTGTAACAGGGAAAGCTTTTTATTGGGAAACAATTGTACCAGAATATTCCAGGGTTCTGCAGTGATTATCAAGTACCCCTCTACATCTATCTCTCTCTGTCTCTTTCTGTCTCTCTCTCTCTCCCTCTATCCCGCGCGCACTGTCTCTCTCTATCCCACACGCTCCCTATCCCTCTCTCTCTCTATCCCCCCTTACACTATTTCTCTTTCCTTATCTTCTCATTCTGCCTTTCCACCCCTCCCCTAATTCATCCTGTTTCCCCTTCCCCTTCTCCACCTATCTGTCTATCCTCCTCTCTCTCTATCCACTTCCGTCTCTCTATCCCCCCCTCTCTATCCCCCTCTCTCTCTCTATCCCTGTCCCTCTCTCTCTCTGTCCCTCCCTGCCTCTTTATCCCCCCTTACACTATTTCTCTTTCCCTATCTTCTCATTCTGCCTTCCCCCCACTCCTCTGATTCATCCTGTTGCCCCCTCCCCTTCTCCATCTTTCTCTTTCCCTTTCTCTATCCATCTCCCTCTATCCCTCTCTCTCTATCCCTGTCTCTCTATCCCTCTCTATCTCTATCTGTCCCTGTCTCTCTATCCCTCTCTCACACATGTCTTTTCCCCCTTTCACTCACCCTTCTCTTTTCTCCCTGCCTCCCTTGGTCTCCTCCTTTTCTCCCCCATCCACCCTCTTCTATTTTTCATTGTCTTTCTCTCCATACGTCTATCTCCTCTCTCCATCTTCCTCCCTGTTTTCCTCTTTCTCTCATTCCTCCTCTCCTCTACCTCCCCTCTCTCTCCCTCTCTTTTGCTTCTCTCCCTTCCCCTTCCACCTCTCACTCACACTGCTTCATCTCCACTGGATCCATCTTACTTTCTCTCAATTCTTTTACACTTTAACTTTGGTTACCCAGGTTTCTTCATCAAGGAGGGAAAAGGCTTTTGTTATAACATCGTTTGACAGGAAGGGATGGGCTTGCTGAGAAATTCCAGACACTTTTCCTGGCCCCCTCTTGTCCTTTCTTGGCTCAGCTCCATCGTCTGAAAACTGCAGCTCATTCAAAATTCCGTGGCTTGTATCCTGCTCTGCATCTGCATTAACTAACAGTCATAAGAACAAAAGAACTAAGATTTGGAGTTGACTGTTTGGCTTTCAAGTCGCCTCTGTCATTCAACAAGATCATGACTGATCTACTTCAGCTTCACTTCCTGCCCTATCCTCCTATTTATCCCTTTGTGTCTGAAACACTTACCCACCCCTGCCAGGAATACTGGATGACTGACTATCCTCTACTCTCTGGAGTAAAGAATTCCAAAGATTCTTCCTGAATCTATAGCTGCTCTGTCCCTGCTCCCTGCTTTTACAATGAGTCCTTATAGCTTCCAATGTAAAATTCACATCCCTGTGCTTGAATCGCTTCCTAGCCTTAACCCTAACCTAATCCTAACCATTCTCTGCATCAAAGATTTCCCAAGTGTCACCCGCAGTGCCTGTCAATTGCTTGAAACCTGCCCCCTTTGGCTTTGATCTTTCTGCCAATGGCAAGTTTCTATCTACTCTACCCTCCTGATTTTGAACACCTCAACAAATCTCCAAATTTTCACTGAACAATACAGCTCCATTTTGCTAAAATCTCTCTGGTGTGGAACTGTTCCTGTCAATCTTTCTAGCACCCTCTCCAATGCCTTCACACCCTTCCTGCAGTGCTGTGCATAGAATTTGACACAATACTCCCCTGCTGAAGTCTTACCAGTTCTTCCTTTTGTACTTTCTGCTACTTTTAAAAGCCCAGGATCCCAAATGCTTTTATTCACCACTTTCTCAATGTGGCCAGCGATCTTCAATGATTGATATACATATGGCCCCACCACCATCTCCCTACCTTCATGCCCCCACTTCTCTCTTCTCCTGGATGCCCTTCAGCACTGTAATTTTTACATTCCATTTCAGGAGGATGAGTGACGAAATTGTTTTGAGTGTGACTGCAGAAAGGCCAAGCCCCCACCACCCCAGGAATCACACCATCTCCGTATTAGTGTGTCAATTCAACCAACAAAGTGGCCAATTGATTTCCCTTTGTGCCACAATCCAGAATAAAAGAGACATTCACCAGGCATCTATAAATAACTCAAAATACATTTTTTTTTATTATAACATCAACCTTAATTCTAAAACAAGCGGCAAACACTGGATAATATCTCTGCTTAAAATCTGAAATTAGAACCATATCCCCTTACCCCACACACACACACACACTTCTATGCAGAGATGATGTTTGTAAAACAAAATAGCACAAAGGGGAGGAACACCCTTCCTGGCCAAGTGTCTGAAACCAAAAGATAGAATGTGATGAATTCTCACAAGTTTCCTGTTCTCAAAATTGAATTGCTGAATGCTGGAGACAGATAGAAACCTTCAGAATCAGAGCCTTTGGAAAGTGGTCACTGTTCAGCTTTTTAGCTGGTCAGAAATACTGGTATTTGGAAATTTGATCAGCTTCCTAGGAACTTCTACAGAGAACATGAGAGATCAGCTTTTTAGAGTTAGCAAGATTTTTACAACACAGAAGGAGACCTTTCAGCCCATTGTATCCATCCATATTATCAAACATCCATCCAGTCTTCTTTTCCCAGCACTTGCCCCATAGCCTTCTACACTACGGGGTTTCGAGTGTTCATCTAAATAGTTTTAAAATGTTCTGAGGGTGTTTTCCTCTATCAGTTGTTTTAGGCAGTGAGTTCCAGATACCTGTCATGCTCTGAGTGAAAAAATATTGCCTCAAATCCACTCTAACCTTTTGCTCCTTACCTTAAAATTGTGCCCCCTGGTTATCGCCCAGGCAACATGCTGGTGGATTGCTTCTGCACCTTCTCCTGTGCAATCTCATCCTTCCTATAGTGTGGTAGCCAGAAATGTACACAGTACTCCAGCTATGGCCTGACAATGTATACGGCTCCATCATAACCTCCTCACTCTTGTATTCAATGCCTTGACTAATAATAACAAGTATCCCCTATGTCTTCTTCACCACTTTATCCACCCGCCCTGTTGCCTTCAAGGATCTATGAACACACACACACCACGGTCCCTCTAATCCCCTGGACTTCCAACAGTCCTCCTATTCATGGTGCGCTCCCTTGCTTTGTTAGTCCTCCCAAAGTGCATCACCTCACACTTTCAGGATTAAATTCTATTTGTCACTGTTCAGCCCATCTGAGCAGCATGCTTACACTGTCCTGTTGTCGTCCTCATTATTTTCATGTCACCTGTGACTGATCAAATCTCTCAGATTCAAGTCTTGATCATTAATGGACACAGCAAACAGCAGGAGATACAGCACCGAACCCTATGGTACACCACTGGACACTGGTATCTTTCCCGACTACTTAACTCTCTAAAACAGAAAACTAACTCCAGAAGCAGTTGCTAGGCAAACATTAACATCGAAGCCTGTTGTATTTTTCAAACCAGGTATTCCAGTAACTAAAATCCCATCAGTAGACTCATTGATAGCTTTTCCCTTTCTCTAAAGTCTCATCTTCCTGGAATTGGTAGTGACCTATAGCACACATTAAACTGTTGACTTAAAACCACATCACCCTTTTCAATCCATAAAATGTCCAAACCATTCTATATTTTCCAATTCCTCTCACAATTGTGATATAAGGTTATATATAAAGGAAGTGAGGACTGAAGTTGCTACACAGAGTGGTTTGTGTGTGGAATGAACTGCCTGAGGAAGTGATGGGTGTGGGTACAGTTACAATGCTTAACAGACATTTGAATAAGCTCATGAATAAGTTTTAGAGGGAAATGGAGCAAATGCAGGCAATTGGGTTTTGGGAACGTGGTTGGTGTGGACTGGTTAGACTGAATGGTCTGTTTCTGTGCTGCGTGACTCTGATTTTATTTTGGATTTTTAGATGGGCTTGTGTTTTACTCTGTGTTTCAAAATCTTTCACTTTGTGTGTTTTTTTTAAAATTCACTCGTGGGAACGTGGCATCAGTTGGTAGGTCAGCATTTATTCCCAATCCCTCGTTGCCCTTCAGAAGGTGGTAGTGAGCTGCCTTCTTGAACCATCACAGTCTACATGCTGAGGTAAGCCAGGGATGTTTCTGAACCATTGGAAATATCTCTTTCTACACTTCAGAATTTTTTGTTACCCTATCCAGTTTTCTGCTTTCCTCTCCAACACAATTCCATCATTAAGTCTTGGCTCTAGTGAAGGATCCTATTGCGTCTGAGCATGTTCTCACCTGATGACCACTCACACTCACCCAGGTATTAATGCCCTCATATGAAGACTCAAACAGAGAATCACTTAGTCTTAAATCATTCACTCACAAACACACGCAGACTCAGACAGTCTCTCTCAGGATTATATGTTCTCACCTGCTCACAAACATACCCTCAACAACAGTCAAAAATCACAGTCAGGAACATGTACACCCATTCACAAGTATGTGTGCACACAGTCACAAGTATGTGTGTACACAGACACAAGTATACCGCAAGCAAGCACAGACTTCTAAAGAAAGGTGAAAAGTTCTGAAATAAAAATAGAGAGCTGGTAAAAGCTCATCAGGTCTGAGTTTTACAAAAAAGAATGCCTTAGGAAGCTTCGAGGAATATGGAAAGTACAGGGTGAAGTGAAAAAGGAAATTTGGAAAGGAAAGAGAGAATATGAAAAGAAGTTCAGAAACTATAAAGGGATGCCAGTTACACAACAGCTGGCAGTTTTATGTTGGGTTCTGGTCACCACAATACAGAAAGGACACCACTGCTCTGGAGAGAGTACAGAGGAGATTTACTAGAATGTTACCAGGGCTTCAAAACTGCAGGATCGAGGAAAGGTTTAGAAAGGTTAAACAGAGGAGACTGAGGGGTCACTGAAGTGTACAAAATAAGGACAGTTTGGACTGAGTGCATGGGGAAGTCCTGTTTTTCTAGGGGAAAGGCCCATGACCAGATTAAGATTTAAGATGATTGGTAGAAGGTTTATAGGGGACATGATGGAAATTCTGAGATTCACTGCCTGGTTCAGTGATTGAGGTGGGAAGCTGGATGTGAAGTGATGGAACGAGTGATACAACAGACCAGGTAATGGTGAGTGGAATCACAATGGAAAGCTACTTCATTTGGCCAAAATAGACATAATGGCTGAATGGCCTCTTTCTGCACTGCAACTTATCTACAGTTCTATCGTCTAACACCATCTGTTGATACAGAAAACGGTCCATTATGACAATTCGGCAGAACGAATGCCTAACAGCACTGCTTCCTAAACACTTTCCCACTGTGAGCCCTTCCAAAGGCTTGGAAATGGCTGTGACCCATCAGCTGCTGTTTGTGTGGGAATGTCGCTGTTCAAACTCAGTCAGAGCTCCGTGGTGTCCACTGCTGGCTCAGAGCTCTGGACCCCAAAATGTCAGCTTCGATCCCCCATGGGGTCCTGACCACTGCTTTGGCAAATCTTGACATAGATACACATACAGGGACAGGTACATCAATCTGCCTGGATGTATTAGAACAGAAAATTAAGAATGTTCACAAACAGAAAAAATATATTGCCACAGTCAATCAGAGCCCCTGTTAAACACAAACAATGAAAATAGCAGCAGGAGTAGGCTATTTAATTCCTTCAAGCCTACTCCACAATTCATTATGATCATGCTTGAACATCCAACTCTATAACCTGTTCCTGCTTTTTCCCCAGACCCTTTGAAGCCTTTAGTCCTAAGAACTATATCTAACTCCTTCCTGAAGACATTCACTACTCTCCAGGTAAAGACATTTCCCCTCATATCAGTCCTATCTGGCCTACCCTGTATCTTTAAACTGTGACCCCTGGCTATGAACGTCCCTCCTGGATTTATCCTACCAGCTCCTTTTAGAATTTGACTGTTTCTTTCGAGATCCCACCTCATTACTGTAAGCTCCAGTGAATTTACTTGCAATTGACCCAGTCTCTCATCATTCGTCAGGCCTGCCATCCCAGGAATCAGTCTAGTAAACCGTTATTGCACCCCATCCATAGCCAGAACATCCTTCCTCAGATCAGGAGACTAATCCCCTTTCCAGAAATATTGAGACTACTTGCAGCATAGCTCCCAAATCTGTCTCGCAGCTCCAACACTAATAGACTGAGGATCATAAATTGGAGGTAGGGTTGCAAGGGTGGGGTGGTGGTATCTGTGAGGATCTGTACCACCCTGGGGGGGCATTTTACCAACTCAGCAACTGGGGGCGCACCTGGGCTTTCTTCACCTGTTGAATCTGCCCCTAAACAGCAATGATAACACAGTGTGCAGCTGGAGGAACACAGCAGGCCAGGCAGCATCAGAGGAGCAGGAAAGTTGACGTTTCAGGTCAGGACCCTTCTTCAGAAATGGGCATTTCTGAATAAGGGTCCAGAACCGAAATGTCAGCTTTCCTGCTCCCCTGATGCTGCTTGGCCTGCTGTGTTCCTCCAGCTCTACACCTTGTTATCTCAGACTCCAGCATCGGCAGTTCTTCCTATCTCTAAACAGCATTGAGCCTGGTCTACTCAGTACTGAGGAGTCTCAGCATTCTGCAATAACTTTTCCCTATTGATGAGGAATGAAAACAAAAACCAGAGAAAGGCAAGGTGACACAATGGAAGCTCCCACACTTTCAGTCTTAGTCTAACCTGTTCCTGTTTAGTATTTTCCATAATGCTGCCACCCAGTGGCGATATTCATTGACTGCAGCCCTAGGAATCGACATTATTGAAGCGGTCCATAGTCGACATAAAATCATTCTTAGTTCTGCAAATTATTTTGTGTGCATAGCCCGCATCCTACTGGACATGCATTGTGATGCTGTGCTTTTTGAGTTCATTTACCACTTAAAAGTTAAAGCTCCTTCTATACAGGGACATGGGGTCAACACCAAGGCTTTGTGTTGGAATGGTGAAGCAATGCTCTCTAATAAATTTACCTCTTCCCATCATCTGGATGGAGCTTGCATAAATAAATAAATATTCTGGAAAAGCTCGAACACTACGTACAGTGACATTAGAGGATACATGTCCAATATAATCAAAGACAAATTTAGGGCGGATGCTGGAAATCTGAAGAATGGGAGCAGGCCATTCAGCCCTTAAGCTCTTTCCATCATTGAGCCAGAACCTGCACCTTGACTTCACCTCTGCCGCCTTCAATCCATTGCTCCTGAAGTTGTAACCGAGCAAAAGTCACTCACTCTCAGAGTGACTGTTCCAGTTGACAGAGGGCCAAATTGTAACTGCCCTCTGGGTGGAGCAGTGCCCCCAAACAGCCCAGTACCAATTTTGAAGTCATGCCTCCTTGTTCTGAATGGCCTACACCAGCAGTAGAGTTTCTCTTTAACTATAGCTATTCCACAACTATTTTGAACCCCCCAATTATACTGCCCCTTCGCTGAGGGATTGCCAATCATATAAGGGAGCCTTCTTTAGCGTGAAGGTAATCAATATATGAAGCAGACCCATGTTCCTGCCAGCCTCGTTTTTAAGTATAAAGCCCCTACTCTGTCTCCCTAGCCCCATAACCTTCTCCTGTCCTAAATTCTCAAAGCTCTCAGTCCTCCCACTTCAGTCCCAAATAGCACCCCATCTAGCCCCTCCGAAAGGTGTTAAATTACAAACACAACTCACTTAAAATGGGCTCAGACCCTTTGAGTACAGTAACTTAAAGGATTGACCTAATGGATGTATTTAAGATGATTAAAAATGTCGCGGGATAGATGAAAAATCAACCTTGGTCATTCAAGGGTGATGTCCAGAGGTACTTCTTCACTCAAAGGGGTAGAGGGAATCTGAGACTCTCTTCCCTCTAACAAGTCCTTGAGGCTGGGGAAATCAAATGAAATCTTCAAGACTGAGGCCAAGAGATACCGTTGGGCAAGGTTTCGAAAAGTTACAAGGCTCGGCTACAAAAACAAAAATACAGATCGATTGCAATCCATTTAGATAGTGGTTGAGGGGCTGAATGGCCACCTGCCATTCCTTTATTCTGCCAATAGCGATCAAGAGAGAGAACTCCAGGTGTCCCTAACTTAGAGATATTAAAGTGCCTTGTAGCTGCACATCCAATAGGAATGGATCTCACTGAATGTTAGAAACAGGCTCGAGGGGCTGAATGGCCCATTCCTGTTCCTAGCTTCCGGTAAGGTGGAATAAGTTGGCTCCGTGCATTGTATGGATGAGCGCTGGAACATCTTGCCTTTTCCCTTCGGGATTACAATGACATCGGTTACAGTCAGAGAATGGTCATCAATTACATTACCTCAGATCTATTTTGTGAAGTACAGATAAGTGATGATCTAACTGAATGGTAGGATAGATCTGAGGGGCTGAATGGCCTCGTGTTGCTCCAAAGTACCTCCACCTCATCATGAGTGGTAGCACTTTCAGCGATTTCAATCCCAGATTGTAGGGTTCCTCCCTCGCCTTGCTTTCGGACAGGTTTATGGACATCCTGCCTCACCCCTTCGCTGTGCTATCCTGCGTGATGCATCTTTGGACGTTTTGGACGATACAGATGCAAGTAGTTGCTGGCATTTTTGAGATGGGTGGGGTTATGGGGGCCTTTCTGAATGGATAATCTAGGATGAGACAACCCTGTGAAATTGGGAGAAATAAATAGTTTGAATAGTTCTTTATGAAATAAACCAGTGAAAACTGTTTTTATGGACAGGAGACTCAGTAACTGACAGACACATTACAAGCAAGTTGCAAAACAATGAGAGGGGAGATAAGGAAACATTGTTAGAGCACAGTAAATTGTTATGATCTGGTGTCCACTGCCTGAAAGGGTAGAAGAGGCAGAATTCAACAGCAACTTGCACAAAGGAATTCACTAAATAGTTGGAAAAGGAAATTGTACAGGCCTCTGATGAAAGAACAAAGGTATGGCATTAATTCAATAGCTTTTTCAAGGTCCTAGCACAGATGTGCTGGGCTGAACAGTCTCCTGTGCCCTGCTTTTCTGTGAAAACAGTTCACTTGACCTATCTTCCTGGCACCCATCGTCCACCAGTATTTCCCAGGACAGTTCTGAATAGGCTTTGTTTCTTAGCTCTCATGAAAGGCACCACATTGGAATTGCAAAGGGAAGAACAAGGAACAGAGATGATGTATAAGTGGTCTGAGTAAGGTCACATTCTGAACCAAAATGAATCATGGGAAAGCCCAGAGGTTAAACCTTGAACCCTGGGAAATTTAGTCAACCAGCTCAAAAGAACAAAGGACCCTTTCATCGTAAGGCCATAGCTGTACAGATAGTGAGGGTCAATGGATGAATGACTGCTTTGTCTGGACAGCATTTTATCTCTCACTAGCTGGTCTGAATTGAGGTGAAATTGAAGACATATTGAAGTTCTGACTCTTCCACAAGTTAATTGCAAGATGTTTGTGGTGCTTTCTGGATGTGTTTCTCTTCAGGGTGTGTGGTACTGTTTGTTGGTGACACAATATGGGAAAAGCAGTTCTCAGTGTTTATGATTGAACATAGAAAAGATTGCACCTCCGACACTCAAATCTGACTAAAAAGGTGCTTGGGGAATTTTCCTGAAAAAGAAAGGTGTTAAAAAGATTAAACGGTTTACATGAAAGACTTTTGCATTTTCATTGTGTCAAACAATCTCATTTCCTTTAAGAAGATTAACAACCAATGAAGTACTTGTATGGTGTTCTCATTGTAGGGGATATAGCAGTTAATTTGTATACAATGAGCTCCTTTAATCAGATAAAAGCAAAACACTGGGGATGCTGGAGTTCGGAAATAAAACGGAACTTGCTGGAGAAATTCAGCAGGTCTGGCATCATCTGTGGAGGGAGAAACACACTTAATGTCCAATATGACTCTTCTTAAGAACTCGATTGATTCAAAATATCAGACTCAAAATGTTAACTCCATTTCTCTCTCCACAGAGGCTGGCAAACCTGCTGAGTTTCTCTAGTAATTTCTGATATTTTATCCCACAACCAGATTATCTGATTGAAGAAGGGGTAGTTATTTGTCACAACACCCTTGTAGTTCCTCAGCTCTACCCACATAGATTCTAGATCATCTGATCTGGGCCAGACAGCCTACACCCCAGAATTCTAAAGGAGATAGCTGAAGAGATAGTGGAGGCGCCAGTAGTGATCTTTCAAGAATCACGAGAGTCAGGGAGGGTCTCAGGACTGGAAAATTGTTAATGTGACACCCCTGTTTAAAAAGGGAGTAAGGCAAAAGATGGAAAATTACAGGCTGATTAGCCTAGCCTCGGTTGTGGGTAAGATTTTGGAGTCCATTGTAAAGGATGAGATTTCTGAATACTTGGAAGTGTATAGTAAAATAGGGCAAAGTCATCATGGTTTCATCAAGGGGAGGTCATGCCTGACAAATCTGTTAGAATTCTTTGAGGAAGTAACAAGAAGGTTAGACCAAGGAGATCCAATGGATGTTATCTACCTGGACTTCAAGAAGGCCTTTACAAGATACCGCACAGGAGGCTGCTGAGTAAGATAAGGGTCCACGGTGTTAGAGGCAAGGTGCTAGCATGGATAGAAGATTGGCTGTCTGGCAGAAAGCAGAGGGTGGGGATAAAGGGGTCTTTCTCAGGATGGCAGCTGGTGACAACTGGTGTTCCGCATGGGTCAGTGCCGGGACCACAACTTTTCACTTTATACGTTAATGATCTAGATGAAGGAATTGTGGGCATTCTGGCTAAGTTTGCAGACGATACAAAGATAGGTGGAGGGACAGGTAGTATTGAAGAGGCAGGGAGGCTGCAAAAGGATTTGGACAGGTTCGGAGAGTGGGCAAAGTAGTGGCAGATGGAGTACAATGTGGGAAAGTGTGAGGTCATGCACTTTGGTAAGAAAATTAGAGGCATAGTCTATTTTCTAAATGGGGAGAAAATTCAGAAGTCTGAAGTGCAAAGCGACTTGGGAGTTCTAGTTTAGGATTCTTGCAGGTTGAGTCAGTAGTTAGGATGGCAAATGCAATGTTGGCATTTATTTTGCGAGGACTTGAATATAAAAGCAGGGATGTACTACTGAGGCTTTATAAGGCTCTGGTCCGGCCACATTTGGGATATTGGGTGCAGTTTTGGGCCCCATATCTCAGGAAGGACGTACTGGCCCATGGGCGGCTTCAGAAGAGGTTCACGAGAATGGTCACAGGAATGAAAAGTTTAACATATGAGGAACGTTTGAGGACTCTGGGTCTATATTCGATGGAGTTTAGAAGGATGAGAGGTAACCTAATTGAATATAAAAGAATACTCAATGGCCTGGACAGAGTGGATGTTGGGAAGATGCTTTCACTGGTAGGAGAGACTAGGACCCGCGGGCACAGCCTTAGAGTAAAGGGAAGACCTTTTAGAACAGAGATAAGGGGAAACTTCTTCAGCCAGAGAGTGGTGAATCTATGGAATTCACTGCCACAGAAAGCTGTGGAGGCCAGGTCATTGAGTACATTTAAGATGGAGATAGATAGGTTCTTGATTATCAAGGGGATCTTGATGTGAAAATGTTGGTGTAGAGATGATGCACTGAATAGCCTCTGCTGCATGGTATTAATTTTATGATTTAGTGAAGATGTAAAGATTACCAACAAAAGATTTAAATTATGTAAATATATACAAGTACTCTTCTAGAAAAGGGGCACACACACACACACACACACAACCTCCCCCCCTCCCCCGGCAAACAAATACAAATACTGCTGAATTTTATTTTAAATGTACCCTGGCCAAGTAACTGTTAAATTCATGAAACAGAATTAGTTATTGATTGTTCAAGTGTTGGTCAGTAACTGAAGCCTTTTTGCACACAAGCTATTGGCACTGGGCTATCTTCCTCAATCTGTTATGGCTGGCTGAATTTCCTTTTCTGGTGTCTGTAGTCACTGATTCAAAATTCTCCTCTAAGAATCCTCCACTTGCAGTGATCAGACCTTCCAGTAGGTTTTCAGCTCAGGAATTTTGATAAGAGATGTTTCAGAGAAGAGAACAAGAGAGCAAAGGTTGTTGCTCAGGGCACATTATCTCTCAGATAAACTGAATTCAGATCTGATAACTTTATTACAACCACAAATAGATTCATGTGACTTCTCTCTGCAAGTGTTACAAACTCAGTGACTCTAGTTGAGCAGGTTGTTTTCAATTTGCCTCAAGTCAGGTAAGGGTCCCATCCTCAGGCTTACTAGTCATAGCCAATAGTGGATCTAATAAGGTTTTGGTGGTGATGACCTCCTTGAGAAATATTGACTGTTTACAGGAGGCAGATCCTTTCAGAAGGGGACTTGAGTTTCCTATAACTACACAGTAGGAAGAGAATGGGCAACCACCTCATGTAAACTTTTCCCTAGTCAGATTGATCAGTGAAATGGAAATTGGAAGGTTCTTGCACACCGCTGAAGCACAAGACTTGAGACGTGGAGAAATTAAGTGGGGAGCTGCACTTAGACAGATCATCGCTACGTGTATCTAAGTGCCTGAAAGGGAAAGGTATAGAAGGAAATGCTGATGGAAATGGATGAAATAGGGTGGGAGGGTGCTCTTGTGCATCAGAGACCAGATGGGTCATGAGGCTTTTTTTCTATGCTGTAAGTAATGTATTCTGAAAAGCTGTTGTTCCAATTTTCTCTTGAAAATTTTAACTTACAGTTTCATGAATATTGGCAGGGGTGTTGGGGCAACATACCTGAATAATATGAACAAATCTCAAAATAGATTACTGAACAGTCTCTCACTATCCAACCCTTTGGCAGGTGAAAGGAGTGAAACTTTCCACAAGCAGCTCCTGGCTGCTCTGGAGCAGGTGACCCACAGGGGACACTTGGTCTAATGATGCATACACTTCAGACCAAATCACCTTTATTTTTAAAAGTTTTCAACATATTTCAGGTACAATGACACACAAAATGAAATGAGTTAATTTATGTATAACATTTTGAACATTGACTACAGTCATGACTTTCACTCTTGTACCAAGTCCCTTTGAAAGTTCTCCACCACTGAAGTGACCCATTACCCAAGGCTGAGGGGATATTCTGTGAGATCATCTATGGGACCTCCTACCGCTTCTGTGTCTCTGGCTTAAGCTCTTCCTTTAGATTATGGGCTTCCAGCGTCCCTTTTCAGAACAAGTTTGTCTCCTGCTGGGGGACAATCCCAGCAGCTCATTGTGAAACCTCAAGCCCTGGGAATTTGCAGTGAGCTCTGACCAAGAAGATCCCTGTCATTGCTTTGAGTTGATAGGCTGCGTGATTTCTTCAGGAATGCTGACACTCACCAGTCTGGTCAGTGTGGGGACAGTATTTATAAACAAGGCTCCCATAAGGATGACATGAAGTAGAGTGGGAGGAAGTCATGGATCCTTTTATTCATTCACATGCTGGCTAGGTGGCATTAATTGCCCATCCCTAATTGCCCAGAGGGCAGTTACGAGTCAACCACATTGCTGTGGGTCTGGAGTCACATGTAGGCCAGGCCAGGTAAGGATGGAAGTTTCCTTCCCTAAAGGGCATTAGTGAACTAGATGGGATTTTCCCGACAATCGTCAATGGATTCACGGTCAGCATTAGATTATTAATTCCAGATATTTATTGAATTCAAATTCCACCATCTGCCATGGCGGGATTTGAACCCAGGTCCCAGGGATGTTATTTAGGTCTCTGGATTAACAGTCCAGCGATAATACTACTCAGTCGTTGCCTCCCCCGATCAGTCAGCTAAAGATGCATCAGAGTGGATTAGTTGGTCTGAATGGCCCGTTCCTGTGCTGTATGTAGTGGTTATGTCTTCAGCTGCCAAGGTACTAAGCTGTGGAACTCTCTTCCTAATCCTCCCTCCTTCTTTAATTCCCTCTTCCCCTTTGAGAAACACCATGAAACCTACCTCTCACCTGTAATGACATCTCCTTTGGTAGCTCGCTGTCCCATTTGGGTGATAATTTTTCTATGAAGTATCAAGGGAGATGTTACTATGTTAAAATGGCTATGTAATTACAGATTGTCTTTGTAGCTGCAAACATCAAGAATCTCTACCTCGATGGGAGGCGGCTGAGAGGCAACTCTGTAGGAGCAGCTAAGATAATAATGAAATAGTATCATAACTATGTCAGTAGGACAAGGCTTGTACAGATAGCAACCAGAAAGACAAAGCTAGGATTGCTGTCAGGAAGTTGATTGCGGTGAGCATACAGCTCCTGGATTGTCATATGTAGCCTAGCTATATGTGACTCCAGACCCACATCAATGCAGTTGACTCTTAAATACTGTGTTCAGTTCTGGTCTCTCTGCTATAGGGGTGGTATGGTGGCTCAGTGATTAGCACTGCTGCTGTACTGCGCCAGGGTCCCAGGTTCAATTCCACCCTCAGGCCACTGTCTGTGTGGAGTTTGCACATCTCTGTGTGTCTGCATGGGTCTCCTCCAAGTGCTCTGGTTTTCTCCCACAGTCTGAAGACGTGCAGGTTAGGTGGATTAGCTGTGCTAAATTGCCTGTAGTGTCCAGGGGTGTGTAGGTTAGATAGATTAGGCATGGGAACTGCAGGATTACAGTGGAAAGGTAGGGGGAGTGGGTCTGAGTGGGATGATCTTCAGAGGGGTGGTGTAGACTGGTTGGGCCGATTGGTCTGTTTCCACACTGTAGGGATTCTATGAGGAAAGCTGTTGCTAAGCATGAAACAGATCAGAAAAGATTTACAAGGATGTTACCAGGGTTTGATCTATAAGGAGAGGCTGAATAGCTTGGGGCTATTTTCCCTGGGGTGTTGGAGGCTGAGGGGTGATCTAAGAGAAGTTTATAAAATCATGAGGGGCACTGATAGGATAAACAGACAAGGTCTTTTCCCCAGGGTAGGGAAGTCCAAAACTAGAGAGCATAGGTTTAAGGTGAGAGGGGAAAGATTTAAAAGGGACCTAAGGGGTAAATTTTACACACAGAGGGTGGTGTGTGTATGGAACGAGCTGCCAAAGGAAATGGTGGAGGCTGGTACAATAACACTTAAAAGTCACTTGGATGGGTATATGAATAGGAAGGGTTTGGAGGGATATGGGCCAAATGCCAGCAAATGGGATTAGATTTGTTTAGGATATCTGGTCAGCACAGATGAGTTGGACCAAAGGAACAGGCCATTCAGCCCATCAAGTCCACACCACCCTTCTGAAGACCATCCTACCCAGACCCATCCCCCATAACACTTTATTTCCCATGTCTAATCTGCCTAATTTACACACCCCTAGGCATTATGGGCAATCTAACCTGGCCAATCCACCTAACCTGCACATCTTTGGACTGTGGGAGGAAACCAGAGCACCCAGAGGAGATGCATGCAGACATGGGGAGAATGTCTGTGTGGAGTTTGTACAATCACCCAAGGGTGGAATTGAACCAAGGTCCCTGGTGCTGTGAGGCAGCAGTGCTAACCACTGTGCCACCTATTTTGTTTTAAGAGGGCTACTTGTATATATCTTGGGAATTGTGCTTACAAATGGTCTTCGATTACATAGCAGTGGAATCAATCAGTGAATAATTTTGCGGTTTAACCTGGAGAGATTGAACGGAGGTATCCTGATTCCTCAGTGTATCATTTAGTGGAAGTTCAGTAATTTGTGAGCGGGAGAGTGATGCTTTGGATGAAGTCCTCGTATTTCACAATCCCATTTGGGGGGATATTTGCTTCTTGCAGGAGGTCATCAACTGTAAGATCAAAGTACACAGTTTAGTTAAGCATTTATTTTTGTCATTTTAATTTCTGTTTCTTTGCTGTGTGGGAAAGACCTGTAACTAAGTCCACTCATTGAAAGACCATGGTATTATCTGACCCCTCTACCCATCACCTTTTCCCAATTCCTTCTCTTTTCCCAAAGATACTGACTCTTGTAGGAACTGAAGAACATAAGAAACAGGAAGAGGAGAAGGCCATTCAGCCCTCCAGCCAATTCTGCCATTCAGATCTTCTGTCTGAGTTCCACGTTCCCATCCACTCTTCATTTACCATGATTTCCCTCAGTCCCTCAACTTTTTATCCTGAGCCTGTATCCCTTTGTTCAATTCTCCAGCAAGAGGAAACAGCACCTCAGATGTGATCCTGTCTGGCCTTTACTGTTTCTGTGAGATAATCTCTCATTCTTCTGAACCTCAGTGAGTATAGGTCTGATTTTACTTAGCTTCGTCTTTAAGACAATATTCTCATCTGAAGAACCAGTGGAATGAATGTGAAAGCAGTCTGGTCTGGACTGACCAGTCCTCTGATTTCTCATCCAAGCTCCTCTTATTTCCAGAGTGTTGAGGGAGAGATAGTGACAGTAGACTCCAGGCCTTTGTCAGATGTGCAACAGGAGGCATGAGGACAAGAGACGGTGTCAGCTTCAGCCTGGTGGCAGTATACACATCATTGGGACAGGAGGTTGTGGGTTTGAGACTCAGGCACAGAATCCAGGCATACGCTAAATGTAGGCCAGAGGGTTGTTGCTCTGCTGGAGGTGCCAACTGGTGGGGAGAGTAAATGAATCGAGGCTACATCTCCCCTCTTATGTGAATGTGTAAAGATCCCACAGCACAATCAAAGAAGATGAAGGGGAGTTCTCTCCAGTGAGCCAGTTGATATCTATCCCTTAACTGACATCGCTGAAGCGGTTTTCTGGTCTTTAATTGCTTGTTTGTGGGGTCTTGCCAGGCACAAATTGGTTGCTGCATTTCAAACAATAGTGAGTACAGTCCAGCAAGTATTTCACCACCAGTAAAGAGTGTTATGATCCAGCTGCTGCCATTACTGGACAAGTCAGATGCCAGACTGAGGTCTAGTTTGATAGATCGTATTTTGTTTTTTGGCTTTAACAAGGTGATCTTTTACTGAAACACACACGCGCAATGTTGTAGATTTGATTTTACCAGTAAAACAGAAGTTTATTATACAAAAGAAGTGAAGCTAAAATAGAATAAACCAAACATTTATATATTAAACACAAGATTAAAGATTTTGAAGCCCAGAATATTATTAGTCCCAATAGCAGCTAGTTACCATTCTCATACCAGGAAAAAGACTCTTCTCTATCACATTCATTGGATTTAACTTAACTGATATGTCAATTCTCCATCTGGTGAACTTGCAAGACTCCTCCTTGAGTCATTATACATCTGAACTAGAATTCCTGAACTTCAAATAAGCCTTAATGGTTTTCACTAAACACTTCTAATCTCGAGCTTTCTGTTAAATTCCTTACACTGAGGCAATCTACTTCATAACCAGTTCTAAACACTTTCCTTTTTTCAGGCAAAACTGTTTGATAAATCTGGCTTCAACCAGGACCCCTGGTTTCTTCAAGCTGCTGGTGTTCCCCTTAAGAAAAACCCCATTCCGAATCCTTCTAACTGAAGCCTAATGCACTACACTTTTCTTTGTTCACTTGTTAAAAACTCTCCCAAGTAAGCAAATTCTCATTAATCGCCAAAAACTACAATTCTGACACCTTTTTAAAAAATGGATTCGGAAAGGCTTTCAAGTTAATAATTAAATCCCCTGACACACACAAACAGACCAAAACTGCCATGACACTAGTGCAAAACCCGCACATCACAAGTGTATTTGAAAGGCACCGTATAAATGTTTGTAGAGAGATTTTAAAAAGAGAGTTTGCACAATGGTTTCTCACCTTCCTGGTTTGTCAGTTTCTCGCCGAGTTGGGTCAGTTTGGTCCTCAGCTCAGTGGCTGTAATGAAGCCTCGTTTTTGTTTGTCTGTCATCAACATAGCTTCCAGAATCTCCTTTTGTGGATCCTCTTGCTGCCTCTGCTGGTGGATGATGGCAAGAAATGTTGAGAAATCCAGTTCACCATTTCTTTCTGGTTAAAGAAAAGGCAACAGATTAATGCTGAGCAGCTTCCTCTCCCCCTGACCAGTCTCTGTCATTGCAAACCCCGCACACCCCCCCCAAACTCCCAACACACACCTCTTCCCCTAGCCCCACTAGTCAGTTCCGTCTCCCTGCACGAGCCAGACACGCTGCTTGACATTCCCTTACTTCCTGGTCATGTCTCAGTGAAATTCAAACATATTCCTACAGTGTGGTGTCACAAATTCAACACAGTGATCCGACTTGGGTCTGACTAGTGGTTTTATAATGGTTTGGCATAGCCAGCTTGCTTTTGTGGGTATGAACAAAAGAAAGCTGGAGAAACTCAACAGGTCTGGCAGTGGAAAACAGAGTTAACCCTTCAGATCAATGATCTTTAACACAAACATCTTGTGTTGGTGTTCTACAGCTCGAGTTTTAAAGCCAAAGAACCCAGTTCCAGTCAACATTGTTTCATGGGCGTGGTGAGCAACCTGCCCACTGGGGAATTAAATTCGGGAAGAATTAATTAGGGTAGGTGGTGGCCCACTGGTATTATCACTGAGTTGTTAATCCAGAGACCCAGCTAATGTCCTGGGGACCCAGGTTCAAGTGCTGCCGTGGCAGAATTTGAATTTAATAATACATCTGGAATTAAGAGATTAATGATGACCATGAATCCATTGCTGATTGTTGGATAAACCCATCTGGTTCACTACTGCCCTTTAGGGAAGGAAACTGCCATCCTTACCTGGTCTGGCCTACATGTGACTCCAGATCCACAGCAATGTGGTTGACTCTTAACTGCCCTCTGGGCAATTAGGGATGGGCAATAAATGCTGCCTGACCAGTGACACCCTCATCCCGTGAATGAATACGTTAAAAAGAAAAGCAGCAGGAACAACTGCAAAATGCCAGTGGGCCCCAGAAAGATCTTTGCTTTTGTCTGTAAATTTATACCCAACCCACATTGGTCCATTCCAAGGAACTTTCCTAATGAGGGCAGTGAGCTGGCAAGCCACCCCAACACTCTTCCCACTATTTTCCCAGCACCCCTTCACACCAGGAATCCTGCCTGAGTGTCAATGGACTATTCCACCACTGAGGCATCACATTGACTCCACTCTCAATTTCAAAGAGGTATTGAAACAGGAAACACAGGTTGATGTTTCACTGTTTTATTTTCTTGCATTCTTTCATGAGATGTGGGGATGGTTGGCAGGGCCATTTATTGTCCATCCTCAATTGCCCCTGAACCGCGTGGCTTGATGGGCCATTTAAGATGTGGAGGCACCAGTGTTGGACTAGGGGTGGACAAAGTCAGAAGTCACACAACACCAGGTTATAGTCCAACAGGTTTATTTAAAATCACAAGCTTTCTCAGCGCTGCCCCTTCATCAGGTGAAGTGTCTGTCCAAGCTTCTGTATGTGACATAATGTCTCTGCTTTTCAATTGTATTCCTCCGGAAATAAACCTCAGAGCTTTGTCGGCACTTTTCTCTGCTTTAGTACAGAATCACAGATTTGTTACATTTCATTGGCTTTCATTGGCAGGGGAATTGAGTTTAAGAGCCATGAGGTTATGCTGTAGGTCTATAAAACCCTGGTTAGACCGCACTTAGAATATTGAGTTCAGTTCTGGTCACCTCATTATAGGAAAGATGTGGAAGCTTTAGAGAGGATGCAGAGGAGATTTACCAGGTTGCTGCCTGGACTGGAGGGCAGGTCTTATGAGGAAAGGTTGAAGGAGCTAGGGCTTTTTTCATTGGAGTGAAGAAGGATGAGAAGTGACTTGATGGAGGTTTACAAGATGCTGAGAGGCATAGATAAAGTGACTGTACTATGTCCTGTGTTCTATGTTCTAGAAGGAGGTCACTCAGCCCATTATGTCCCATTGGATCCATGAGTAAACATCTCATTCAGTGCCACTCTTCTCCCTGTGACCTTGCACATTCTTTTCCAATAAGTTTCTAATTCCCCTTTGAAAGCCTCAATTGAACCTTCCTCCGCCACACCCTCAGGCTGTGCATTGCCCACCCCAACCACTCACTGTGTGAAAAAAATTTCCTCAATCACGCTTGCTTCTTTTACTAATTATGTCAAATCTTTCGTTCTTGACCCTTTCACAAGAGGAAATATTTTCTCCCGGTTTACTCTTGTACAGACCCTTTATGATTGAATCACTTTGGTCATATCTCCTCTCAGCCTTCTTTTTTCCGCAGAGAACTGTCCCAGCTTCTCCAATCCATCCCCAGAACTGAAGTTCCTCATCAACCTTTTCTGCACTCTCTCCACTGGTCAGAAACACAGAATTATTATAATACAAATAAAAAACACATTCAGCCCCATCAGAAAATAGAATCACAATCAAGCAACTGTTGAGTTTTTTTAAATGCTGCTCAATATTCAATTTGTGAGATTTTTCTTGAAAGAGAATGTCTTTGCAGCTGCCACGTGATCCAATGAGACAGGACCTTGTAGAGAAGATGTTTCAATGCTCTGAATAACCTCTTTCTACATTGTAACAATCTTGTGATCCATATGTGGGGGAGACCAGAACTGGGAGACACTGAAGTGAGATAGTCACCAATAAATCCAATGGCAACTTCAGGAGAAACTTTTCCACAGAGAGTGCTTAGAATGGGCACTAGGAGTGGTCAAGGTAAACTGTACAAATGCATTTAAGGGGATCTTAAATAAGGACATGAGGGAGGTCGGAATAAAACATTATGTCGATAGGGTTAGGTGCAGAAGGGTTGGAGGAGGGTCAGAGGGAGCATCAATATCGCGGTGGGCCGAATGGCCCGTTTATGAGCCACGGATTTTAGGTGACAATTGCATTTACCTATTTTATGATGCAGCAGGTGTCTGTCCACCTCTCCTGGGGTTGGGCTGGTACCCAGGCACCGCATAACCATGATCAGGTCTCCAGCAGATATCTTGCCTTTGCGTTTCTTGTCATACAGCGAGAAGCACTCTTTGAATTCTGAAGGAAACAGATCGGGCATGTGACAGAACACACTAACACATCAGCTTCAATTGCTGCGAAAGGTTGTCTGCGTGAGAATTGTGCTCGTTACTGCTGTAACAGCATAGCATTATACTGTGCAACTTGTTGTGCGTCACTCTGCTGCAAAGGTGAGCTCTGTTTAATGAGGCCTGTCTTTTTTAAAAGCTTCAAGCTCAGTTTGCAGTAAATCCTGAGGTCATTTAGAGCATAACTGCTGCAGATAAGCAAGTATTTGCTGATTGAAAGGTTCATTTAGATTTGCAATTGCATCTCAGGTGAAGCCAGCATGAAATTATCAGATTCCTTTTACTTTTAAACAAATTGTATCTCAGAAACTTTGTCATGTGACTTTTGTAAAATATATACTGGGGAAATTGAAGTCAATGGTTTGTAAAGGGAAGCTTTAATACCAGGTTCTGTGAATGAGTGTCACCCCTGACCTGTCCCCTTGGAGTGATTGTAATGAGATCAGCCAGCTGGACCTCATAGTATATGATTTCCCTGATTGGGGCTGTTAACCTGGTCCAATCAGGGAACCTTGGCTGACAGACATAAACAGGAGTGTTCAGGGCCCACTTGTAGTATGGTGATAATGTCCCTATCCCTGAACAAAGAGACTTGGGTTCAAGTCCCATCTGCTCCAGAGATGTGCAATTACATATCTGAACCAATTGGTTAGCAAAATAGGTTAAATCTTAAAAAAGTGTCAGAGATTCTGAAAAGGCAGTACGAGAGTAAAGGACTGTTTGTGTATAAATAAAGGGTGACTTGGTGACAGGTAACGACCACTGTGGAGTTAGTTCACCCTCCTCTCCTCGGCTATGATTTCCCTGTCTGTCTTCGACAGACGCTGAGAAACCTTGTCACCTTGCTCCCCAGATACTGAGGCCAGCTAACTCTATACAGACCAGGATCCAACTGGGCACCTCTCTGCATTCATATAGAACCTTCTTGTGTATTCGGGTGGTGAGTGACCTCTACAAAAGTTGGAAAGTTGCCATTCTTACTTTAACCTTAACCTCCATCTGTTTGACAATCCAGCCTTACAGCTGCTTGGCGGCTTCAAGTGAAAAGTGTTAAATAATAAATGACTAATTCTGACGGTTATCAAAGAGGAACAAAGCTGAACCTGATCAGGGATTGAACTAAACACTATTCCCCCATTCAACCTGATTAAGTATCTTTGGAATTAATAGTTTCTGTTCCTGTGGATGCGTCTGGATGAAATATGATCAATGTATTATGTATCGCTTCACTGTGTGTACTGTCCTCTTTGTTTTATTCACCTTCTGACCGATGGGTTCTGCTTGTCATTTGGTCCTTAGTTCTAAACAGCCTTTGGGACTTTAGCTACAGTTTAAGGTTTTGGCATTTTGGAGCTTCATTGCAGCCTTTGTAGGGCTTAGCTCCTCCTACAGACTGTGCTTGTTACTGGAGGCTGGAACTCCTGGCTTTGATTTCTGGGTTTTAATCACTCCCATTAGTGGCCTTGCTTACAGCTGCCTGAAGCCCTAAGCTCTGGGGTTTCAGTCCTAAAATGTTTCCAACCTCAATACCTGTCTCTCTTCCTTTAAGATACAACATCCCTGATAACCAAGCTGTCGTTTTACTATCTTCATGCTTCCTCTTAGATCATAGATCATACTGCATGATCATACACCTGTGAATCCCTTTAAGGTGTTTTACAATGCTTAAGGTGCTATGTAAATGCAATGTGTCATTGTGGTCCTAAATCAGTACAAATTATTTCAGAAACACTATTTTTTCTTTTCGAGGGGATTGATTCCCACATTCTCAGGGATCAGGGTTATTATAGAAACATGGAAGATAAGAACGGGAGAAGGCCATTCAGCCCTTTGCGCTTGCTCCACTATTCATCGTGATCATGGCTGATCATCCAACTCAATAGCCGAATCCTGCTTTCTCCCTATAACCTTTGATCCCATTCACCCCAAGAGCTATATCTAATCGCCTCTTGAATACATTCAATGTTTCGGCATCGACTACTACCTGTGGTAATGAATTCCACAGGCTCATCACTCTATGGGTGAAGAAATGTCTCCTATAAATGTGTAAAGATCACATTGAAGTGAGACGAGGCCAGGTGAGGTGAGGTGAGACGAGGCCTGGTGATGCGAGATGAGGTGATGCGAGGCGAGGTGAGACGAGGTGTGGTGATGCGAGACTTTGTGAGGTGAGACGAGGTGAGGTGAGGTGAGACGAGGTGAGGTGATGCGAGGCGAGGCGAGGCGACAGGAGCCGTTGAACTGTTTCAGCTCCTCTCCTAATTTTGACATTCCACACACAGCAGCTCCTTGCAGCTCCCTCAGCAGGCCAAGTGTGGGCCGGACTGGACACTGATACAAGGTGGAGCTGGATGGCCAGGAGGAAGTTCAGAAAGTCCAGCACTATCTCAGCCCCCTAACACATTCGCCCCTCTCCCCACCTCGAGTGCCCTTGCTTTGGAAGATGAAAGTAGGGATTTGCGAGGGGTGTCAGGTAGTGTCAAAGACACAGATGTAATGCAGTAAGCATCAGCAGCAGATATTTGAGGCATTGCTTGAAGTAATTTGCAAAAATCTATTTATTTAAGGGTCTAAGACTTTGCAGAGGGTGATGGGATACACCTGACCCCTCCCTGAACGTCTCCCCTGACCCACCTCCTACTGACCCCTCCCCACTGATGTCTGTCCCCACTGAATCCCTCCACTGACCCCTCCCACTGAGTTCCCTCCTCAACCCCTCCTACTGACCCCTGCCCACCAATTTGTACCCACTGAGCCCCCTCTCTGACACCCCACTGACCCCTCCTCCTTTGATCCCTCCCCAATCCCTATCACTGACTCCCCCTCCCCAATGAACACCCTTCCCTATTGAACACCTCCCCACAACTTTATCCACACATCATTGCCCCGCAATATAGGATATGAATTTATGAGGACATGTCCAGCAAAACAAGAGCAGCAGATACGTGGGAAAACCAGCCACTGCATGCTCCCCTCCAAGCCATTCACCATCCTGACTTGGAGATATGTCATCATTCCTTCAGTGTCAGCAGGTCAAAATCCTGGGATTCCCTCTCTAAGGGCATTATGGTCAACCCACAGCGCGTGAACTTCAGCGGTTTAAGAAGGCAGCTCACCACCAACTTCTCGAGGGGCAATTAGGGACAGACAATAAATGCTAGCCCAGCCAATGTCACCCACGTTCTGCAAGGATAGTTTAAAAACACTAACCATCATTGGGCTCTCCAAGAATAGGTTTTGAAGTGGATTCACCTCGCCCGCAGGATCGCTGAAATGTTACAGTATAGAACCCTTTGTCCCATCATGTCTGTGCTGTATAAATCTGGTAGAGGGTGGAAGGGATAGGCTGATGGTTACAAATTGATAACCATGCCACCCCCTTGCACCTCCCCTTCCAGCTGTAAGCAGCACGATGGTGCTGGTGTTTACCCACTGCCCTCTTCCCTGTGCTGTCTGCCCCATGGTCCATAATTTGGGGGTGGGGTGGAGGACGTGTGAGGTGTGCAATTGTTGGAGTAATTGGCTCACTCTGGGAAGACGGCGCTGATGGGCAGCTCACAGACTCTGGTGGGGTCAGAGCCCAGAAACAGTTTAAAGAGTTTAAATCTGAATATTTTAGACAGCAAAAAGTTCCATCTAAAGTATTGACACAGACAGCATCAGTTATGGAGCCCATTCTATCCTTAGATTGATGTCCACACTCTGCAAAGCTCACAAGGGGAGGCAATGGCCAAATGGTATTACTGCTGGACTGTTAACCCAGAGACCCAGATAATGTTCTGGGAACCTGGGTTTGAATCCCACCATGGCAGATTGTGGAATTTGAATTCAATAAATATGTGGAATTAAGAGTCTATGATGACCATGAATCCATTGCCGATTGTCAGGGGGGAAGTCCCACCTGGATCACTAATGGCCTTTAAGGAAGGAAACTGCCATCCTTACCAGGTCTGGCCTATATGTGACTGAAGAGCCATAGCAGTGACTCTTAACTGCTCTCAGGGCAATTAGGGATGGGCAATAAATGCTGCCTAGCCAGTGTTGCCCTCATCCCATGAATGAATTAAAAAAATTAAGGACTTCTAGCTCCTACAGGGGGGAGAAAAAACCAAAATGTAAATGATGAAGAGTTCAGGAAAATGATATTAAAGTAGAAGATCAGTCATGATCTCACTAAATGGAGGAAGTGGACTTACGGGGCTGATAGCCTACTGTTTTGTAGGTTCTTAAAAGACACTGAACCAATTGTAGCCTCACCATGGGCAATGTAACACCTCCATTCCCTGCCCATACAACCTCACCTCAATCAGGGCAGCTTGTCCTCAGCAGTCAAGTTGCTGTTAGCCTCAGTACCATGTTCGTTGACTGTCATGGGGGAATGGGAATAGAGCAGGAAAGAGGAGATGGGGTAAACGGTAAATGGCCCAGAACAAGTAAGGGGCTGAATGGCCTTCTCCTGCACCTCTGAGGGCTTCAGTCATTAAACAGTGTCATTTAGCTACATTCTGAACAAACCTGATGGATATTGATCCAAACCGACATCTAAGAAATAGAGATAACAAGGTGTGGAGCTGGATGAACACAGCAGGCCAAGCAGCATCATAGGAGCAGGAAAGCTTGACATTTCGGGCCTAGACCCTTCATCAGAAATGGGGGAGGGGAAGAGGGTTCTGAAATAAATAGGGAGAGAGGGGGAGGTGGATAGAAGATGGATAGAGGAGAAGATAGGTGGAGAGGAGACAGACAAGTCGAAGAGGCGGAGATGGAGCCAGTAAAGGTGAGTGTAGGTGGGGAGGTAGGGAGGAGTTAGGTCAGTCCAGGGAGGACGGACAGGTCAAGGGGGCGGGATGAGGTTAGTAGATAGGAGATGGGGGTGGGGCTTGAGGTGTGAGGAGGGGATAGGTGAGAGGAAGAACAGGTTAGGGAGGTGGAGATGAGCTGGGCTGGTTTTGGGATGCGGTTGGGGGAGGGGGGATTTTGAAGCTTGTGAAATCCACATTGATACCATTGGGCTGCAGGGTTCCCAGGCTGAATATGATTTGCTGTTCCTGCAGCCTTCGGGTGGCATCATTGTGGCATTGCAGGAGGCCCAGGATGGGATGCTCTGAGAGTGCAGACACACTTTTTGAAATGCATTTAGAGAAACCCGAAGACCTCTTCCAGAAATTATGGTCACCTGACCTAATAGTTTTGTGTGAGAGAAATCATGATGCACAAAAGTGATTGAGTTTTTGAGGAAATAACCAAAAACATTGATGAGGGCAGAATGATAAACATTGTTTATATGGACTTTTGTAAAGCCTTTGATAAGGTTCTGCATGGTAGACTAACTAGTAAAGTTAGATCACATGGGATTCAGGATGAGCTTGTCAATTGGATACAAGATTGGCTTGATGGTAGGAGAGAGACCAACAGTGGAGGGTTGCTTTTTGGACTGGAGGCTTGTTACCAGCGGTGTTCCACAGGCATTAGTGCTGGGTCCACTTTTGTTTGTCATTTACATAAACAATTTGGATGAGAATATAGGAGGGATGGTTAGCAAGTTTGCAGAAGACACCAAAATTGGTGGTCAGTGAAGTAGGTTAACTAGTAGATTACAAAGAGAGTTTATCAATTGGGTCAATGGGTCGAGGAGTGGCAGATGGAGTTTAATTTGGATAAGTGCTAAGTATTAGACTCTGGTAAAACAAACAAACTATACAATTAATGGTAGGGGCCTGGGTACTGTTGTCGAACAGAGACCTAGAGGATCAGGTACATAATTCTTTGAATTTTGCAGCACAAGTAGACAGGATGATTACGAAGGCATTTAGCACACTTGCTTTCATTGCTCAGACCTTTGAGTATAGGAATTGGGACGTCATGTTTAGGTTGTACAGGACGTTGGTGAGGGCTCTTCTGGACTACTCTGTGCAGTGCTGGTCACCGTGCTATAGGAAGGATACCATTAAATTGGAGATGGTTCAGAAAAGATTTGCCAGGAATGGAGGGTTTGAGTTATAAAAGTAGGCTGGATAGGCTGGGACTTTTTTCATTGGAGGGTAGGAAGTTGAGGTGTGACCTTGTACTTGTTTATGAAATCATGAGGGGCATAGTTAAAGTGAATGGCAAGGGTCTTTTCCCTAGGGTGGTGAATTCAAAACTAGGGAGCATATTTTTTAAAGTGAGAGGAGAAAGATTTAAAAAGGACATGAAGGGCAACATTTTTTAACATAGTCAGTGGGTACTGTGTGGAATGAACTGCCAGAGAAAATGGTGGTTGCAGGTACAACTGCAACATTTATAATACATTTGGATAAGTACATGAATACAAAGGGTTTGGAGGGACCAGGGCCAAACACAGGCAAGTGGGACTAGTTTAGTTTTGGAACATTGTTGGCATGGACTAGTTGGACCAAAGGGTCTGTTTCCATGACTTCGGGTCCGGTGACCCTTCCTCAGAACCCATACTCAATGTGCTGACCAATAAAGGCATGCATACCAAAGTGCCTTCTTCACCACCCAGTCTACCTGGTCAATCTTGCAAACAGCATGTTTGCTAAGCCTCAAATGACCAATCTTGGACAATCAAGCATGAGTCCTTCCCAGGGCGGCAAAGGTAGAAACAGTAGCACAGTTCCCCATCCCTATGACAAAACAGGAAATCATACGGTTTTAGGGAATGTATGGGATCTGCCAAAGATTTGTCTCAAATTTCAGCTCAGTAGCTGTGCCTCTGATAGACCAATTACATGGAAAAACAGAGGTAGTGTGGCCTGAGTGACGTCAAACAGCTTTGGAAAGTGAAAGTCAATTTCAACAAACAAACTTGTGCTTGCAGCTCCAAACCCCAACCCAGCATTGGATGTAACTATCAATGTGAGTGACATTGGAGTAGGCGCTGTCCTCCTTCAGGAGGAGGTATTCAAAAGTGATTAAGTACTTACCCCCAATAAGCCAACCCCACGTCAGAAATAATATCCCACCTAGAAATGCAGGTGCATAGTTCCTTGAAAGTGGAGTTGCAGGTAGACTGGGTGGTGAAGAAGGCACTTTGGTATGCATGCCTTTATTGGTCAGCACATTGAGTATAGGTTCTGAGGAAGGGTCACCGGACCCGAAACGTTAACTCTGTTTTCTCCTCCACAGATGCTGCCAGACTTGCTGATGATCATCTTTACAAGATGATCAGAGGATTAGATAGGGTGGACTGTGAGAGCCTTTTTCCTTGGATGGTGATGGCTAGCACGAGGGGACATAGCTTTAAATTGAAGGGTGATAGATATAGGACAGATGTCAGAGGTAGATTCTTTACTCACAGAGTAGTAAGGGCATGGAATGCCTTGCCTGCAGCAGTTGTAGACTCGCCAACTTTAAGGGCATTTAAGTTGTCGTTGGATAAATATATGGATGATAATGGAATAGTGTAGGTTAGATGGGCTTCAGATTGGTTTCACAGGTCGGCGCAACATCGAGGGCTGAAGGACCTGTACTGCGCTGTTATGTTCTATGTTCTATGTTCTATGTTTCCAGCAACTTTGTTTTTGATGCATTGAGTATAGGAGTTGGGACGTCATGTTGCAGCTGTAGAGGACATTGGTGAGGCCACTTTTAGAATACTGCATACAATTGCAGTCACTCTTTCATAAGAAGGATGTTGTTAAACTTGAGAGGGTGCAGAAAGGATTTTCAAGGATATTGCCAGGATTGGAGGGTTTGAGTTATAGGGAGAGGTTGAGTAGGTTGGGGCTTTTTATCCTGGAGTGTTGGAGGATAAGGGGACATCATAGAGGTTTAGTAAGTCATGAGGGGCGTGGATAGGGTAAATAGACTTTTTCCCAGGGTGGGGAAGTCTAAAACTAGACGACATAGGTTTAAGGTAAGAGGGGAAAGATTTAAGAAGGACCTGAGGGGTAACTTTTTTTTCTTGCAGAGGGTGGTGCATCTATGGAATGAACTGCCAGACAAAGTGGTGGAGGCTGGTACAATTGCAACATTTAAAAGGCATCTAGATGGGTATATGAATAGGAAGGGTTTAGAGGGATATGGGCCAAATGCTGGCAAATGGGACTAGCCGCTGGTAGCCGCTGATGAGTTGGACCAAAGGATCTGCATCCGTGTTGTATGGCTCTGACTCTATAACTATGAGAAGGAAGCCTTCAGTTTAACAGTGACTGTCAAACCCTTTGAGATCTATACCACAAGGGGGTATAGAGAGACCACACGCTATACTGACCACAAGCCATTCACTATTGTGGTAAGGTTTACCATGCTATTCACTGGAGCTTGTTCCTTCAACATAAAAGTCAACCACCAGGAAATTGGATTGCAGAGGCCCTGTCCATAACCTTGAAAGACTCGGTTAGAACTGAAGAGATAGAATTGACCAAGGGTACAAGAGTGAATGTGTCTTTGTTTAATTTTACTTTCCTTTTTTTTGTCTACATTTTTGTAATGAGATGAGAATGAAGTAGTCATTTTGCAAGGGAAATGTCATGATCATGGATCATAAGACTGGTCACCCATGGGCATAAAAAACTTTTAATTACGACAAGTTGCTGTTTCAACAATATTTTTCTCGAGAGGACTGATTCAGACAAAAATGTAAATCCAACGACTGTCTGAGGAGGATTTCTGAAATGTCACAACTGGAAGTATCAAAGGAGCTTCAAAGGGAGAAATATATTACAAACTGAACTGTACTCCCTTGTACTACCTTAGACTATGAACACGATGGATTTAATGTCAGTGACTGGGGCAAAAAGTACCGTTGCCTTTCTCCTTTCAAGAATGTACAAGATGGGGATTAAAGCAAGTCTCACCCTGTTCTATATGTGTCAATAAGCTGAGACTCTTATGTGTATGAATGGGTTGAGCTATTTGTGTGAACTGATGTGGGTTCGAGAATTGGTGGGGTGTGAAAGTCACAGTTGAAGAAGCATCCACTAGTCACCCCTACATTTCAAGTAAAGGAAGTCTCTCTTTGAGCACTGGAAACTAGTTAGCAAACCAGATCAAAAGGAAATAGGACAAAAGAATTTTGGCCGACTGCAAAGCCAGGAATTTCGAAATCAACTGCTCAATTCTCAGTGTTCCACTATTTACTCCTCACGCGTGATTTAGAGACTGATCTGTATATCTTTAACTTCTACCTTTTATTGGACTCATTTCTTCTGTCATCACCTCATGTTTAGAAACTAATGAGCTCTCTCTTTTGTTAATTCAAAAAAAGCCTTGTTAAACTGGCCCCTTTTCAAACCTAAAGTTCTTTTGTCTGGGAGAAAGGCCTTCATGAAGGAAGGAGTCCTTTCTTAAATTTACCTTGTTGCATCCAACAGAGGGGACTGATAAATAAAATGGGGAGACAGTTTATTTGTCCTTACTTGGGACTTTGACAATTTGGGACTTCCATGTGGAACAGTAAATTAGGGAATCTCACCCGGGGACAGGTCGCAATAATTTACAGGGCCTCAGAACTGGGGGCCAAAGGTTGGAGGGATGTTTGAGGAGAGGAGGTTGTCGCCATAGCAGGGAAACGGAGTTTAGGCACTGGGGACTCCAATAACCTTCAAGACATAAGTAAACAAACATACCATACCATATATAGACTCATACTCACCGTGGATTTCATCTTGAGTGAAAAATTTAGCCTGTAATTGGAACAACAAAAGTTATTGCTTTGTGTTTCCACATTAAGAATTATTTTGAAAGCACTGGGTTTCTCCTGTTGTATTTTCACCATTTTTTCTTTTGCTTCCTCCCTGTTTTCCTTTTCCCTTTAACGATGTGTTTGTCTCTCTAGTTGCAATCCAGCACAGCTTGTCCTAAACTCCATCTATCTGATTATAGGCTAAAGTCCACCAATCCACACTGAATAATGTTTGGTGGATGTAATAAATATCCTGGTCACTATGGTTACAGGATCAGGCTTCCCACAGGGTCAGATTCCAGCTACCAGCTGTTAATCTATCTTATAGGCATGCGCACAACCACAGGAACATACACCCACAGGAACAAACACGCACAGGAACACATGCATATAAGAACATGCACACAGGAACACACGCATGCAGAACATACACAGGAACAAACATACAATGACATGACATAGTCACACATACACACACATACACAGGAATATAGACATACACGCACAGAGGTGACAAATACACATACAGGCATACACAGGACTAAAGACACAAATGCACACAAATTCACAGCAACATAGACGCACAGAGGAACAAATACCCACTTAACACACAGGAACAAGCAAATACATGCACAGAACACGCAGATGAACACAGGCACACATACACACACATACAAACATGCACATAGGAATAAGAACACAGGAATAAATACTTATGTTCACACACATGCCCACAAACACACACCACCCCACACCCACACCCACACATGCCCACACACACATATGCACATATAGACACATGCACACATGCACTCATACATACACACACACATACATAATCTACCCAAACATATACCCTTACACATGTGCATACACACCTAAGTTTCAAACGAGGTTAAGTTTGCGTTTTCTCTGTTATGTTTAATCAGCTTTGTCTCCAGTTTTGCCCTTTCTCTCCTGACCTGTGAACCTTGTGGCTACATTTCCAGACATGCCTCATCCAAATAACTAGTACTGAGCCACAATCTCAGGCATTAAATTCAGGAGTTTCCGCTGAAGCTGTTCCTGAACTGGATGGTGGATTGTAATGAAATGTTTAAAATTATTTTTGTGTAACAGCAGCCGGGGGCAAGCAGGCTCATTACTCCCTGGCAACGAGAGTTGCTAGGGACAGCTAAAGGGCCATTTAATTTATAATGGGTCAGCAAGTGAATGATCTCATCACAGGACAGCTAACTGTACAGGCTAAGAGACTTTAAAAAAAACGCTTACATTAAAAATATTTCTAACTTCTTTGTCCAACAAAATAAAAAAAGACCGAATTTTTATAAAACCTTTCACAACCTCAGGTCATCTCACAGTAAAATGGTTTAATGCCCAATGAAGCAGTTTTGAAATGTAACTACTATTGTAATGTGGAAAATGTGGTAGCAAACCTGCACACAGAGAGATCCCACAAACAGCACACACCTGTTTTAATGAAGTTGGCTGGGAGACAAATATGGGTCAGGATACTGGGAGCACTCAACAAAAAAAACCAAAGAACTGTGGATGCTGGAAATCAGAAATAAAAACAGAAATTCCTGGGAAAACTCAGCAGGTCTGGTGGCATCTGTGGAGAGAAAGCAGAGTTGAAGTTTTGGGTCCATTGACCATTTTTCAGATCTGATTGTAGCGAGAAAAGGGTTGGTACATATGCTGAAGATGAGGTGGTGGGGTACAGGAGTAAACGGTGGGTGGAGATGGAACCTAGAGAGATGTTGGCCAGGGAACACGGTGGAGTGTTGAAATGGCAGGCAACTGGAAGCTCAGGGTCATTTTTACAGACAGAATGTAGATGTTCTGAGAAGCGGTCACTCAGTCTATGCTTTGTTTCTCCAATGTAGGGGAGACCACATTGTGAGCAGCAAATGCAGCAGACTAGATTGAATGAAGCGCAGGTAAAGTGCTGCTTCACCTGGAAGGTGTGTTTGGGCCCTTGGATACTGGGGAGGGAGGATCTAAATGGGCAGGTGATACACCTTTTGAAATTTCAGGGGAAGGTGCTGTAGGGTTGTTTGGGGGCAGGTGTTGGGAGTGGAGGAAGAGCGGACCAAGGTGTCCTGAAGGGAATGGTCCTTATGGAAGGCGATCAAGGGAGGGGTTGGGAATATGTGCCTGGTGGTGCCATCCTGCAGAAGATGCAGAAAATGGTGGCCAATGATCCCTTGAATGTGGATACTTATTCCCTGACTAACATCTCTGTCTCTGGCTTGCTGCAGTGCTCTAGCAAAGCTCAGCGCAAGCTGGAAGAACACTTCATTTTCCACGTGGGGACCCTACAGCCCTCTGGACTCAATATTGAGATCAACAATTTGAGGGCTTGAGCACCTTTCCCCATGTTTTCCCTCAGCCCCACATACCAGGCCTTGTCATCACATGGGCTGCTACCATTCTCAGTCACTAATGGTTCCCCTCAGCAGCTATTTATTCTCCCAGGCTGACCTTTAACCTTTAACTTTGTCTGCCCAGCTGTTTCTCTCTCTCGCTGGGCTCCACCTCCACCTATTGTTTACTTTTCCTGCCTCTGCCCCCACTTCTTCAGTGTATTCATCAACCTTTCCCTAGCTACAATCAGTTCTGAAGTAGGCTCACTGGACATGAAACATTAACTCTGCTTTCTCTCCACAGACGCTACCAGACTTGCTGCATTTCTCCAGCAATTTCCGTTTTTGTTTTAGTGCTGGGAGCACTGTCCTGCTCTCCTTTCAATTTTGCCATGGGATCCTTCTTACCCATCTGAGAGCCCAACTGGACCCTTGGTTTAATGTCTCACCTAGAACACAGCATCTCCAACAGTGCAGCATCCCCTCACTGGTGCACAGTGGGAGTGTCAGATTACTTCACCTGCCTAATCTTTGGAGTTGAATTTATGCCCTTCATGCTCCTTGGGCTTCCTGGTCAAGTTGTACTGAGGTCTTTTGCCACCCTGTTGTTAGCCCTAAGAATTATATCTAACTCCTTCTTGAAAACATTCAATATGCTGGCTTTAACCACTTTCTGTGGTAAAGAATTCCACAGGCTCCCTACTCTCTGGGTTCAGAATTTTCTCCTCAACTCAGTCCTAAATGGCCTATCCCATATTTCTAGACTGTGACCCTTGGTTCTGGACTCCCCAGTCTTACATTCCTGCACTTACCCTGTCAAGTCCTGTTAGAATTTTATAGGTTTTTACGTGATGCGCCCTTATTCTTCTAAACTCCAGTGAATATAGTCCTCACCAATCCAGTCTGCCTTCATCCCTCAGTCCATCCTTCCCAAGAATCAGTCTGGTAGACCTATTTTGCACTTTGTCCATAGCCAGAGTATCCTTCCTGGGCATTACTGCATACAATACTCCAGGTGTGACCTCACCAAGGCCCTGTACAATTGCAGCAATCCATCCTGCTCCTGTATTGAGCTTTCTTGCAACGAAGACAAACATACCATTTGCCTTCTTCATTCCCTGCTGCATCTGCATGCCTACTTTCAATGACTGGCGTACAAGAGCACCCAGGTCTCATTGCAATTCCCCCTTTCCCAATCTATTGCCATCCACCCCATCTCATTTCCATTACTGTGGAACCTGCCTTAAAAAAATGATCTGGACCAAAGGAAATTGGCCAGGCTTGGGCAGAGAAATGAACACTTTTTTGTGGACTCAACATCACTTAGAATTCTGCAGGAGTGGAAAAGGTGGGCTCCTCACCTGTGGTGTCAGGGTCACAATCTAACCCAAACCTCTTGTAGGCCAGGGATTGAAATGTAGACAGCTCTCAGTGGAGATTACAGGCATCAACACTGGATGGATGACCCTCACCTGGGAAAGACAGTGGGGGTAGATTCAGGTTACTATCTGAGGTAATGGTGCCATGTAATCCATCCCCTTTATGCCCAGTCCCAGGGCACTTAAGTAAATGATCAGCTTTGAGAAGGTGACAGGTGGATGAGGGTAAAGCGGTTGATGTGGTGTATATGGATTTCAGTAAAACGTTTGATAAGATTCCCCACGGTAGGCTATTGCAGAAAATACAGAGGCATGGGATTGAGGGTGATTTAGCGGTTTTGATCAGAAATTGGCGAGCTCGAAGATGACAGAGGGTGGTGGTTGATGGAAAATGTTCATCCTGGAGTTAAGTTACTAGTGGTGTACTGCAAGGATCTGTTCTGGGGCCACTGCTGTCTGTCATTTTTATCAACGACCTGGATGAGGGCGTAGAAGGATGGGTTAGTAAATTTGCGGATGACACTAGAGTCGGTAGAGTTGTGGATAGTGTGGAAGGATGTTGCAGGTTACAGAGAGACATAGATAAGTTGCAGAGCTGGGCTGAGAGGTGGAAAATGGAGTTTAATGCGGACAAGTGTGAGGTGATTCACTTTGAAAGGAATAACAGGAATACAGAGTACAGGGCTAATGGTAAGATTCTTGGTAGTGTGGATGAGTAGAGAGATCTTGGTGTCCATGTGCATAGATCCCTGAAAGTTGCCACCCAGGTTGAAAGGGTTGTTCAGAAGGCGTATGGTGTGTTAGGTTTTATTGGTAGAGGGATTGAGTTTTGGAGCCATGAGGTCATGTTGCAGCTGTACAAAACTCTGGCGCGGTCGCACTTGGAGTATTACGTACAGTTCTGGTCGCCGCATTATAGGAAGGATGTGGAAGCATTGGAAAGGGTGCAGAGGAGATTTACCAGGATGTTGCCTGGTATGGAGGGAAGGTCTTACAAGGAAAGGCTGAGGGACTTGAGGCTGTTTTCATTAGAGAGAAGAAGGTTAAGAGGTGACTAAGTAGAGACATACAAGATGATCAGAGGATTAGATAGGGTGGACTGTGAGAGCCTTTTTCCTCGGATGGTGATGGCTAGCACGCGGGGACATAGCTTTAAATTGACGGGTGATAGATATAGGACAGATGTCAGAGGTAGGTTCTTTACTCAGAGAGTAGTAAAGGCATGGAATGCCCTGCCTGCAACAGTAGTAGACTCGCCAACTTTAAAGGCATTTAAGTGGTCATTGGATTAACATATGGATGATAATGGAATAGTGTAGGTTAGAGGGGCTTCAGATTGGTTTCACAGGTCGGTGCAACATTGAGGGCCGAAGGGCCTGTACTGTCCTGTAATGTTCTATGTTCTATGCTCTATATTCTATGTTCTAGTGAGTCAGGAATTTAGAAGATTCACCATATCCTATTGAGGCAGACAAAGCACATGCTTTGTGTATATTTCCATCATTAGGTTTTCCTGGAACCAGATCATCAGAGACTGTAGCCTGAGAGCCATTGTGTGTATCAACCAGGAGAATCTCATTCATACCCCTGCCATGGTAGGCATATTGGAAGGATTTGCAGGTTGATAATCAACTTGTAAACCATAAGCTCGCCTACAGCGTCACTCAACCATGTACTGATTTTCACTCCTGGCTATTGAACATGAACAGAAATGCAAACAGACCACTTTGCAAATAGCTTCAAGAGATGGTCTTAATCACTGCTCTTATTGAGCTACCTCCAAGAGGTGCTAGATGCACTATTCCAGAGCTGGATCCTCCTTAAATTTATCGTCAGGCACAAAATATTTAGCAGCAGCATATATTCACACTCCACTCCACCCTCAGGAAACTTCTGTTCTCCCAAAGGTCATCTCCCTATATTCGTTAAACTCTGTTAGCCTCAGTGCTTACTCTTCCTTGGTCCACAAATGCTTCAATTTTAAATTCCTCCTCCTTGTGTCCAAATCCTACATGGCTTCAGTACCCTTTTTAATTCCGTAACCTCTTATTGTCCTAGAACTGTTCAAAGTTACTGTGTTCAATCAAATCTGACCTTTTCATATCTAACCGCATACAATACATGTTAATGACTTGGAGGAAGGAAGTGAATATACCGCAGGCAAATTTGCAGACATCACAAAACTAGGTGAAAAGGCTGGGAGCAAGAAAGATACAAACAGTTTACCAAGTGATACTGATAGTTTAAGTAAGTGGGCAGAAAATTGGCAAATGGAGTATAATGTAGGGAAAAATGAAGTTGTTCATTTTAGAAGGGAGAACATAGATCAGTACAGCACAAGAATAGGCCCTTCGACCCACCATGTCTGCACTGTCTATGATGCCATTCTAAATTGATCCCATCTACTTGCACTTGTTCTATATCTCTCTATTCCCTGCCTGTTCATGTGTCTGTCCAAATGCCTCTTAAACGTTGTTATCGTTTCTGCTTCTACCACACCCCCCAGCAGTGCCAAGCATCTACCCCAGGCATCTACCACCCTCTGTGTAAAACACTTGCCTTGCACACCTCCTTTGAACTTTCCCCCCTTACCATAAACCTATGCCCCCTAGTATTTGAAATTTCTACTCTGGGAAAGAGATTCAAACTATCCACCCTCTCCATGCCTCTCATAATGTTATATACTTCTATCATGTCACCCCTCAGCCTCCGACTCTCGAGTGAAAACAACCCAAGTTTGTCCAACCTCTCCTTCTAGCTAATACACTTGTCCAGGCAACATCCTGGTAAATCTCTTTTGCACCCTCTCCAAAACCTCCACACCTTATAGTGTGGTGACCAGAACTGCATACAGTTCTCCAAATGTGGTTGAAATAAAGTTTTAAAAACAAGGTTGCTGGAAAGGTTCAGCAGGTCTGGCAGCAACTGTGAAGGAAAAACACAGAGTTAGCGTTTCAGGTATGGTGACCCTTCCTCAAAACACCAGACCTGAAATGTTAACTCTGTTTTTACCTTCACAGATGCTGCCAGATCTGCTGAGCTTTTCCAGCAACTTTGTTTTTATTCCTGATTCACAGTATCCGCAGTTCTTTCGGTTTTTATTTAGAAATAAATTTTTATACAGCTGCAACCTGATTTGCCAACTTTTGTGCTCAATGCCCTGGTTGATGAAGGCACACATGTTGTATGCCTTCTTTACCACCTTATCTACCTATCACTTTCAGGGAGCTATGGGCTTGCACCTCAAATCCCTCTGCACACCAATGCTCCTAAGGGTCCTGCCATTTATTGTTTACTTTTGTCTTGCATTTGACATCCCAAAATGCATCACCTCACGCTTGTCTGGCATTCTCCACTCAACTTTCCAACTGATCTATATCCTGCTGTATCCTTTGATAGCTTTCCTCACTATCCATAGCTTCACCAACTTTTGTGTCATCTGCAAAGTTACTAATCAGACTTACCTACATTTTCATCCAAATCATTTATATATATTACAAGCAACAGACTGCCAGCACAAATTCTTGTGGAACACTACTGGTCACAGACCTCCAGACAGAAAAAAAGAACACTCCTCCACAACTACCCCATGTCTTCTACGACCAAGCCAATTTTGTTTCCAGCTTACCAACTCACTGTGGATCCCATGAAACATAATTTTCTGGGCGAGCCTACCATGAAGGACCTTGTCAGATGCCTTAGTAAAGTCCATGTAGATTACATTCACTGCCCTACCCTCATTAAGCATCTTCATCACTTCCTCAAAAAAACTCAATCAAATTTGTGGGACAAGACCTCCCCCACACAAAATTATGTTCACTATCCCTAAGAAGTCCATTCTTTTCCCAAATACAGGTAAATTTTCCACTAAGAATCTTCTCCAATAATTTCCTTGCCACTGATGTAAACCTCACTGGTCTCTATTTTCCTGGATTATCCTTGTTGCCCTTCTTAAACAAAGGAAAAACATTGGCCATTCTCCAGTCTTCTGGAACCTTGCCTGTGGCAGAAGAGGACAAAATGATCTCTGTCACGGCCCCAGTGATCTCTTCCCTTGCCTCTCTCAGTATCCTGGGATAGGTCCCAACAAGCCTTATCAACCTTAGTGTTTTTCACAACACCAAACACCTCCTTTTTAATATTGACCTACCCTAGAACATCAACATAACCCTCCCTAATCGTACCATCATCCATGTTTTTCTCCTTGGTGAATGCTGATGAGAAGTACTCATTAAGTATCTCACCCACCTTCTTTGGCTCCACGCACAAATTCCCTCCCATATCTAGAGTAGACCTAGCCGTTCCCTGGTGTTGCCCCCATGCTCCTAATATACCTATAAAAGGCCCTGGGTTTCTCCTTAATCCTGCTGGCCAAAGCTATCAAACCAGAACAGTACTACTCAAATGGAGAAAATCTGCAGAAAGCTGCAACACAAAAGGGACTTTGGGAAACTTGTGCATGAAACACAGAAAGCTAGCACACAGGGGCAGCTGGTAGTCAGAAAGGCTAATGGAATGTCAGCCCGTATACATGACGGGTTTAGAGTATGACAGAAAGGAAGCCTTACTGCAACTGTGCAAGGTACTAGTGAGACCACATTTTATGTACCATAGTATTTTTGCGCCGTGTAGTTAAGGAAATATATAATTTCATTGGAAGCAGCTCAGAGAAAGTTGGCTAGGATGATTCCTGGTAGAGGTGGATTGTCTTCTGAGCAAAAGCTAAACAGGTTGGGATTCTACTCATTAGAGCTTAGAAGAATGAGAGGTGATCTCATTGAATATATAGGATTCTTAAGGGAAGAAAAAAAGCAGAGTTAACTTTCCTGAGGAAGGGTCACCGGACCCAAAACGTTAACACTGTTTTTTATTTCACACACGCTGCCAGATCTGCTGAGCTTTTCCAGCAACTTTGTTTTTGTTCCTGATTTACAGCATCCGCAGTTCTTTTGGTTGTTATTTAGGATTCTTAAGGAGTTGGACAGGGTAAATGTTGAGACGATGTTTCCCATCATAGGAGAATCTAGGACCAGAGGGCATAGTCTCGGAATAAAGGGGTGCCAATTTAAGACTGAGATGAGGAGGAATTTCTTCTCTCAGAAGGTTGTGAATTTTTAGAACTTCTTGCCGCAGAGAGCTGTGGAGGCAGAGTCCTTTGTGTATATTTAAGGCTGAAATATTTAGATTTTTGATCAGTTGGGAAATCAAGGGTTATGGGGAAAGGGCAGGAAATTGGAGATGAGGAATGTATCCTAATGAATGGTGGAGCAGGCTTGAGGGCCTGAATGGCTTACTCCTGTTCCTATTTCTTAAATCATCTTATAGTCAACTCCCTTTGCTTTGCCACCAGCGTCTTCAGCTGGTCAGACTGTTAAACTCTGGAATTCTGCCCCAATGCCTTTCCTCCATTCAGATGCTTCTCAAAAGTTGCCCTTTGACTAGGTGCATGGTCATAGCTCATTCTTTGGCTTTTGGTGTCAGGTTTTAACCTTATTCCTGTACGTGTGCCCATTTGAATCCTTCAATGTCTTAAAGATGCTAAATTAAAACAGTTTTTCTTACCTGTATTTTAATAATGGCAGCTTTTAACCTTTGATTGTTAAGGAAGACAGTGTGATTTTATTTCAAAGAAATGACTCCTGAACGTTTGAACTGAGAATGACCTTGCATTCCAACAGCACTAACAAACATCTCCTTAATGAGGTAACATTATTAAACTCTTGGCAATGCTTTCTGAATCCTGAGTTCCAAGGCGCTGTAAACGCTGATAAATTGTGGAAGAACAAAAGTTTGTTTTACAAAACAAAAACATCTTTTTACTTGGTGATTCTGTAGACAGAGGTAATTAGCTGCTGCTGGATGGTACAGAATCAAAGGCATACTGGTAATTAAGTGTTTCACTTAATGTAGCAATTATACTTGCTGATAGCATGTTACCGTTTACTCGGGGGTCCTGGTTGCTGTGGCAATGTGCACTTTTTCATGGTGGTCATACAGATAACAGAGCTATGGTTAATGATGATAGAGGGTCCAATTTCCATTCCATCACCTATCTGACCAGGAATCTCTCCCAGACTTACACCTGCCACTGATGTGTGTTGAGAGTCAAAATCTGTTTGGCTGCATTATGAATCCAACTTCCTTGGTCATCAGCTGCTGGAGTGTCTAAGCTCAGAGGCAGGGACACTGGCTGCTGTGGCACAAGGCATTGCAATTATATAATGCAAGGGCAAATTATTGATAACAAAGAAATTACTTACAAACCCAGTTTATGAGCTGAAGTTATTGTAAATGTCTAAATTCAGTTACATTGTCATAGAATTTAGCTGGATTCAGACTTTTACAATAACTTCGGTTATTCTCCTCATGTGAAGATGTTAGATGGCATTTACCTCCTCCCACCTTATCACATCTCACCTGATCAGCATTGCCTTCTGAGGAATTTTGCACGCTTGCCTTCATTGCTCAGACTTTGAGTATAGGAGTTGGGATGCTGTGTTGAGGTTATACAGGATGTTGGTGAGGCTTATTCTGGAGTCCTGTGTGCAGTTCTGGTCACTCAGTTAAAGGAAGGCAAGTATTAAGCTGGAGAGAGTTCAGAAGAGATTTACCAGGATGTTGCCAGGAATGGAGGGGTTGAGTTATAAGGTGAGGCTGGATAGGTTGAGCTTTTTTCACTGGAGAATATAGGTTTATAAAATAATGAGGGGTAGAGATAAGGTGAATGGCAATTGTCTTTTCCCAGGGTGATGGATTTCAAGACTAGGGGGCATATTTTTAAGGTGACAGGAGAAAGATTTAAAAAAGACATGACAAACAAATTTTTTACATAGAGAGTGGTTTATGTACGGAATGAACTTCCAGAGGAAAAGGTGCATGCAGGTACAGTTTCAACGTTTAAAGAGCATTTAGATAAATATATGAATAAGAAATGTTTGGAGGGATATGGCCAAGTGCAGGTAGGTAGGACTAGGTTAGTTTGGGAATATGGTTGGCATGTACTGGCTGGACTGAAGGGTCTGTTTCTGTGTTGTATGACTCTATGACTCCATGTATTGGCTCAGGATTTCGGATTCCTGAAATTGATGGTAGCTACTTCAACTTTTGATACGGTCATACTTTCCTGAATTGTTTGGATTTTCACATATTTGAGCTGAGAGAAATGTTTAAATGTGAAGAGTCAGTAACTAACATTTATAAACATACGAAATAGGAGCAGTGGCAGACCATTTGGCCCCTATAGACTGCTTAGCCATTGAATAGGAACATGGCTGAAGTTTTTGTGCTTCAAATTTCACACTCACCTCTCCCATGCCGATAACCCCTGATTTTTGGCAGGGAAAGGATCCATCCACCTCTGTCTTAAACATAATGAATGACCTGTCTCCACCACCTTCTGACGCAGAGAGTTCCGAAGTCATCTTCTGCAAGAAGAATATCTCCTCATCTCTGCCCTAAAGCCCTTAATTTTGAAGTGGAGTGACCCACAAGAGGAACTATCCTTTCCATGCCCACCTTGTCAAGGCCAAGCAGAATCTTATGAACTTCAATCAAGTTCAAGGTGGATTTATAAACATTTCATTAGAATGTTCAGAAATAACTCTGTTTAGTCTTTGGCCAATAGGCCAAAGGGCAGCACGGTGGCTCAGTGGTTAGCACTGCTGCCTCACAGCACCAGGGACCTGGGTTTGATTCCACCCTCGAGCGACTGTCTGTGTGGAGTTTGCACATTCTCCCTGGGTCTGCACGCGTTTCCTCTGGGTGCTCTGGTTTCTTCCCACAGTCCAAAGATGTGCAGGTTAGACTAATTGGCCATGCTAAATTGCCCATAGCTTTCAGGGATGTGTGGATCAGTTGGGTTATCAGTTTGGGTGGATGGTCTGAGGGTCAGTGTGGTTTTGTTGGGCCTGTTTCCACACTGTAGGGATTCTATGATCAGGTGTGATTGTAAATGTTACCTTTTAACTCCTATGTTGACGTAATTATATCACATTACGTGTTTGAGGAATGGACCGAACATCTAGTCATAAATAAAAATGTTCTCCAGAACATTAAAATTCTTGTCCTCCTGGTGAAATCTTTCCTTGTCATTTTCCCTCCCATTTTCCTCTGGCTTTCCAAACTCTACATTTCTCTAACTCTTTGTGGTTGGATTATATAATAATAGGAAATGACCTTATTGATGCAAACAGGATTCTTAAGGGCATAAACAGAAGTTGCTGGAAAAGCTCAGCATGTCTGGCAGCATCTGTGGAGAGAAATCAGAGTTAATGTTTCGGATCCGGTGGAAAGTTGGGGAAAGCCTGTTTCCCCTTGTGAGAGACTCCAGGACCAGAGGACATACTCTCAGAATAAGGAGTCACACACTTAAGACAGAAATGAGGAGAAATTTCTCTGAGGGTAGGGAATCTGTGGATTTTTTTAAAGCACAGCGGGCTTTTGAAGCTCGGTCTTTCAAGGCTGAAATAGACAGATTTTCAATCAGTAAGGGAATCAAGCGTTATAGGAAAAAAGCAGGAGAGTGAAGTTGAGAATTATCAGATTAGTCTCCTTAAATGGTGGAGCACACTCGATGGGCTGAATGGTCTACCTCAGCTCCTTATGGTCACAGTGTCTTGCACTTCTGTCTCCTTCTGTCTCACTGTGGGAGGTCAGGACTTGTTCCCAGTCTCTGGAATTCCTTACACAAAACTCAGCTCTTTGACCACATATTTACTCATCCTTTACAAAGTCTCCTTCTTTGGCTCTACACTTGGCTTTTCTCTCCCTCTTTGACCTTCAGGATAACCCCAGCTAGCGTGGGAATTGAATGCATGCTGTTGGTATCCCTGTGCATTGCAAACCAGCCAGCTGAGGTTTTTGAATGCGATAATGATTTAAAGATCTTTTTCCCTGGAATTGTGCTGTGCAATACCTATTGGAAACCCATCAATGCTTATGTGAAATTTCACTGGCATTTAATCAAATATACTCAAAACTTTCACCATCATTAGTAACATCTCGGGACATAAATTCTAGACCCTGGAATTGAAGTTTCACGAGCAACAAAACTAATTTATTTGCAGATTTCTATCAGAGGTTTACACAGTGGGACACTTGCAGATTCTATCTCTGACCCTCCCTCCCCCATTATAAATTGAAGATTAATGAAAATAGGTCATGTTTAGTTTTAATACAAAAGGATGAGGCCGGGGTTAAATCAGTGCTTATTTCTCTCTTTTCTATAATCTATTTAAGAATTTACTTGATAAAAGATAAAGAGCTTAACGCATCAAATGGCTTCTCTGATTAAAGTGATAAATATTGAGATGCCTTCATAATTGCTTAAATTTAACTCAGTAATGAAATAGGTTGTATTTTCTAATTTTGTTTAAGTCAAATCCCCATTTTTATTCTGGTCACTAAGGGTTTTAATCCCTTCATTATTCCAGGTCATCTCACATTATTTTCCGTTATGGGTTTTCTTCTTCCCTGTTTTCTCCTTCCTTTCCTGAAGCCTGTGATTTCCATATCACCCCACTGTGTCTCACACACAAACACATGGCAGGGTTTTGAGAGGCTCTTCAGTCAAGGCAGAGAACAATGTCACAGCCAACATTCCTATTTTTGTCCAAAAAGAAAAGACTTGCATTTGTGTAGCAGTTTCGTAATCACTGGATGTCTCTTTGCAGCCAAAGAAGCACTTTTGCATTGTAGGCACTGTTGCAATGTGGCAGCCAATTTGCACTCAGCACACAAAGCTCCCACAAACGTCAACGTGATACGCACCCGAAATCTATTGGAGTTGAACAAGGGCAATGGTGAGTGCATCCTGCTCTTCTTCAATGTCTTGCAATTGTCATTCACTGACAGGGCAGATAGGGCTTCAGTTTAATGTGTCATCAAAAAGACATCATTCTTTCTGTACCGCTGGAGGGTCAGCCTTGGTTTTGTGTCCAGGCCCTCTCGTGCAACTTTAAAAGCTGGGATTCTGAGGTAAAAACGCCACCAGCTGAGTCACAACTGAATCTTGTAGAGTCTCCTGTGTGACTCAGTCCCAACATTATACCTTGGTAAATGTCAACACATATGATACAACCTGATAAATTCCCTAATGGTACAGCTCTCTGCAATTCAATAAAATCCACATCTCCAACCCTAACGTCCACTGCAAAGTCCTTTAAATGTGCTGTTACTGCTCAAATCTTTGAATTCGATCTCTCAAATAATCAAAACAGCTTCCTCCTCCCTTGTGCTTACCTTTCTCCTGGACCAAATAAAATCATGTTTTAGAAAGGAACCAATTTGACCAGACTTTTTTGAATGAATGAAAACAGAAGCTTATTAACTACTAAACACGCAAAGAAGCAATAATGCCGCACAGATTACACACAGTTTAGAAATGAAAGGCCAGTCCAAAAGAAAGGTTTAAAACAATGTGGATCAGTCTCAGAGTTCAGCAAAGAGTAGACAACAGGATGGTGTGGTTATTACATTAGGTAAAGCTCTCATGGTGAACAGTTGATTTCGAGATGCTTGGATTTGCAGGTCAGCTGGAAAGGCCTGTTTTTCCTTGGATTATGATTTCACCTGCTTTTTGACTCCTGGCAAAATGATAGAGTCTTCTTTTCTTTTTACCACAGGGATAGCTATGGGTTTGTCAGCTGTGACCCTCACAGCAAACACACTCACTTACCAGTGCACACAGGCCAGGACTGAACTTGGCTTTTAATCCCCTATTCTTTTGTATTCTCAAAAGGGGAAAACACAAGCATGTCTCTCACACAGACACATTCACAATGTGAGACAATTCACAGAAGGTTACAGTTCAGTTTGCAGTGCATTTTCCCATTTGAAGTTCTTCTCTTCAAAGGTCTTGACACCTGTCATGTGTGACGTTCCATGCTCATGGGTGGGGATAATGCACACAAGCCTTCCAGACAGTCACTCAAGAAGGGTCTAGGCCCGAAACGCCAGCTTTCCTGCTCCTCTGATGCTGCTTGACCTGCTGTGTTCATCTAGCTCTACACCTTCTTATCTCAGTCACTCAATTACTTTGCTTATATTTTACACTCTCTGGCAAAGATAGGTATTGTAATGGAAGCTACAGTATGTTCATAAGGTTATCACAAAATCACAGAATTGTTATGGCACAGAGGGAGGCCATTGGCACTAGGTAATAGAACTGGCGTAGGTACAATCTCCTACTTTATCCCCATATCCCTGCTCACTGTTTCTATCCAAATTACCACCTACTGCCCCTCTTCAGTGTCTCATTGAACTTCCCTACACTACAATTCCTGGCAGTACATTCCAGACCATACCTTAACTACTCACTGTGTGAAAAAACATTTTCTCATGTCACCCTTGCTTCTTTTGCTCATCAATTTAAATCTATGCCCTCTTGTTCATTTTTCTTTTATGAGTGGAAACAGCCTCTCCCTATCTATGCTATCCAGCCGCTCACGATTTTGAAAACCACTTTCAGATCTTCTCTCGGTCTTTTCTCGTCAAGAGGAACAGTCCCAATTTCTTCAAACTATCCTCATAATGGAGTTTTTCATTCCTAGAGTCATTCTTGTAAGCCACTTCTGCACTCTGTCTAATACATTCACATCTTTCCAATAATGTGGCACTCACAATTCTACACAGTACTCCAGCTGAGGTTAACAAGTGTCTCGCACAAATTCAACATCACTTCTTTGTCATTGTACTCTATGCCTCTATTAATAAAGCTGAGAACACTGTATGCTTTATTAATGGCTATCCCCACTTGTGCTCAATGAGCTGTACACATGTACACCCATGTCCCTCTGCTCCTGCACCCACTTTAGAGTTGTACCCACTATTTTATGTTGCCTTTCAATGTTCTTCTGACCAAAGTGCATCACGTCACACTTCTCTGCTTTAAACCTCATCCACCAACTTGTCGTTGTCCTTTTGGAGTTCCACACTGTCTTCTTCATAATTAACAATTCTTTCAAGTATGTTCTCATGACAAACTCTGACTCAAGGATATGAATCAATCACTAAAATCATGGGGTCCTTCAAGGACCTCTGGAAGAAATGACAGAAGCCCGGCTACAATTTAAGGAGGGGAGAATTCTTGAAATTGAGAACATAGGAACAAGAAGAGGCCTTTCAGCCCCTAAAGCCCCCTGCTGGTCAGTGGGATCATGACTGATCTGTGACCTAACTCCATATCAGGCTACCAGCTCATTTTCCATTAACATCAAAAAACAACCACTTTCAGATTTTAACTCAATCAATTGTCCTAGGATCAACTACTGAATACACAAAGGGTTGTGATTTTCTTATACCCTTTCTTTTTAAGTATGTTCCCAAACTTCACTCTGAAATAAGTTGGCTTCAAACTTTAGGCCAAATATTGAAAATAATTTATCCATTTGTTCCCAGTGTTCAATCTCTCCTCATGGTTTTGAATCCAATTAAATGTGGCTTGTTTCTTCACATAAAGAGGGAGAGATAAGCTAGAAAATTATAGATCAGACGGATAGTCTTACATTAGTTATTGATAAAGTACACAATAGTCTGTAATAGGGCATGTAGGGAATAAACTTAATTCTTTGTGGAAATAAAAGGGCAGGTCTTATTTGAGCAGCCTCCTGGAATTCTTTAAAGAGGCACTCGATAAAAGAAACTCACTTTCTCCAAAAAGCATTTGATACGAAGCTGTGTACAAGACTTACGTCAAAGGAAATGCCTTATCAATGACAAGAATTAAAGGGAGTTAGGAAAACAACTGCTTCATGTGGAAGAAGTGTTATTCTGGATGATCTTGTGGAGCAAACTCCCCAATCATAAAATCCATGGGGAGGCCTTAGAGAACACAGACCACTTCCAAATACCACAGGAGTGTCCTTTTGTCCAGAGCAGCTATTGATGAAGAGATCCAGCATTGCCTCCAGTGTGCTAGCGTAGCCTTCAGCCACCGGAAAAGGGTCTTCAAGAACAACATCAGATTCAATATCATGGTTTACAGAGCTGTGGTGGTTCCTGCTCTCCTCTGAGACATGGACTGTCTATAGCAGACACCTCAAGGTGCTGGAGCAGTACCACCAATGCTGCCTGTGCAAGGTCCTGCGAATTCCCGTGGGAAGACAGATGCACCAGAGTCTTCGACCAGGCCAATGTCCCCAGCATCAAGGCACTGCCCACCCTTGATTGGCTACAATGGGTTGGGCATATTGTTCGCATGACCGACAGGAGACTCCCTAAGCAGATGCTCTACTCCCAGCTCCAAAACGGCAGCTGAGCCCCAGGTGGACAGAGGAAGTGCTTCAGTGATACCCTTAAGACCTCATTAGCAAAGTGCAGCATTCCCACAGGCACCTGGAAATCACTGGCCCAAGACTGTCCAAAGTGGAGGAGCAGCATTTGGGAAGGGTCGAACACCTCGAGACTTGCCGTCAGGAAAAAGCGGAAGCCCGGCAAAAACAGGGAAAGGAGTGCACTGTTGCACTAATGCCCCACCCACCTCTTCCCGTGACCACCACCGGCCCCAAGTGTAACAGAGTCTATGGTAGCTGCATCAGTCTGTACAACCTTCTACAGACTCACCCCGAGAGTGGAAGAGAGCTATCTTCATCTCACTGACGACTCATGTATATTCTCTTCGACAGAGACAAGAAGTACTTTGAAAAGGGAGAAATGAATATGGGCAGTATTTAAACATGAGGAGAGTAAATATCACACTATCCATCTCCAACATAGAACATAACAGTGCAGTACAGGCCCTTCGGCCCTCGATGTTGCGTCGACCTGTGAAACCAATCTGAAGCCCATCTAACCTACACTATTCCATTATCATCCATATGTTTATCCAGTGACCATTTAAATGCCCTTAAAGTTAGCAAGTCTACTACTGTTGCAGGCAGGGCATTCCATGCCCTGACTGCTCTCTGAGTAAAGGGACATCCCTTCCAACTAGCTGAAAACTCCAATTACTTCATTCTGTTCTTCCCTTTCCATCCATAGCTAGAGAATCACCTGTAATGACTTAACTTTTCCGTTTCTGCATCATTAAGTCTGGTATCCCCCAAGATCAATCCTTGAGCCCTTCCCTTCAACACCCCCCAACCACAATTTCTCATCTAGATGCTGCCATTTGGTAAAAGTCAAAAAATTACACAAGGCCAGGTTATAGTCCAAGAGATTTATTTGAAAACACAAGCTTTCAGAGCATTGGTCCCTGTATGAATTTTGACCTTATCCAACCCAGTCCAACAGTGGCACCTGAACATCATGGCTCCCTTTTAGTGACAGCTTCTGAAATCACAAAGTGCTCAGAAAAGGAGGGAGACAGAAAGCAGAATCCTACAATCAAGTTCACCTAACATCTGATTCAGGGCAAATTTCAGAAGCTTTTTAGAAGCAAGAAGTCATTAAAATGAGATGTAGTGATTGCAACAAGGTCAGCCAAGTGGACTTCATAGAATCTGTTCCCTGACTGGGGCTGTTAATCTGGTCCAAATGGAGTCCTGTCTGATAGAGGCATAAACGGGAGGGGGTCAGGAGTTCTGTTCATTCTGCAGGAGCAGGACCAGTGTCAAGGGCTTACCACATGTAAATAAAAGGTGACAGTGCAGGAAACCAGCCCCTGCTGATTTATTTCATGGGAGTCTTGGATTAGAGTCATACAGATGTACAGCATGGAAACAGATCCTCCAGTCCAATTCATCTATGCTGACCAGATATCCTAAATTAATTTAGTCCCATTTGCCAGCATTTGGCCCATATCCCTCTACACCCTTCCTATTCATGTACCCATCCAGATGCCTTTTAAATGTTGTAATTGTACCAGCCTCCACCACTTCCTCTGGTAGCTTGTTCCATATACGCACAACCCTCTGCATGAAAACACTGGCCCGCAGGTCCTTTTTCAATCCTTTCCTTCTCACCTTAAACCTTTGTCCTCGAGTTTTGGACACCACTAGGCTGGGGAAAAGACCTTGGGTATTCACACGATCAATGCCCCTCTTGCTTTTGTAAACCTCTATGAAGCTCATCCCTCAACCTCCATCACTGCATGAAAAATAGTCCCAGCCTGCTCAGCCTCTTCCCGTAGCTCAACCCCTCCAACATCCTTGTAAATCTTTTCTGAGCCCTCTCAAGTTTAACAAAAATCTTTCTAATAGCAGGAAGACCAGAATTGAATGCAGTATTCTGAAACTGGCCTAACCCATGTCCTGTACTGCCCCAAAACGATGACCCAACTCTTACACTCAATGTACTGACCAATGAAGGCAAGTGTACCAAATGTCTTCTTCACTGCCCTATCTACCTGCGACTCCACTTTCAAGGGACTATGCACCTACACCCCTTGATTCCTTTGTTCAGCAACACTCTGCAGAGCCCTACCACTTAACCACGGCGTATGCCCACTACACACGACGATGGGATAACACACCAGGAGACTAAATATCCCGTTGACTAGGAAACATTGCAGAAAATTACAGCAGCGATCATTTGCAGCAAGTGAAGAGGCAAATGGAATTTGATTGTGAGGAGACGGGAGTTGAAAAATAGAAAAATCTTGTTACAGTCAGCTAGGGTGCTGGTAAGGCCGCACCTGGAGTACAGTTTCAGTCGCTGTATTTAAACAAGGATTTATTGACTGTTGAGGCAGCTGAAGAGAGATTAACTAGGCCGATTCCCAAGACAAAGGGCCTGACTTATCAAAGATGACCAGACAAAGCTTTTCATTAGGGTTCAGAAGAACGAGGGTCAGTCTTACTGAAACATAGAAGATTCTGAAGGGACTTCACAGGGCAGATGTTTCTATTAGTGGGGAAAATATTGAACCTAGTGGGGAACAGGATTACAAAAAAGTGACATTCATTTTAAACTTGGATGTAAAGGAATTTCTTCTCCCAGAGGCTAGTGAAAGTCTGGAATGCTCTATCCCAGAGAGAGTTGTGGATGCTAGCTCTCAAAGTATTTTAAGGCGGTGGGGGGAGGGGAGGTTTCTATACAATTTTAGCATATTGGGGAAATGGTGGGCTATGAGGAGCTGGCATGAAAGACAAGTTGAGAGATCAGCCACTTGTTGAAAGGCAGGGCAGTTTAGAGGGTCTGAATCACCTACTGCCGTTTTCATTTCTTATGTTAAAAAGAGATCTGATCCCCATTCAGTTTATCATCTACTCTGAAAAATGGCAAATGTCATAATTGATAGAGTCAGGCTAAAAACTAATGGTTATATTTATTGATTAGTAAAAAGCACAATAAATAATTCAAGATACAAATAAACAGAAACCGAACACTGAATCAGCCCAAAGGGACTTAAAGAGCCTCTTCAGAAGGAATTGCTGTCGGTTCGATCATGTGAATGCTTTCATGTAACAGTCATTTATAGACTTCCTGCTAAGAGATTTAGATACAGCTGGTACCAAATCGATCCAATATATCACAATTCAAGTGGAACAAGGAATTATAAAGAGAAGTCCTCAGTTTTTATACAATTTTTAAAGGCTCCAAAGCAGAATTCAATTGTCCAAGAAAATAAAATGAGGATTATTGCATGGCATATTCATGAGCGATCAGACATTGTGACTCTCACATGACTAATACCATCAGAAAACTACATGTTGAAATTTTCCAAGCAGAAAATCCTCCTCCTCATCCGCTTAAATATCAGTTCAAATAATTTGGCCTACTTACAGGAGTGCATGCTCCAGTTTAAAGCTCAGTAAATAAATACACACCTTCCATTTTGATACATTTTAAAACAATACATCATCATAAAAGACAGACACATTTTGCATTTTGACGCAGGACAATAACTCCACTTTTGTCACAGCCGTTTATTGTTTTTAGGACACCGATTAGCTGGGCGTAACAGGCCCTGAGGGGTCTCGGCCCATTGTGGAAATAAGGACTTTCAGCATACGCTCCCAAGAATTCAATTAGAATTGCAGATTAACAGATTTTCGGGTTCTGCTGGTTTGGCTGAATGCCATGGAGCAAACTTGGTATTAAATTGCAGGTTCTACGTTCTCAAGCAGTTCACATTTTCAGAAACAAAAAAAAAAGCAGCACAAAATTCAAAACCAAATCCCACAGAGTAAAGATGTGACAACATAAAGTTAGTTTCCAAACAAGCTCAACAATATAGTGAGAGTGAACACATCAGGTAAATCTTCTTTGGGTGTAATCGTGGAAGAGTCAGCTCTCCTGATATTGTTTTCCTTCATTCATTCATGGGATGAAGGCGTTGCTGGCTAGGGCAGCACTTACTGTTCACCCCTAAGCACACAGAGGGCAGTTAAGCGTCACATTGTTCTGGATCTGGAGTCACATGGAGGCCAGACCAGCTAAGGAAGGCAGATTTCCCTCCCAAAACCAGATGACAAATTGAGTGTGTTAGATGATTGTCATTAGACCAGCTTTGTTCCAAGTTACTGAATTCAAATTCCACCATTTGCCACTGTTGGATTAGAATGAATGCTTCCAAATCATTAGGTTGGCATAATGGATTGTCCAGTAACATTACCACTAAACTGCTAACTCCCCCAAAATTTATTATCATCAAAATCACTGCTTCCCTTTTCAGACTATTATATACAGTCACAATCTGGCCACATATCTCTGCTCTAACCCAAAGTCAAGAAACTAGGCTACTGTATTGGTTACATCAGCAGGCAGAGACAGTGATGGTTGAACAGGTTAAGGACTGCATCACCAAATATCATTAGTAGCAATTTTTGGCATGAATGCTTTAATTTCACCAGAGACTGTCAGTCACAGGATCACAGCATCGAAAATGACCATTGGGCCCATCTGTCTTGTGCTGGCTTTTTTGGAGTACTCCCATCTGACCTACCGTTAGCAGAAATGCAGCAGGGGCAGTGGCTACTCTCTCTTGGGTTTTGAAAGACTCCATCAGATATGCTGGTGAGCCTCTTAAAAGGGTGGGGTGAGAAGATGATCCTGTGGATTGCCCAGAGCACTTGGGCTAAACTGGAGTTATACTGCAGTCAGTGCAAACTTGAAAGCAGCACAAAGCTGCTTCCTGGTGGGGGATGGGGTGCCTTGCATCACTTGGCACAAACTATACTGCCACTATTTGCATCGATGCCTATCTGAAACCACTGCGAACCGAAGTGTGGAGAGTACAACGGCACCCTAAAGGAACGCTCAACTATCAGTTACTTGGGGGAAGTTGGAGAGTTGACTAAAACGGCTTCAGGAGCAAGACCCAGAAAATAAGCTACAGTGTTTTCTTGATGTGCAGGGTATAATATGCCCAAGGTTCTGGAACGTACATGACTCCAGGGTACTTTTTTCGGAGAATTTTGTCATTCCACAGAAAGGCGACCCAAGCAGAGATCAGAACCAGGGCAATGCAGAAAGAGTAAAATAAAAAGAGGCCATTACTGTCCATCACCAGTCCTTTACGTTTGTTGTGCATGACTGTTGCAATCATAGCAAAGGTGGTAAAGATATAGAGGACGAAGATCTGACCCTCAGTCACCAGATACCTAGAGAAAAAGGTCAAAGGCTAAACTGTAACCTTCACTTACAACCAGATCCTGAGAATTTTACAAAGGACTTCAAATAAATTCCACTCCCCACCATTTATCCCTTCCCCTTCTGAACGTAGCAGATTATAATGTGGTTTAAATGCAATTGTGAAATTAGGACAAGTAATACATTTAGGATGGATACCAAGGATTCTTCTTCACATGTAAATTGTTGGGGGAGTGGGGAGGAGAGAACAGGAGGATTACTGACTCAGGGGTGATAGCAGTGTACAGTTGTAAACAGGCGACTGTAGCTGGTTTTGCAGCTGTCCCTGTGACGTTTTGAGGGGTCTAGAATACAAAAGATGTACTGCTGAGGCTGGTCAGACTGCATTTGGAATACTGTGAACAGTTTTGGACCTTGTATCTAAGGATGGATGTGCCGGCACTGCAAGGGTCCAGAGGAAGTTCAAAAGACAGTGATCCTGGGGATGAAGGGCTTGTCTTATGAGGAAAAGTTGAGGACTCCAAATCTCTACTCTATGGAGTAGAGAAGGATGAGGGGGGAATCTCATTGAAACTTACAGGATACCGAGAGGCCTGGATAGATTGGATGTGGAGAAGAGGTTGGCACTAGTATCAGAGACTAAGATCTGAGGTGGCATTGTCTCAGAGCAAAGGGACAACCCTTCAGAACTGGTATGAGGAGGAATTTCTTCAGCCAGAAGGTGGTTATTCTGTGGAACTCATTGCCGCAGAGAGCTGTGGAGGTCGGGTCATTGAGTGTCTTTAAGGCAGAGATAGAAAGTTTCTTGATTAGTTAGGGGTTCAAGGGTTATGGGTAGAAGGCAGGAGACTGGAGTTGAGAAGCATATCAGCCATGATTGAATGGCAGAGCAGAGTCAGTGGGCAGAATGGCTTAATTCTGCTCGTATATTTTATGGTCTCTGATGGGAATAAATTTCAGCCCAACGAAACAAGTAGAGGAAAAGCCCTTGGAATCATTTAAGGATCAACTGGATACCGGTACTGGAGACTGAAGATCCTTCAGGAGAATTAAGGTGAGTTGAATGGGTCTTCTGCATAAACGGCCATCTTGCAACACTGACAGTCTTCAGTCAACTGACGATGCTGTTAGTCTGGATACTGCAACTGAGCGCCTCGGCATACTATTTGACCACGGGACTATCAGGATGTGCAAAGTGTGAAGTTACTGTATAACCAGGGAATCAGTAACTATATTTTTTCCCTCCACACCTTCATTCCTGGGATATGGACACCAATGGAAAGGTTGACCTTCATCACCCATCTCTGGATGCCCTGACAAGGTGGTAGTGACCCACCTTCTAGGCAGCACCAGGTTAGAAGGTCAATATAAGCCAGTGGCTTGCCAGGCCTTTTCAGTGAAAAATTAAAAGGGTATGGGACTGAAGTCACATATAGGCCAGAGTGGGTAAAGCCAGTAGGTTTGCTTTTAGGTTGAACTATTCGTGAACAGTGGATACTTATGATCTTTTTCCTTAAATGGAGGCTGTTTTTATTTCTAGAATTATTTATTTAGTCAAAACAAAACTTAGTTTGAACTGCAAACATGAGTTTATGAACCGTCATTCTCTAGGCTAGGCTGGCCACTTTGAATGACTCAGCCAGCACCTTAGTACCTCATTCTTGTACACATAGTCCAGAACTGATCATGGTGACATTTAAGACTAAATTAAATCTGGAATTAACTCAGTGCTTTTCTAGTTTGGCAGATGTCTCCAGCTTCACAGCTAATTAAGTACTTTCATGGTGTAGTCACTGTATTAACATTGGAAACACAGCAGCTAAACTGCATACAGCAAGATCCCAAAAAGGGGTAATCACCAGATAACGTGTTTCCATGTTTTTGAATGAAGGGTAAATATCGTCCATCATATTTCCTTCTTTGAAACAGTGTCATGGGATCTTTTGGATCCACCATAGTAGCCCTCAGTTTGTCACCTCTTGACAGCGCAGCATTCCTTCAGGCCTGCGCTGATGGGGAGGGTCTTGATTTTCATGCTCAAGCCCCAGTGTGGGATTTGCCCCCCACCCCGAACACTGCATTCCCGTAGACTGAAAGACAAAGTTGCGGTTATTCTTTGTTAAGCACTTTGTCTCTTACCAATAGTACAGGCTACTTGGCCCAAGCAGCAGCCATGCTGACAGGGGCATTCTGCTGTCTCTGCTACAGCGAGTGAAGCACCCAGTAAAATACAGACTGAAAATGATGAAGAACGGAACATACCTGAAACAAAAATCGACACAAGGAATTAGTCAACCCAGCTTTTCTTCATACCCCAGAACCAAAGTAACAGCTTGAACTGCAGCCTCACAAATAGGTGCAATGATTACTCAGACATCATGGATCAAGTAGTAGTAAAGGTTCTTTGCAACATCCAACTGCTTTATGAAGTCAGAAATCTCCTGGCATGGAGCATGTTTTCACACAAGTTAGCAGTCATGGTAGGATCTTCAAACACGAGGGTGGTGCATGTATGGAATGAGCTGCTGGAGGAAGTGGAGGAGGTGAGTGAAGTTACAACATTTAGAAGGCATCTGGATGGGTACGTGAGTAGGAAGGGTTGAGAGAGATGTGGGCCAAATGGGACTAGATTAATTTAGGATAATTGGTCAGCATGGATGAGTTGGACCGAAAGAGTCTGTTTCCACGCTGTACATCTATATGACTCTACAGGTTACAGCATGTTTTTTGCTGATCTGACTCAATTTTCATTCAGTGTGCACAAAAGACAGTGAGACATGCACTCACAAATGTGAATACAGTGGTGACAATACACACACTTTCCAGCAATTAAGGGTGAATACTGGACAACTATTCTTTTCCCCTCTTGATCCAAGGACTTTGAGATCGAAGGGATCAACTCATTTAGCATAGACCAGGGTCAAAGGAGAGTCCCTCCCACTGAACTCCTAATAGAAACGCAGCAGTTTCCAAGGACCCCCACTCCCTACCCCACCCCACCCCTCCCCTCCAAAACTCATGGTCATCTGAACTCCAGCAGTAACTAGTAACAAAATAGCTGTTGCATTAGACAGATGAGCAAAGAAGCCAATTAAACCTAAATAACACGTAATACAAAAAAAAGTGTTTGTCCTTTATGTTCCCAGAGGAGATCTTCACTTTTTTTTTTAAAATATGAGAATAGGATTGTGTTTTCAAGAGCCTAAATTACAGACTTCACTTCAAATAAAACAAAATTTAGATAATAGATTACACATGAAGCACCACCAACATCCCTCAAATAAGTAACATATTACATGCAATCATACTTCACTAGGTTGCTGTGTATTCATCTCCATGCACACCACAATGTTACCTACATTACAAGCTGTGTTCTTTTGCTGCTATGAAATTGGATCCCAGAGGAAGAAAGGAATAACAAGCTGAAGGTGGGGAGCTGGAGGGGGAGAGGATGGACGAGAGTCCGAGAACAACAAACCTAATGGAGGGTGAAGAGGGCCGAGTGCCAAGTGCCAGCTTAAATGAAATGCTTCACTTGATAGTTAAACCCAAGTTTCACACACAGTCATCAAACATTAATGAATCTGTATAGATGTTGCTCTATTCAACTTCCTGCAGCAAGACTGCATTGAAACAAGATCAGGCATTTTAAACAATATCTCGCTTCCAATGGAACAGTTGGAAAAGCCGTGCTGTAGCCTCTTGGACACTGCAGGGAACGTAGAATCGGAGGATAAACTCAATATACGGAGCACACAGTCTCACACACAATTGGCACGGTCTGACCAGAGGTTATTACCTTTCAGTTGTTACTCACCCCCAGCTTTTCTCCAGTTATGGGACTAGTTGAGTCCTGAAGGAATTGATTCAAAGAGGAACCAAATGACCCAGTTATCATCCTTCATGTGTAGGACTGAGACATTGAGTGACAGAGAGAGCAACCGAATTCTCAAGCAGGTCCAGATGTCACTGGTGGAGGAGGCCCACTCACTACCCATTCTCTAAACCAGGAGGAACCTGTCAATAGCTGGGAACACTGATGGGGTGTCTGCGCTGGGGAAACACAACAGGTTACCACTGAGCCATCAGAGCTGATTCTGGCTGCCTCTTGTACAGTGGTGGATAGGAAGCTACCTTTCTTTCAATTTACTTACCACATTAAGTGGCCCAAGGATTCGTCATAGTAATACAACAGTTCAAACGAGTCAATCTGTGGGTTTAAATGAGAAATGAGAAACTTTGACAATAGCCCAGCTGTGTTTCTTTGGTACAATAGCCAGGTTGAGTGAATTTTGTACTCAAGCAGACCAGTTCCAGAGCAGCCTGGTGCAGTGCATTGTGAAGATCCCTCTTCCCTTGCCCTGTACCCATCTCAGGAGAGCACCTCCAATAATACCATTTTTCATGTCCTTCACCAGTCACCCAGAGACGCACCTAAATGAGATTATGGACTTAGATTAACGCCAAATAGTTGCAGACATGCACTCAGGACATTCTACAGAACTGGACTGAGACCTAACTCATTTCAAACTGGTGCATTTTCATTGTTCTGAAAAGTCTGAGGAAAGTTAACTCTGCTGAAAATTCCAGGGGATGAGACAGGATCTGTGGCGAGAGGAACATTTTGTTTTTCCCAACATCCCCTCCTCACCCAATTGGTGCCTTAAAGCCACAACAAGCAGCTACTTTCAGTTTATCAACATTTGTGTAATGCAACTTCACAAAGCAAACACAATCAGAGTGCCACATCCTAATGTTCTGCTAAGAGGTTGGACCTTGGACTGCTCGGAGCACGTTGGTCTGTAGCCTTACCATCATTCACAGTGTAACAATAAAACGATTTAACACTTACTAAGTCTGGTTTAAGTTTGTAATAAGTCCTAAAGAATTAACACATGATCAAAAACCTCAGATCCTGAATGCTGAAGGCACAGCTGCCAATAACGGAGCAATGAAAATCAGGGATATGAAAAAGAGATTAAAAAGACAAATGTCAAACTCACTGCATATCCCTGTATCCTGAACCAAGCAAAACTTGCATGGGTTTGATCAGATTGAAAATGTTTATCAATGCGATGGCTCTTACCAACGTTTCTGGTTTCAAGTCCTTCATAATTGGGTTTTCACGCACAGACAAGTGGAGTTGGTAACCACTTAAAATCAGACGATGATTCACTGAATCGCCAACAAGGTGAATGCTTGCTCCCATAACAAATGTTATTATACAGATGTACACCGCTGAGATAGGGAGAGTCTTGGGAGAACGCTCGATAAGCTGCAAAAATATTCAAGATTGAGAGAACACTAATATACTCTGGAAATAAGCCCGAGAGCTCAATGAATTATGATCACCACTTCCTGACCTTCAACGTGTCTGTTTCTGCCACCATTTCTCTATTCTCCCTTCTTTTTTGAAAGGGCTACAGTTTGATGCAGTAGGTCCTGTGGCACCTGGGGTTGGATCCCCACCTCAGTGCTAGAAGCTCTGGGTTCGATCACACACCAGGACTTGTTAGCCAAGGAAGGCCTGATGGCAGGTAGTTAAGAGGAAGAGTTTCCTGGTCAGCCACCTTGCAGAAGGCAATCCACAGTAACTTGTGTACAGACCAATTCAAACAAGGCCACGGCCTGATCCTGAGAAATTAGGACTGGAGGAAAGACAGATTGTTCGATTCAGGATGGTTGCAGGTGTAGGCCTGGACTGTGGGAATCACAACACGCTATTCAACTATGCATGGCAACATAGAAAAGTCTGTTCTTCGTCCCTACCCTCCCACGAGCTTTAAATTCAGTGGGAGGCAGTCAGCACACGGCTGGGTGGTCTCCCTCCTAAAAGACCAATTGGTAAAGGCAGATACAGCCAGGGTTTGATCACATAGCAGAAATGCTTGAGAGAAATGTAATGTTTGCCACGTTAATTTTTTAGCAGGCTCACCAGTCCTTCTCTCCAACACAAAGATCTCATTCCTGGATGCTTTTGGGGAAGCCAACCCATTAAGTCATGGCACCTCCAGGGTTAACCCTTGATGCAAAAATCTAATGTAACAAAAAAGGTCAGGAAACAACGTTGGAAGCTTTGAGCTCCTTTGGGCTCAGATCCACACTCGATTCTGCACTCTATCAATAAGCCAAAGGGATGGATTCAATAGGGAGGCAGAAACCCCAATGCAACCTCTGCGATAGAAACAAAGACCTTACCTTCAGGAGGAGGAAAGGTGTGATGATGTTGTAGGCCATGTGAAAATAATCACCAACACTTGGTTTATTCAATGGAAACCACTCGACTGGAAGAACAATCTATAAACGAGCACACAGCGGACCCTGCTCAGTTTCATATGGGTAAAATGGCATGGACAGTATAAACAGAAACTCCTTCTACCCCTCAACACAATCCCAGATCCTACAACTGACCTCCCATGCTGATGGGTTCAGAGTACAACTTGCCAAAAAAGCTATTTTTCCTGTGTTAAACTAGGCAGTTTATTTAACACAGAGCCATTATACTAAACACACCCAGTATCGACAGAGTGCACTTTCCTGAAGGATAGCACACAACCTACAGCATACAAACAGATCTTTCAGACCACACTGCCCATGCTAGGGTCTGCTCAACACGAACTCCCTATTCTCACACCATTAGCATATCCTTCTATTTCTTTGGCCTCATGATTATCCGGTTGCTTTAAATGCATTAATACCCTTTAGTTCTACAACTTGTGGTACGGAATCCCACATTCTCACTGCTGTCTGGAGGGTTCTCCTGAATTCCCTATTAATTTTATTACTGATTGTTTAATATTGATGGTCTCGAGTTCTGGCCTCCCCAACAAATGGAAACATCATCTCTATCTATTGTGTACCAAACCCTTTCAGAATGTTAAAGACTTCTATTGGGTCACACCTCGGCCTTCTCCAGAGAAGCAGCGTTAGCTCTGGGTAGTGACTGGGCACACTTTTCCAAGTCCCAGGATTCCATTCAGTTAATACAAATTTGTCAACTCAGGACTCACCATTGCAATTGGACGGCCAAAATCCAGGATCCAGTTCTGCACGGTGAAATAAAACCAAAGATCCAGGTGGAACTGAGGCTTTTTGTCCAGGACCTCAGGCTCCTTTCCTACATTCCTACAAAATAACAATGACAAAACAAGTTTATTCTTAACCAAGTGTCTCTTAACAAAAAAAGTCTCCTACTGCTCTTCTGAAGCATCACTGAGAGACACTCCATCCTAGGCCCTGATCAATCATGCTTAATTCCAGTAAAATCTCACTTGTAGAAATATGGAGTGATATTTTGGGAGGAGGAACCAGAGGAGATAAAGCTGTAAAACATTAAATGGATTTGTGGTGTCTGCTGTGGCTCACTGACACCGACTCCCCAGGTCTGATACCTCCAGCCTGTCCTGTGCCAACAATTATAGTTGGAGTGTCAGAGTCTTAGCTTTAGGATGAGAAATAAGCTGAAGAAAGCTATGGGACAAAAGGGCAGTTAGGGAAAACCTATTTTCAGACTTGTGAGGGTGTAGATTAGCAATAGTCGAAGCAACATCTACAACTGTTTTCAAAAGGAAAGTTGATATATGTTTCGAAATTAAACTTTTAAACTATTTGGATAAGAGGCCAAGGGAATAGCTGCGACTCAAATGATTGCAACCTCAGGCTGCATACTGTGGTGAGATTAAGGAGATGAGGAGTTTGCAAACTTTTAGATATCAGAAGAAATGACAGATCCGTTCTGTAGTTTTCAAAAGCACCCCGCACCCAGTCCCTATTTGTACCATGAATAATGCACATCAATCCTTTAACCTGTCAACTCTAGTGGGGCCAAGCACAGCTCAAAGCACTTGGCTGTGACCCGATATATACAGAAATCACTCGACTACTAGGTTGGAAGCTTTGCAGTTCCAAACTACATTCACAAATGGAAAACACTGCAGATGCTGGAAATCCGAAATAAAAACAAAGTTCTGGAAAATCTCCACAGGTCTGGCAAGGTCTGTGGAGAAATAAAGTCAATATTTCAAATCCAAAGATGACTTTGCAAAGATCTGGACACTCCGTCAATGAACTTGGGTGTCATGATGGCTCAGTGGGTAGCACTGCTGCCTCACAGCACCAGGGACCCAGGTTCAATTCCACCCTCGGGTGACTGTCTGTGTGGAGTTTGCACATTCTCCCCGTGTCTGTGTGAGTTTTCTCCCACGGTTCAAAGACGTGCAGGCTGGGTGGATTGGCTATGCCACATTACCCTATAGTGTTCAGGGATGTGTAGATTAGATGGGTTATTGGTGGATGAGATGCTCTGAGGGTCGGTGTGGACATGTTGGTCTGAAGGGCCTATTTCCAAACTGTAGGGATTCTATGATGCTACAAGACCAGCTGAGTTTTTCCACTCTCTTTATCACATCAAGCTAGCTAATCTCAACCGGGAGAGAAACATTAGGAACCAGATCCCAGGTGGGAGTGGAAATGGATGTGGGTGCACAGGTTGGGCTGAGACAAGATGAGATCAATTGCAGTTTCTGCCAAAGTTCAATGGCAGAGGTGGAGGTGACAGGTCAATCTTCCATTCACACTGTGGTCAGTCAGCACCACCTGCATTGCAACCTGTTTAATTTTGAAGTTTCCGTTGGTATCTCTGTGCAGTCCCCAGCTCAGTCTTTGCCCCTCACCACTCCCTGGTGAATATAGCTTGGTCCCCATCCTGCCAAGTTGACTGAATCTTGAAATCAACACACACGTCTCAAGTCACCAAAACCTAGCTGTATCACTGTCTACGTTTATATAAAAGACTGACCATGTACACAAAGCACTCCAAGGGCCTGTAGAATTGCACCTTAACAGTGCAGCCTTCAGGATAGACAGGAGACAAATTCAGGCAAATAATTGCGGGGCATCTTCGTCACAGATTTCCACTTGCAGTAACAATCCTTGGAGTAAGAATCTGTCTGCTCCATTTTTGTAGTCACATGACAATCTCATCACCACTGCTTACATCATAAAGGTTAAATCATTATCATTCCTGTCACGTTCATTGACCACGAACACTCACTGAAAGTAAGTCACATTTAAGTGTTTTAAAATCTATTAAATTGTATATGAGTTACAAATAAGTAGTGAGCATTAGCCGTTTGAGAAGGACTTGATATCCAGTTCTGGCATTTAGAAATCATTGTTTTCCAAACTCTTTAATCTCCCAGTGGCTTAAGAGAATAGACTTTTTGTGGTTGGCTCTTTGATCAGTTCCGAGTTGGCTAAGCTCCACAGGGACAACTTTTGGAGCATTCTTCTTGAATTCTCACAACGACAATTGAATTTAACAAGCTAAATGAACAGTACTCAGGACAAACAATATCCTCTTCAAAAAGTTAAATAACAATAACAATGTTTCTGCCGTGCTAACTTTCAACGTGCAATTGATCTTTAAAACCTATGTTGCTCACCTTACTTGGCAACATGTTACTACAAAGCGTCAAAAAGCTGCAGTCCCCTAGCACCCTCAGACTGCTCAGCTAAGCCCAAACTGCCAAATGAGAGATTCTTAGCCCCAGGACTGTCCAAAGGGACCCAGAACAATTCGCCAAATTTCACCCCCCAAAATGTAGCAGTTAATCAAGCCCAATTAGCCTCTTCCAGGGGAATATAAAAGCTGTCAGGATGTAAATCGTGCAAAATGCACGTGCCAAATACATTCAATCATCCATATTTGTTGCACATTAACACTTTGCTTAGTTAGTGCCCAGGCTGGAAGACTCCTTGATGGTTGGGACACTACATTCCCCAGGTATTAGAAACAAAGAAGCTGGAGTAAACCATTCAGCTCTTTGAGCCTACTGCATCAAAACGATCATGGCTGATCGTCCAACTCAGTCTCCTGTTCCCACTTTCACTCTTTGAGCCCTCTAGCCCCAAAACAATATCTATCATTTTTTCAACATGACAGAGATCATACAGAGCTGTGTGTAAATGCTTCTGATATTATCCACACATGCGCTGAGAAACAAGTTGGCATTCACCCATTTTAACCTTGGATGTGTTGCTAGCAAGGCAGAAGACTACAACGTTACAACACAGCACAGACAGCTTCATTTGTATCACGAGAGTCAGCTGGATAAATTCACCAGCATAATTCTACTAGTAGCTCTCACATTCTAGAGTGGGATTAATGTCCTTGGCGCTATTACATGAGTAGTTACACGACTGTTAAACCACTTCAGTGGCACAAAACGAACATTGATACAGGTGAGTGCCAGTTGGCTAGGTTTCTGCTAGAAAAACAGATTGTAATATTGTGAGCAAACTTAGTCAATGGAAAGCTGGCATAATTAACATTTGAATATGCTTCCATTAACCTAAAGATTTATCTTAATGCAGAAAAGGGTGAACCATATCAACTCAAAATCATAAGAACATTGACAGGGTAGATGCAGAGAGGACATTTCCCCTTGTTTGGGAGGTGAGGCGCAATCTAGAATTAGGGCCGTAGTTTCAGAATAAGGAACCTGATTTCCAACAGAGGAGGGACTTACAGGTTTGTTAATCTTAGGAATTCACCACTTGAGAACAGCGAAGGTTCAGTCAATGAACATCTTCAAGGCAGCGTTAGATCTACCCAAGGCAGGAAAGACGTCAAGGGCACAATCAGATTAGCCACGGTCTTATTGACTTGATGGTGGGGTCAGGCAGAAAAATCAGCCTTTGGGTGGCCAAATGGTCCACTCCTGCAAATGTTTGTGGTTTTTGAATTACTGGAAATACACTCATGGTATACTAGGAACTGAAAGAATAAACAGAATAATCCTCATTCCTTTAACCTCACAATCAACACTTGTTTTTCTTCCCTAGTATATTATTGTTCATTTCTGATAATCTAGTGTTTGTGATGGTACCCACAGTTGAATAGCCAAGACACTGCCTGTCTGTGCTTCCCCATTGATAGTGGTCACAAAGGACAGGAAGGAAGTGAACACAGGTGCAAAAAAAGTGTCTGAAGTGGGCAGAATTGGTCTCAGGTGACATTGTCACAGGAGCTGCAGAGCATTAACTACCCATTGTGTAGCCTACCCCGTTCTCTCTCTGAGCAATCCATTATCTGCTGCTTTCAAGCAAAGCCAATTTCATCCCTGGCATCACAGGAGAAGTGAAAAACATCAACATTCCCAGCGTTGTTATTCTTGATTCTATCCCATTCCCAGCAACCTTGGGAGTTGCACATTATGAAGGGAGTGGGAAACTTGATTTTAAAAAGATTCAGAATTAAATCCTATTTGAGTTGAATTGATATCAATACCACTGATACAGAAACAGTCCATACAGAGTTCTTTTTAAAAGTGGAAGTTAACATTAGGACTCTGCTCGTGCTGTGGAGTTTAACTCTGCAGCAAGGATTAAACATTATCTGAGTGCTGGCCACTAATCGACAATTGAGAGTTCAAGGCCCACTTTTGGACTGACGCACAAAACCTAGGCTTACAGTAAGTGCAGTTCTGAGGGAGTGTTGCATTGACAGAAGTGCTACCTTTCAGAAAGGAGAGTAAACATTAAGATCCACCTGCTCTCAGGTGGGAGAAAGAAATTCCCCTTGTGACTGTTATGAAGCAAAGCAGGTTGGTTGGGCCAATATTCATCCCTCAAAACAACAACCACCCCCACCCCACACACACCACAGATTATCTGGTCATCTGGTCGTTGTTGCTTTATGGGAGCTTCCTGTGCACAATTTGGTGCTTCTTTCAACAGTGTGTTGGCACTTCAGAACTTCTAGTGTAAAGCACTTGGAAACAATCCCGTGGTCTTCAGACTGGTCGGTGCAAGAGAGAGAGGGGTGTTTCTTTTTCACAAAAGGGAGGGTGAACTATTGTATAAGAAAACAAATTCACACAAGTATTTCTTAGAGTTGACAGGCCTGCAAGCCGCCGTGGCCTCGCTCCTTTCACATGAAACAGAACAGCGAAGAGTACAACGTAAACCAGTATAAAAGGACCAAACCTGGGGACGAAGAAGGGAGTTTGCACAGGGGATTGCTGTCGCTTCCGCATGTTTTGGGTTTTCCTCTGTCCGCTCTTTTCCGTTTGTGCCTTCTATTTCCTCTGCAAAAAGGTTCCCTTCTAGCGAGAGGTTTAGTTTTGTCCCGGCGGGAGCAGTTTAAGAGCCCGGACCCAGTCACTGCATGTGACCGGGAGGCAGCGCAGCCAGAGCGGGTAGGAGGAGCGGCAGCGCCGGGCGCCTCCCGTCTTCCGCTATCGCCATCGAGATTCATTCATTCATTCATTCATTCATTCCCATGGTTTGGGAAGAGGACTTTTTTTTTGGAAAAAAGGGTTTTGCAGAAACCTAGTGGTTGGCTACACTACAGACACTCCTCCTGGTGAACACCCCAAATGCTGATCCATTGCCTGCATTCTTGTAGCGCCTTGAACTTCATTCCAAATCTCTTCATGTTTTAAAGCGAAATGAAGCACTGGGTTATGTACAGGGTAGAATTTTAGGCAAATGGCCCCAAAAGAAACAACTTAAAGAAACTTTAGGGATGGCAGCTCAGCTTCCCTTCCAAACCCAGCAGAGCCATCACCGAGAGGGACAAGGACAGCAGGTACAAGGGGGAAACACCATCATCTGCAAATTCTCCTCCAAATCACTCCTCACTCTGCCTTGGAAATGCAGCACCCTTCCTTTACTGTCCCTACAGAACATGGGCTGCAGAGGTTCAAGAAGGCACTTCACCTTCAATGACAACTAGAAATAGGAAGGAAGTAAGTACTGGCCCAGCTAGTGACACCCATATCCTGCAAATGAATGAAGAAAGTTCCTGAGACATTGGGCTAATAGCTAACTGGTTGAAATCAGAGATCAGCATCAGGTTTGTAGAGAGGTATGATTAAGGGGCCACAAAGACATTTGAATCCAGTGTAAACTCTTATCCCTTGACCTTTCTCACCATTCAGTTTGGAAGTAATCAGTCAGCACCTTTTTCCCCATTGACTGTCCTAGTTATTATAGCCTTTAATTGGATATTAAGTGAGGATTGGTCTCTGTTCAGCTGTGATGCCTCTTCTGATGGAATAGATTGCTAACCTCACATATTGGATCATTAATGGGGAGGACAGTAGGAATTGACATTTGTTGAACCATCCCACTGCAAAATGTTCCTCTTTCATGAAATGGGAGCCAGGTGGCACACGTGACATTGAACTTTGAGCTTCATTTAGTGGCTGACAGTCATGTGGCAGAGCAAATAGGCACCAAATGATGTTTGCTGCCTCCGTAAGGTGTGCACAGTATCATTGATGGGAGAGAGCTTGTGATGAGGAAGGGAATGTACATGGCAGGAGAATAAATAGGAAGGTGAAAAGGTGAGAATGAACAATAATTTTGCATAAGATTGATTGACAATTACACATGGTGTCTAAATTTTGGCAGTAGTTTTGTTTTGCATATAGGACATGTCAATGATTGCAGGGAAAGCGTTGTTCTTGTGATTAGCATATGTACAGGTGTCATTTGTTTCTGACCAGCTTGTTTGTGAGTTATGGGTGAGAAAATATTTGCAGGTGAGGAATGAACCACAGACTGTGATTTGCTTGTTAGTTTTTGTGAAGGTTCAGCGCAGACATGATTGGTTGAATAGCCTCCTGTGCTATACCATTCTATCACATTCATTCCACGAGCAAAAACTTTAAAATGAGTAGCCAGCATTAGTTATGGGCTGCCAACTCTCCAGGAATTAACCAATTTAGTTCTCAGACACATCTGTGAGCAATAGGGAGAAAAGCCAGAAATAGTGTTTATTTTTAATTTACTTTGAAAACTTTTTGATAATTTATTACAGCAATATTGCAGATCTGGAGTAAAATAGTTTTATGGCTTGAAAAGGTTACATAATACCTCCTCCAGGAATATATCCTATAAACAGAACTGGCAGGATGGAGAAAAAGGCAGCCCAGTTTGTTAAAAGTGTAAGGGGAGAATTTGGAAAGTGAACAAAAGCAGAACATGGTAGATGCTGGAAATCTGAAACAAAAAAAAACAACCAAATGCTGGAGAAACTCAGCAGTTCCAATAGCATCAGTAGAGAGAGAGACAGAGACAGAGAGAAATTGAGTTGATGTTTTGGGTCCAGTATGACTTTCTAGAATAGTAGCTCTTCTCCTGTTCTGAAGAAGCCATATCAGACTGGAAGTATTGACTTTATCTCTCCACAGACATACTGCCAGAACTCCTGAATTTCTCCAGCAGTTTGTTTTAATTAGGAAAGAAAGGCTTGTTTTAAAGTGAGAATTGTAGAGGAATATCATGAAATCTTTCATTAAAATGGAAGGGGGAAATTGGGAAAGTGTGCTTTAAAGTATAAAGCGGAATGAGGAAACCTTTCTATCAAGTTCAATAGATGTATTAGGGAATGTTCTTTTCAAAGTGGAAAGGGGTGGGGTGGATTGAGGGAAGCTTGCCTTAAAATATAAAGTGTGAATTGGAGAAGTTTGTAGAGTGAAAGTGGGATTTAAGAAACCTTGCTTTAGAGTGGGGGGGGGGAGAAAGATTAGAACATGCTTTTAAATTCAAGGGAAGAAATAGGTTGCTTTCACGTACGAAGAGGAAGTAAGATGTATTCAAAGCATAAAAGGGTGGGGACAAGAAAGTATGCTGAAAGTGTGGGAATTAAAAAAAAATATATATTGCGAGCATCAAAGTGAATAAATAGATTTGTTGAAACTGAAGGGTAAATGAAAGTAATTAAAAGCATAAAAAAGTTTGTTAATGTGTAAAGGAGGAATCAATGTATTTGAAGTATGAAAATAAACAAAGCTTGTTGAACGTCATGAAGGAGAAATTAGAAAATATACTTAAAAGGTGGGGGAAGGTTTGTTGAAAGAGTGAGGGGTTTATTATGACTATGGAGCAGTATGTTTGTTCCGCCCGGAGCTCAGTCAGGGTTGCACAAGCCTCAGCCGGAAGAGCCGTGGGGAAGGTTGAAGCGGTGCACGGATCGGAAGCGAGCGGGAAGAAGTTGGGGGGGGGGGTTAAAAAATGGAACGGGCGGTGTGTCCGCCGGCGATGGGGAGCCTGAGGCGGCGGCGATGAGGAGAGGATCCGGTGGCTGATGGAGTCGCTGGCGGCCTATGTGTACAAGGCGGCGAGCGAGGGCCGGGTGCTGACGCTGGCCGCGCTGCTGCTCAACCGCTCGGAGGCCGAGAGCCGGCGGCTGTTGGCACAGGTGAGCCCGGGGCCTGAAGCCGGGCCTGGGCCTGGACCTGGACCCGGGCCCGGCTCCGGGCAGAGAGCTACCCCCCTCATCGCCGCCGCCCGTAACGGTCACACTAAGGTAGTGAAGCTGTTGCTGGAACATTACCGGGTAGAGACCGAGCAGACCGGCACCGTCCGCTTCGACGGCTACGTCATCGACGGTGCGACCGCCCTGTGGTGTGCGGCGGGAGCGGGGCACCTCCCGGTCGTTCGGCTCCTGGTCGCTAACGGCGCCAATGTCAACCACACCACGGCCACCAACTCCACCCCGCTCCGGGCCGCATGCTTCGACGGCCGCCTGGACATCGTCCGTTACCTGGTGGAGAACCGCGCGGACATCCGCATCGCCAACAAATATGACAACACCTGCCTGATGATCGCCGCGTACAAGGGGCACGCCGAGGTGGTCAGGTAGGAGCGGGCCCCGGCTGGGGATGGCTGGTTGGTGGGGTTTGCGGATGGGCCTGGGCTGATATAGAGTCATAGAGCTACACAGCACGGAAACTGACCCTTCGGTCCAACTCGTCCATGCTGACCAGTTATACTGTATTACTCTAGTTCCATTTGATGCTGCTTGACCTGCTGTGTTCATCCAGCCCCATGCTTGTTATCTCGGATTCTCCAGCATCTGCAGTACCTTTTATTCCTCCAAACCCTTCCCGTTTGTATCCCCATCCAAGTGCCTTCTAAATGTTGTAATTGCACCAACGACCACCATGTTAGTTCCATGCATGCACCGCCCTAGGACCCAGCCTTAGAATTAGAGGGGGTCAATTTAGAACGGAAATGAGGAGACGTTTCTTCAGCCAGAGAGTGGTGGGCCTGTGGAATTCATTGCCACGGAGCACAGTGGAGGCCGGGACGTTGAATGTCTTCAAAGCAGAGATTGATAAATTCTTGATCTCGCAAGGAATCAAGGGCTACGGGGAGAGTGCGGGTAAGTGGAGTTCTAATGCCCATCAGCCATGATTAAATGGCGGAGTGGACTCGATGGGCCGAATGGCCTTACTTCCGCTCCTATGTCTTATGATCTTATGACCCTCTGCATGGAAATGTTGCCCCTTAGGTCCACTTTAAATCTTTCCCCTCTCGCAATAAATCTATGACCTCTAGTTTTGGATTCCCCCCGTCTTGGGGAATCGACCCTGGCTATTCACTCTATCTCTGCCCCTCGTGATTTTATAAACTGCTGTAAGGTCACCCTTCAGTCTCCACTCTGGGGATATGTGGGGATAGTGGAACGTGAGAATAGGGTGACGTATTGGGGGAGGTGTTACCATTTGGATTGAAAGGGGTATGAGGATAGGGTGCTCAGGATTGGTGAAGAGGTGGGAGCGATTTGAGGCTGGGGTATGAGGAGGTTGTGGGGTGGGATGTCTTGCAACCTAAGAATATTGGGGCCATTGATCTAGTGATGATCAGATTGGAGAATTGCAAATAGTTTGGAGCAGGCAGGACCAACCAGAGTATTTATTGTCACTGGGCCAGTCCATAAAATGTAGTAACCAATGTAGCCCATTGAGTCTGCTCTGCCATTCAGTGAGATTTTGGCTGACCTGATGATGCTCAAATTTCATGCCTTTTTCCAAAACCCTTGATTTCAGAACTAATCTAAAAACCTGTCCATGTCAGCCTTGAATATACTTAATGACCCAGCATCTACAACCCGTGTAGTGAAAAAAATCCTCAGATTTGCTACCCTAGGATAGAAGAAATTCCTCCGCATCTGTCTTAAATGTGCAACCCCCTTTGGCCTTAGAGGCTCCAAAAAGGTGAAGCAACTTTTCCAAGTTTACCCTTCAAGTTCCCAAGGCTTTTGTATGTTCCAGTAAGATTGCCTCTTATTCTTCTATATTCCAATGAACACAAACCCAATCTACGCAACCTCTCCTCGTAAGACAATTCCTCCAAATGTTTCACGTTTATGTGAAGTTTTTCACCCACCTGCTTAACCTGTCTAAGTCTCTCTGGAGACAGTGCCGTTCGCACCACTTGTCTTCCCACCTATTTTTGTGTCAGTTGCAATCATGGCTATATACATTCACTTTCCTTTTAACGTACATCATAAATCATTATGGCACCAGCACTGCCCCTTGCAACATGCCATAATTTACAGTTTGTCATCCTGAAATGCCCCCTTTTAGCCCATCTTTCTGTCTTCTATATATACTACCTCTCGCACAATGGGCATTTATCTTAAGTAGGCTAATATATTGTACTTTATAAAACATCCTTCTGAAAATGGAAATATGTTACTTTCAGTTTTCCCCTTCGTCCATTCTACTTGTTACTACCTCAAAGAATTCTAGTAAACGTGTCAGGCGTGACTTCCTCTTCATGAAGCTATGAACCTATTGTGTATTTCTAAATGCTCTGGTATTGCACCTTTCGTCATCGACCTTAAACGTTTTTCCAATTACAGATGTTGAGCTAACTGGCCTATAGTTACCAGTTTCTCGTCTCCTTTCTAAAATAAAGTGTTAAGTTGGCCGTTGTCGAATCATAGAGTCGTACAGCTTAGAAACAGGCTCTTCGGCCCACCGTGTATATGCCGATCACAAATACCAGGCTACTGTAATCCCATTTACCCGCATGTGGTCCATAGCCTACCCTGCCTGGGTATTTTAAGTGCTCATCCAAATGCTTCTTAAATGTTGTAAGAGTACCTGCCTCCACCCCCCGCTCTGAGGTAGCACATTCCATCCATCTTGGGTGAAATTATTTCTCCTCTGCCTTTTAAATCACTTACTCCTCACTTTAAACCTATGCCCTGGTCTTAAACACGCCAGCCATGGGGAAGAGGTTCTCACAATCTGCTTTGTCAGTGCCTCTCATGATTTTGTATACCTCGATCAGATCCCCTCCACAGCCTTCTTTGCTGCAAGTAAAACAAGCACAGCCTATCCAGTCTCTCCTCATAACTGAGACTTGTCATTCCAGGCAGCATCCTAGTGAATCTGCTCTGCACCGTCTCCAACACAATCACATGCGTCCCGATAGTGTGGTGACCAGAACTGCACATAGTATTTCAGCCGTGGCGTAACCAGTGTTTTATAAAATCTTTATAAGGACTTTCTTGCTTCTATATTCTAAGCCTCACTAATGAAGGCAAGCATACCATATGCCTTCTTCACCACCCTGTCTACCTGTGCTGACACCTTCAGGGATTTATGGACTTGTGCAACAATGACCCTTTGTTCCTCACTACTCCCTGAAGACCTACCATACGTTGTGTAAACATTCCCATTTTAGAGCTTCCAAAATGCATCACTTCACGCTTACCAGAAATAAATTCTATCTGCCGTTGTTCTGCCCAATTTACCAGCTGTTCAATATCAGACCATCCTCCTCCTTATCTGCAACACTGCCAACTTTTGTGTCATCTGCAAACTTACTTTATATCTTCTACATTCACATCGAAGTTGTTAATGTACAAACAGCAATTGTCCCAGCATCGAACCCTGTGCTAAACTGCTGGTTACAGACTTCTAATTACAAAAACAACCCTGCACCATCACCATTTGCCTCCTATTTGTAAGCCTGTTTTAGCTAACTCTTCTGGGACTTTTCTAAACTCCTAAGGATTCTTGGCAAATTTCTGCTGATGCATCCACTAACTCCATAGCTACTTCCTTTTAATATCCTAGGATGCATCCCATCAGATCCAGGGGACTCATTGGTCTTTGGTCCTCTTTGTTTCCCTAAGACATTTTCTGTAGTTATTGCATTTATTTTCACTCCTCCTCTTGTGCCTTGAACATTTAGTAATTTTGGAATGCGATTAATGTCTTCTTCCGTGAAAACAGATACAAAATATTTATTCAACTCCTCTGTAATTTCCTGGTTCCTCGTTATTCCCCACCTCATTATCTTAGGGACCTGTGTTTACTCTGGCTTCTCTCTCTTTATATATGTAAAGAAGCTATTGCTGCCAATCTTGGTAATACTGCAAGTTTGCTATGAAAGTTTTGTTCCCTCTATTACTTTGTTGGTTGTGTTTTGCTTTTAAAACTTTCCCAATCTTCTGGCTTATCACTAATATTTGCCACATTTTTTCTTTCAATCTGATGCCATCCTTAACTTCCCTGGTTAACCATGATAGGCTTATTCCCTTCCTTGAATCCTTCACACTCACTCAATTATGTCTTTGCTGAGAGCAATGAACTATTTCTTAAACATTGTTCCTCAACTGTGTTTGCTGCTAAACACCTTTCCTGGTCCACTCCAGCCAGCTGTCCCCTCATTCCTTTGTAATTATCCTTATTTAAGCTTAGCATAGTTGTTTCTGACCCAAGTCCCCCCCCTCTCAAGGTGATTGCTAAATTCTGGCATGTTATGGTCACTGTTCATGAGGGAATCTTTTACTCTGACATCGTTTGTTAAACCTAGCTCATTACACATCACTACATCCAGAATAACCTGATTTATTGGTTGGATCTACTGCATGTTGTTCTAGAAAACTGTCTCAAATACACTTAGTGAATTCTTCCTCACTGCCCCCTCTGTCAATCTGACTATCTCAATCTGTACAAAAGTAAAAGTGACCTGTGATTAATTTTTTTTTTAAGCATGTCCTCATTATCTTCTGATTTGTTCTGTTAGGGTCTTGAACCTGGACTTTCCAGTTCAGAGGTAGGGGCATTATCAGTGTGCTGCAAGACCCTTCCTTGGCGATTTATATTTGGACAGGGAGGCTAGTAACAAATGGGATTGTGGTGAAATGGTAATCTGAAAGGGAAGTAACAACTCAAGGACATTTACAAAGGGTGTTAGTGCATGCAGCATTTATTATGGGTTATAAAACTTTAGTTGCTGTGATTGGAGAAGAATGTTCTGTTCAGAGCTATGTGTAAAGATGTCTATGCTGAGAGTAATATTATATCAATAGGATAGGAAAGTATATTGACCCCAACATAACAGTTGGGTTAAGACTGATGTTATATGGTAATTTCAAGTTCTGGCTACTGTATGGTATATACAAATGCTCAGGCCGCAGTGAAATAAAATCTTCATGTGCACACATCCTGAAAGGAAACTTACACCCAAACAATATCAAGGGCACTGTGTGCTTCAGTCACACAACCCTGAGATTCTTAGCCTGGTCTAATTTTGAACTGTTGTAGCTATCCAATGAACCCCCTCATTTTGTTCTTTCCCCTTGGTCCTTCAATAGTAATTCCTTTTAACTAATTGATTGTTCTAACTTGAGGTGGAAATGTAAACTTTTTGAGAGTCCGTTGGGTCAGTTGGCTGATTTTTTTTTTTTATTTTAAACAAAAGTCATCTATGAGTATATACAAAGGTTCTAAATCATATTTGCAGAGGAAAAAGAAATGGGATTTTGACATTTCTCAACTTCTCTACAGTTGCAAAAAACAAAGGCATTTCCTACTTATCCTGGCCACTATAATTATAATTATGTTTATTTGAGACACCGAGAGGGTCTGACAACTGATCGAATGCTTCCAATACTTTGGCAGAGAAAGCCTAGTCGATGGTCTTTCTCCACTGCGACTTGGTGGCAGCTGCTCTAAGTTCTAGTGCATCCCTTGGCATGTAATCCTGAACCTTGGAGTGTGCTAATCTGCAACATTCAATCGAGGCCAACAAGTTTTGGGCAGACCACAGAGCATCTTTAACTGAATTGATGAGTTGTCTTGATGTGCATCCTATGGAACGACCTATGGAGCACATAGTCCTGCGTCACAGAGCTGCCTGGGGCGAAACTACTGCATCTCTCTTCAGACCTTCTTTGCAAACACTTTCCAGAGGATATGACTGACCGTCTCTTTACCAGTGCAGCTGCTTTGAGGGCAGCATACATTGGTGCACAAAGACTTGATGTGCTTGAAGGATCTGAAGGGCAGTGCCCTTCTTACCACCAGCCACACTGTGTCTTGGTGCTTGTTGCAGAGTTCTGGTGGTGGGGCATCCTACCAAATGACTTTGACAGTCAACTCAGGGAACCATGTGACAGGATCTACCCGCTCTTTTTTTTCCCCCTGCAGGGTCTCAAGAACATTACATGCTGACCATTTCCTGATGGACTTGTGGTCAGAGGTGTTTTATTCACAAATTTTTTTGGCTGATATGTAATGCAGTGATGCCAAGCATGGCTTCAATTCATGTACCCGCAGAGGTCACCACAAAGTCCTTGTTAATTCAACCTCTTGACTAAATTCATCACCAGTCATAATTCTATAAGAGGAGCCTCTGGGACAGTGAAGACCTTTCACTTCATTTCAGCTCCGTTTTGGTTCTTTGCCTTTACCTTAAATCTCTCTTCTATGCTTATCAATGTTTACCCATAACTTTGAACACCTCATTAAAGCTCCTGAACAAGAACTGTGTTCTCTGGTCTCTGCACCATTTCCAGTCATCTCCTTCGTATTCATAAATCATTTAATTTGTAATAGCTACTGACTTTTTTTTGGCAACCTCAGGAGAGGTAAATCTGATCTAATTAAGTTGCTTGCTTCAAATGGCTGCATGATTCCATTTTTCTGTTGCGTGCAAAAGGACAATTTTGAAGTAACAAGCTCTAGTTCATACACTGGGGGGGGTAGTTGGTTTTGAAAACAATGCACCAAGTGGGGTGAGATTGTTGCTTGTCAGCTAAATATTTTTGCTATTGCTGTAATTGCTAATTATTTTCATATATAAAATCTCACTGCTTCCAAGTCAGCACTTCTTTTCAAACTTGAAGCTGTCAGAGAGTTCAGGAACCTTAGCACTGAAGCAACCACTATTGTAGCAGTAATAAACAGTAAAACGTGAGGGGTAATCTAGCTGTAAATTAATTACACTTTTGAAATATGTTAATCAATGTATATAAAATGTATTAATCTGTGTGCCTGAATTTATCCGGTCCTTGTTTGCATCCTTTCATTTTCTTTTCTATCAAACCTCGATCCCATTTTGGATCCCTCCTTATTTTATTCTGCGTGTATTATTTTTTGCCTATTATAACGCAGGCTATCTATTGTCGGTGAGATATTTTGTTAGACACTTAGCGTTCATTTAGTATTTAACTGTTTGGCCAGAGGATTTGTTTAGTTAAATGCTTGGCCATTTTGTTTTCCACAGAGGAGTACCTTGCATTAATATCTGCCTTTCTATGTTTATTGACTTTTCTGTCTAGTGTAACAATGGGCACACCATCTTTCTACAAGACCTTTTAGCTGCAATTTTGTCTCTGAGTCAGAAGCTTACGGCTTCAGGTCTCTCTCTCCAGGACAGTTTTGACAATGCTGCACTGACTATCAACTGAGATTAAGGGATTGCTGATTTACTGGAGCTTATCAAACTAAAGTTAAACCAAGGGAGCATCAGCTTGTCTAAAGTAGTGCGGCATTATTCCAAGAAGAGCAGGGATGTCTTGGCCAATATTGGTCCCTCATCTTAAAAGAAGGCAAGATCAAAAGTCCTCCATTTTATTGTTGTTTGTGTGATCTTGCTTTTTGTACAATGGCTGTAGGGCTTGCCTACAAATAATCAATAACAGCATTTCAAAAACAATTTAATTCACTGTAGAATAATTTGAAATAATATCTGCCTGTGTAGAGTAGTTTGAAATACCTGCCTGTGTAAAGTGATATATAAATGCAAGTTGCTTTTCTTCTGACTCTACAAAGAGGTTGTGGGACTAGTGAATGGGTGAGTGAAAGAAACCTTTATTTCTTAGAGGATGAAAATTGCTTTACAATATTTTCAATATCACTTTCAGACATCAGTATCATCTTTTTGAAAGAATGAGTTGTAAGTAAGTCTGTTAACCTCTGCAAACTGCATCCAAACCAAGGTATTTTCCTGATTAGTCAGCTTGTGGAAGCCTGCCATAGCCCATCAGTATCAGGGTATGTGCACTAGTCATTGTGGTCCACTATTCTGATGTAAAACCAAGAGAATACTGTTCCAGGCAGTGTACTTTAAATGGGACACTAAAGCGAAATGTATGTAAAAAATCCAATGATACATTTGAGGAGAACGTACACCTGTTGTCCCCGTCAACGTTCTTCCTTAACCAAAACCAGATTCATCTCTCTGCCTGTGGATCTTTAGATATGTAAAAAGGCCATTGTTTTCTCACATCTTAATAATCACAAACTTCAGACTAGCTCATTGATGTTCATAAGGAGCTTCAGTATTTGGTGACTGGCACTGAAAAGGTACCACATACGAGTTATTTCAGAGTTAAAATGTTCTATTGAGTAAACTGTGCATTTATTCACTTAAAATTGTTGTTCATAGTTGTGACCTAAATTGAGGAAAATGCCCTGCAGATGTTTTAAACAGGCTAATGAGATCCATAGATTACTACTGTAATAACAGGAATGCTGGGATGTGACCACTTACACTTTCAGACATGTGTTTTGGATTTGTTCCCTCTGAGTGTTTTTCCATTTTTTTGCCACCATTCATAGTTTGAACTATTTTAAATGGAATGCTTTGCAATGGATTGCTCTTTTCCTAAGGTGCACAAGGCAGCATTAATGTGTCTTTCTCACACATCTAGAGTTTTATTTTCTTTCATGAGGGATGATCTTTTATTCAGTTTGCAGCTGTCAAAGCTCTGACGAATGTCAGGAAGCCTGTATGATGCACTTCACCTTAAGATCCTTGTCCTGCTGCTGCAGAGCTCTTAAAATAGCTGCCGGTGTGCCTTCTATAGCATTTTCCCTTTTTAAAGAAGTGAAAAGTCCCAGGCATCTCAATGGAGCAAAATAAAACCAATTTTGTCGTTCTAATTTTCATACCATATTGAGAGAGGTGACCAGAAAGTTGTTTAAAAAGGTATGTTTTGAGGAGAGTCTTTAAGCCTCATCCCACCCCTCCTCCTTTAATGTGGAAGTTACACAACTTGGAACCTGTGAAGCTGAAGGTATGGCTGATGGTGAGGGAATTGAGGATGCACGGGAGCCAGAGTGAAAGGAAAGAAGACATTTCAGAGGCTTGTAGGACTGGTGGAATTTAGCCTGATCTATGTATGCTGTCTTGAAGTTGTGGTCAGCTCTGTTAGGCTGAACTGCTCGTCCTGATTCTCAATTAGCTTAGTGCAGTGGAATGATCAAACTCAGTGCGTACCTTTTTAGGTGGCTTTGAGCTAAACGAGGCAGACTGCTTATCATACAAACAGCTTCCACAGTTTAATTGTGTAATGTGAGATAAATGAAAGTTTATTTATCATTCAATTAATTGCTGATTTTTCATGGGCCTTGTTGATAGTGAATGGATAGCTGACCTTTTTGAAACAACTACTTAGGGCCCACCTAGTTATTTTCAGTTTGAAGTGAAAGATGCACTTAACCGTTCCCTTTCTTTATTATCTAGTTGTCAGTTTACTTACTTTCTAACTTGATTATCAGGTGTGAAAACAGAAGTTTCTGGAAAAACTCAGCAGGTCTGGCAGCATCTGTGGACAGAAATCAGTTAACGGTCCAGTGAAGGTCCAATGAACCTTCTTCAGAATTGGACCTGAAATGTTCACTTTAGTATCTCTCCGCTGATGCTGCCACACTGCCTGAATTTTTCTAGCAATTTCTGTTTTTGTTTGATTCCCAGCATTCGTAGTTCTTTTGGTTTTTGATTCTCAGGTGACTGCTTTCTAACTTAATTTTTAGGTTATCATTAACTCGCAAGGATTGCTGTGCAGCACCTGGATCCTTGCCATATTAAAAGTTCAAATTATTGGCCTCGTTCTGGTGCTGTGAAATCCGTTCCAGTTATCAATTCTGTACTGACTTGAACTATCCTGTTAGTCCCACTCACTTGCTCTTTCTCCTTTTATTGGCAAAAAATGTCCTCTTCAGGCATCTAGTCCACTCATTTTTAAACCTCACCTGAGTCTGCTTTCCCCACAATTTCAAACAGTGCCTGCAATCTCCAACACTTTCTTTCTCTGCTGCGACATTGTGGTGTGGAATTGACCAGTTATCCTTTTTTTTTCCTGCTTTGGACATTGAATCAGCATTCTCTTTCTCTCCTCACACCAGTTTTGTCTTCAATTTCTAATGCTCCTCTTTAGAAGGTGCTGATTCCTCAATGGTGTGTAGTCCTTTCCTGCCTGCTACCATGCTCCATCACATTTTGTTTGTTTAGTTATTTATAGGCCTTGGAAGCAGCGTCAGCAGATTATATCCGGGTACGTTGGTTGAGTCTTATCAGATCCTTACTGTGGAGGGCACTGCAAATTATATTTGCGTTCCAATAGCATCATAGGATAACAATAAAAAGGGAGAATATTTTTCTTTCTTTGCTTCCTGCTTTCTTTGCTTTCTTTTGTACAAATGTTTTTGATTTATATGTTGTTCCTTTCCTTGACCCGTCCACGGCTCCTGATGTTAGCAATGTTCTTAATGCTTCAGCTGAGATTGTTTAACAGAATATACGCTTTATCTGGAACTTTTCACTTTGCAATGCTGCATTACATCAGTCTGTGCCCTTATCTACTATATGTGCAAGGAATTTCTTTGTTATGGCTTAAATGATTCTAGGGTTCTGACAATCTGATATGTTAACTGTTTCTGTCCACAGATGCTGGCTGAACAGAATATTTTCAATATTTTTTGCATTCCGATTGCCAGTGTCTGCAGTTTTTTTGCTGCTCTCCTAAGCTCTCTGTCTTGTTTTCTCAGGTACCTGTTGGAGCAGCACGCAGATCCCAATGCCAAGGCACAGTGTGGGGCCACTGCACTGCACTTTGCTGCTGAAGCTGGCCACCTGGAGATTGTGAGGGAGCTGGTGAAGTGGCGGGCGACCATGGTGGTGAACGGCCATGGGATGACTCCACTCAAAGTGGCAGCGGAGAGCTGCAAGGCAGATGTGGTGGAGCTGCTGCTGTCGCATGTGGACTGCGACCGGAGGAGCCGAATAGAGGCACTGGAGCTGCTCGGTGCCTCTTTTGCCAACGACCGGGAGAACTATGACATCGAGAAAACCTACCACTATCTGTACCTGGCCATGCTTGAGCGACACCGTGACCCCAACAACCCAATGGAGAAATCCACCCTGCCTTCCGTCGAGGCTTACAGCGGGCGGACTGAGTGTAGGACCCTATCGGAACTCGAGGCCATCCGACAGGACAGGGACGCCCTCCACATGGAAGGGCTGATTGTCCGTGAGCGGATTCTGGGCTCTGACAATATCGATGTTTCCCATCCTATCATTTACAGGGGGGCAGTGTACGCAGACAACATGGAGTTTGAACAGTGCATAAAGTTGTGGCTCCATGCGTTGCATTTGCGGCAGAAAGGAAACCGAAACACCCACAAAGATCTCTTGCGGTTTGCTCAGGTCTTTTCTCAGATGATACACTTGAATGAGCCGGTGAAACCTCGGGATGTGGAGTGTGTCTTGAAATGCAGTGTCCTGGAAATAGAAAGGGGTTTGTCACGGATCAAAGACTCCTCTGAGGTGGACCTCCATGCAGCCATGGACAATTGTGAGTCAAACATTTTTACCTTCCTATACCTCGTGTGTATCTCCACCAAAACCCAGTGCAATGAGGAGGAGCGGGCCCGCATCAACAAGCAGATCTACAAGCTGATTCACCTGGATCCCCGGACCCGAGAGGGCTCCAGCCTGCTGCATTTGGCGGTGAACTCTGGCACGCCAGTGGATGATTTTCACACCAATGACGTATGTAGCTTCCCTAGTGCGCAGGTTACCAAACTGCTGCTCGACTGCGGGGCTGACATGAATGCCGTGGACAAAGATGGCAATGGGCCACTGCACATCATCGTGCAGTACAACCGGCCCATCAGTGACTTCCTCACGCTGCATGCTATCATCATGAGTCTGGTGGAGGCTGGCGCTCATGCTGATATGACCAACAAGCAGAAGAAGACTCCACTAGACAAGAGCACCACGGGTGTGTCTGAAATCCTCCTCAAGACTCAGATGAAAATGAGCCTCAAGTGCCTGGCTGCCCGAGCCGTCCGAGTTCATAACATCAGTTATAAAAGCCAGATTCCTCAGGCATTGGAAGAGTTTGTAGAAATCCATTGACATTCTCAGTAGCTCAGATGATACTTTATGAAACTGGTACTAGGTATGTTTGTAATGTATTGCTTTGTAGAATTGATTTTGCTCTGTTTTTAGGTTTATTTTCTTACCTCTCCCTGTTTCTTTCCACAACCATGCTGATTTGTATACAATGCTTCTATCAAATGGTTTGACATATTGGAAGGTGGCTTAAACAAACTTCTGAAAATAGTCACAGAAGTTTATTTGTAAAAGATCAAACAAATTTTTTTCATGTGTTGGGTTGAGTTAACTCTATCTTCTAAAGACTTCCTCCATAATGCCAGGTGATAATCTGCTCTTTCTGGTGCTGCGGTTGTATGGAGTCATAAATCAGAGCTTGCCCCCTTGCCAGCATTGCCGGCTCTTTAAGGATTCGAACCCAGTTAATTATGGAACGCTGTCATTAGATGTTTGGACTTGTACCTTTTTAATGTGGCACACCTTCCCTTTTTGACGTTTATTCATTGTTCACTTTGCAGTACAAGCAAGGCCTTCTGCTGAACAAATCTTAGTTTTGTCCGATTCGTGCTTTTCGTGGGTTGTTTTAATAGATTCTAAAGATACTAAATGTATGGAGATGTTAGAAAATTTTGTACGACAAAACGTGAAATGCAAAGTGTTGATACAGTATAACTCATTGGTGCATCAGACATGTACCGAACAGAACCAGTGAAAGTACTGGCAGTACACATTTTTTTTTCTTTTTTCAAACCATGGATCCGTTTTTTAAACAGAGGACATAAAAATCACAAATTTTATTGGTGTACTTTTATTGTCTCCTGTGATGGTGCAGCTAGTTTATCCAGTAAATAACTGGTCAGCCAGATCTCCAATTTGACTCTTCACTGAGTAATTTATTAATTTTTTATTTTGAAATACAACTGTCGGGAATGTCAAAAGGACCAGAGTGTAGCATTGATTCTAGAAGCCTACGCGGATGCTGAAGGTGAGTGCTGCAGTTACGTAAGTGCCTGACCTGAGTGTAAATCGGACACTTGCGTAAAATACACCAGAGTTCTGTTCTTATACTATATGTATGTTTTACTGGCTAATAACTTTGTTTGAACCAAATGTGTTCTGCATGGTTAGACCCTATACCCTATTATTGGTGCATCCAGCTTGTTATTTTCAGGGAGACTGTGTTCAGGTCACAGACAAAGGGCTGTATTTTCCCTTTTATCCTGCTGCACTCAAATATTTCTTTTCATTTGACAAAAAAAACCCTTGGTGAATAAATGGATTGGAGTATTGCAACACTATGTATGATTATCAAAAGTGGTTGGCACAGTTAGCATATTAACTCTTCAGATCAGTTTGCAGTCATATTGATATTGCTCAGAGTGACGTCAGAGTTGAGGCCTGGGTCCTATCAAGAAATATTTTTAAATAAATGGAAATTTGAGACCATACTTGATGGCAAGTTGATACTGATTGGTCGAGATGTTTCCATGGAGAAAGCAACATGGGACTTGTCAACCAATCGTTTGAAATTTAGCATTTTTAAGTTTGCCCTGATCAGGGCATGGTGAAACGTTTCAGCAATGTCTCTGTCTTAAGCAACGTTCAGTTTCCCCAACATCATCAACATTTTGAAATGGAGCAAGAAATGCAGAAATTCTGTATTTTTTAAAATTGTTTTTGGTACTCCTGGAAAACTTGTTTATTTAATATATTTATTTTGTAGTTAATAGGTGGGAAATCTGGACCATGCCGTTTTTAATTTTATTTTGCTTATTCCTTACTTTTGAAATGCCTAATCATTTTTCTTAATCATTGGTGAGACAATGTCAGCTAATGACCAGATCTGGTCTGGCAGCTTCTGTGTGAAGAAAGCAGAGTTAACTGTTTGAGTTTGGTGACTTTTTATTAGAAATCAGACTGAAACATTTACTCTACTTTCTCTCCACAGATGCTGCCAGACTTGCTGAGTTTTTCCAGCTGTTTCAGTTTCAGTTTCAGATCTCCAGCATCTGCATTTCTTCGTTTTACTACTGTGTTTTACATAACCAATTCTGATTCTGTTAATGCAGCTGGACGCTTTTTAGATTGTCACACTGGTTGAAAAATACAGCAGTTGTTGTCGCTTTGCTCAACTTAGATTTAGAATCCACTTGTAAATTCCTGCTTGGTACTGACTTCAAATCTGGCAAAACTGTGAAATGTAGCGTTGTACTGCTGTAAGCCCAGTACTGACTGTACTGAGAGTCTTTAACCCAAGACCCTATCTTCCTGTTTTCGATAGTTGAAACCTCTGAGCACTAATTATGAAAGCGGGTGAGGGCTCTGATCCATGTCTTGTTTTATGTTATAACTTTTTATATGAAATATTTTTACTTATTCCAATGAAATCACCTGGGACTACTTTAAAGCTGACTCTTTCCTGATATATAATGTGCGTTCAATTTGGCACCACTCCACAGTGCAATGCAGTACAACGTTAAGCGTCTATGAATTGAATTATCTTTCAATATTTATCTGTTTGTCACCTTGTGGATTTTAGGTAGGCTTACTGGGAGCATAAATTATATTTCCGGGTTAGGTTTATAGTTTACCTTCTAACCTGCAAAGTCTTAAAAATGAAAACTTTTGGCAGTATTTTTCATTAGCTGTAGGGTTTCACTATTCATTGTGTTTCTGTGACTGATCAGCTTTAGCAAAAATAAAGCTTAAGAATTGCAAATAATTTAAATATTATTTTAGTTCATAGGTACTTATGTTTTGCTTTATTAGTATCTTCACTGGCTGAGTTGATAAAGCAAATGTATAACTTGAACGTACCAGTGGATTGCCCTACTTTTGATGCCTGCTGTATATAATAGTGATAATACTTTGAGGATATGAATCTCAGGTTAACAGGTTTAGTATTTAACATGTCTAGAATATCTCTCTATTGACTCTAAATTCCTGTTATTTCACAGATATGAAAGGTTCATAGCTCACGAAAGAACATAGGGACGAGCTTTTACGTGGGGCAGAGCAGCAATCGGAGAACATCTGCGCTCAGTGTAATACGTATTTGGCTGTTGAAGGTTGAGATTAGTTCCTCATTGCAAACATTCAGAAGCCCATAAGTCTGATTCCTTGGCTCATGTTCCATTGATTTAAAGCTGGTAACAAAATGGAGAAAATAACCATCCTCCCAACTAGAATGCCATTGGAATAAAACCATATCATGCTTCATTTGTTGAATCTGTTGCTGCTTTAGTAAATCCATCTGCTGTCTCTTTCTGTAGCTCTCTCACACTCCTGTGTTCGCTCACTTGCACGCTCTCTCATTCAAATATAGTGTCAAAGTCTAGATTACTGTGCTCACCAACATTCATGTTGGTGCCAGTTCTCTAATTTTTGAGCAGCGATGAAGGTTACTTGGGAGAAATACAGATAACACTTTTGAGCTTGTTTCTAATAATTGATTTTATTGTTTAGATTTATGTTTGAAAATTTTACTTTCAGCTAGAAATATGTATTTTAAAAATTCAGAAATCCTGTAACTGAAGGTTGAATTTTGGAAAGATAAACCTTTTTTTTGGTGGGAGTGCAGAATTGAGAGATCTCTGTCAACTTAAGCAATGAAAGAGTCTCACTTCATTTTTACTTGATTCATCCAAATTTCCTGTTGGCTGAAATGTAAAAGAGAATGTGGTTGCGGGCATGGGGCTTTTTATACTTGGCTAATCTTGTGGCTAAAGTAAGTTACAAGGATGGCAATAAAAACCTCCAGAAACATTTGTGAATCAAAGCAATTATTTTAGAGGGTGGGGTTGTGAAAGAAGGAGTGATGAAACAATTCCCAGCCAATATCAGGTTAATTCATTAAATACCAATCTTAATCCCTTTAAAGTTGCATGTCAATTTTTAGAAAATATTTGAAGACATCAAGGATTGTTCCCAATTTTGCCTTCTGACGAGTGTGTTCTTTGTCTTTTAATTGGTGATTTTTTTTTTTCAAACTTTCTTGGAAATATTTAGGTATTCTAACTTGTCGTATAGTTTCCAAACACACCTCCACTATTATTGTAGCATAAAATTGCTCCTTATCAGAGAAGGGGGTAGGGAAAACTGTGCAGAATAGGACTATTGTGGTATTGGGATTGTAGAATTTTGCAGCGTGGCAGACAGGCATTCATCTTGCTATAGTCTGCTATACTATCTCCTTCAGTGAACTTTTTCTGGGTTTTTAGTCTGCCTGTCTGTTTTTGCAGCCCCTACTGAATTGACTTATTTCTTAAGCCTAACATGAATAGCTAGAAGAGAGCCTGTTTGCATCCAGCACCCCATGTTGCCCACACTTCCACAGAGTCACTGCTTGGTTGTATAAACTGGAAGTACTGGCTGTCTTCCACCCTGGATGGAGACAATTTGTACGAGTTTCAATGCTCAATTGGGACTTGAACTAGAAAACTATGTAGGCAGTGTCCATTCTACTTGTTAGGGAGTGATGGCCTTTTAGTGGGATTGGTGTGTGCACTCCTGTTATTTTCCCTGAAATCCTGGGGACAACAGTGGTGCATATTTTAAAATGAGGATTCAAAGCTTAGTGATTCAGAATATCTTGTTATTAACAGCTAAATGACTCGTGACAGCTTCAGTGCTGTTTTAATTTTCTAGTTTTATTCCTGGAAAAGAATAACTGTTAAATGTTTCACCTAGACACCACTGTCAGCTAGTTAGTGCTGTGGTATCAAGGCAAATCTGTGCTTGAATTTAGATTATTATGGTGTAGTGTTTGCACGCAGAGTAAAGAGTTTCACTGCCTTTGGCAGCTGTGGTGTAGTTGGTTAAGTACTGAGTGGGTGGTGTATTTGGTACTTGTGCTGAATATTCTTGGGGAAAGGTTGCACAGTTGGCTACTGGAACAATTCCTCTGAGTTCATTTCGGATCACTGACCCAAAAGGGGACACAGTCTGTTGTCTGTATTTGGCATTCTGTTTGAAACCAGTGCTATTGTGATTTTCTTTCTGCAAATTTGGCCATTGTTTTAAAATAATGTTTTGGATTTTTGACACAAATGGTTGAACATTTTTTAAGACTTGTTTTGAAATGTTTTGTGGACACTGCTTGGCTCAGTGAATAACCTTATGCTCTGAGCAATTTGGACTAGGAAAATTCCAGATCCATATCACGTTTGCAATTAGCCTCGTCATCGCTGAACTATAGAGTGGAAAAAATGGGGAGGAATTCCCAGGCTTGGTTACAGTCATCTATTGGTAAAGTATGTGTGACCATTGGATGTTAAATTGATTCAAACCATGGGTCACTACTACAGGGACACTGTCTAGGCCAGCATATTACGAACAGATGCTGGGAGCATTTGTGAAGTTCAGGGTTCTTGGGAGCTAACTGGAAAAAAAAAACATATGTAATTAATTACATCATCAATATTGCAAATTATTTTTGCCCTGTTTTCATCACGTTTTACATTCTACAGATCGTGTTCATGACCATGGCATCGTTTGTGGTAAGATACTTTAGGAGAGTTTGCAGTCATAACGGGGTGCGGGCAGATATCAGTCTAAAATGTGTTGGATTAACATAACATTTAACATACCAATTGTGCATCTAAAGAACTGGTTTCTTAAGTTTCACTAGTCTGTATCCCCTCTGGCAAGGTGATGTAGTAACCAACATGTAGAGAAAGCTTGGATCTAAATGCTCCAGGGATATTTTTAAGGGGTTAAATTTTATTTTCCACTAGCCCATCCCTAAGGCTACAGTCTGCAAACTGAGTGTTGTGTAGGATTGTATGGAATGAAACTGAATGAATGCATTACCACCAAACGCCTTAACAATGGATTAAAATAAAGGAAGGGGGAAGGAAAACATTCTCATTACACAGCCCAAATGATCTTTTCTGATTTTTGACTTGATGTACGGTTGGTCTTCCTACAAGAGCTGTGCTTTTGCAGAGTTTATTTAAAAATATGTACCCTGTGTATCTGATCAATTTGCAGCTTCTGATTTGTGGTTTTTGGTAAAGTAATACAAATCAGAACATTGTGCTGTTCTGTCTGTAATGTTACATGTCTATTGAAGAAGAGATTCTAAATGTTTAGCAGTATAAATCAACAATGAGAGATAATATTGAAAATTCAGGATTGAGCAGAAGCTATTTAACTTGAATTGAAATGACTTGGCATTTTGCACTATAACTCCTCAGGACCTACAGCTAATGTAACTGTTCTCTCACAATTCCCAAGACGCGGATTTATTTTCCCTTTGCTTTTGAAGCGCACTGCTACTTGGAAAATTGGGTTTGCTGTTTGAATTTTTAAATTCCCCTTTTAATCTCATTTCCCACTGAATTATAATATTGTACTTCCTTTGTTGGAAAGGGGTGAAATATGTAACATTCATTTCCTGTATTTTGTAAAATTATTATTTTTTTTTGTTAAATAACCCTGTGTATACACTGAAACAAAGTCAGGACTTGTCATTAAAAGTCAGAGATAGTGACTGTGTAATGTGAGCAGTGTGTTTTGTTCTGCGTGACATTGAAATGAAAGCTCATGAAATATAGGAGCTGGAGAAGGCCATTCATCCCCCTTGAACTTATTTTAAGGATCAATTAGATCATAGGTAGTCTGCTTCTTAACTCCACTTGCCTGCCATGGTTTTGCAGCCCTTTAGCCTGCTAATCCCAGTTTTGAATTGTTCATTTGACCCGCTGAATCCACAGCAGCTTGCAAAAGGTGTTTCTGATTTTTCAGGATTCTTTGTGATGTTTCCTGACACCATCTATTTTGTTTTTAGCTTTAATTTTAAGGCTTATTCCTCCTTGTTCTGCACTCCCCAACATGCAATTTGCCCCCTATGTTCCACCTCTTAAAGGCTCACAAATTGACATATTTAACATTCTAATTCCTATCTTTTTGAGTATGTAAAATAAAGACCATTAGTTTACCTCCAAAGTATGGCCAGCAAAGGTAAGTGATGGAAATTGCATTTCTCCTACTACCGGTTTCTTTTTGATCAGTATGTAACATTGAAGAGTTGTGTTGGAATCAAAGTACTGAACAGAGTAACATCTCTAAATTTAATGATCCCAGCTGATGGTATTACTGCACAAGTTAGATTCTAGCCAGAGCTGTGGCTTTATAGACCATAAACCATTATATTTGCAATTAGTTTACTGTGGTGGTTGGTCGGTCATAGAGCATATCCAGAAGAGGCTGCTACTGTTTTTTTTTTTTTTGAATGAGTTTTTTTTGCACGAGAAGAATGAGCTGTTACAGTCTCTCTCTCTCTCTCTCTATCTGAATGAATCTGTGCACTGCTTCTGGATGTTTGTCTTTTTGTGATGCTAGATGCTTGTTGCAAGGTAACAGATTTATTCCTTCTGCCTTCTCCCACCCCCTCTCCAAAAACTGTCCAATCACTGACCTGTTTACCTGAACTGTTTACTGTCAAATGCGTGTAAGCAAAAAATTTCCAGAAACTAAAACTGTCGTCTTCCTCACAGTGACGTAACATAGAAATGCAAATCAAATTTAAAGTATAAAGCTTCTTCCACTTAGACCCCAAGTTTCACCTCTCTGCAGAGTTTAAAAAAGATGAAAATGTATCAGTAAGAAGCATCTTCATTTTTGTTTCCTTTTATACAGCTTTCACTGATAGCAATATATCCCCAATACATACTCCGGGACTTTCTGTAACGATCTCAAGTCCATTTTGATAACAGCCATTTGTTTTTTCCTTCATAAAGTATCCACTATAATAACCATGTACAGCCAAAGACTCTTTGCCTGCTGCATGAATGACCTTCCAGTCTATAATGGCTATAATGTTAAACTCCAACAAAACAATCAAATTATTAGTATGAAATCTTAATGGAAAAGCTGTCTGGGGCTCAATACAAACACTCCACTGTAGAAACATTCGACTTGTGTGGAAAAATGATTAATGGTCATTTCCATCCCCATCTCTTCCAGTAGTACCACTGCACCAAAACTGAAGTCATGGCATCAACAACCAGTTTAAGTGGCTTATATAATTCACTGCTGTTAAAACCAGTTCAGTAGTCAGTACCACGTGCAGAGATTTTTGCATATGTCCATTCAAATTTCTTCCATTTTAAAGAAAAACAAACTTGTCAAGAGAACCAGTACAGTACTGAAATTTCAAGAGCTTCTGATTAAAATTTGCTCATACCAATTATACCTTAATTTCTCAAATTGCTGTAGGCATGGGAAGATGCAAAATGGTCCTTATTTTTCCTTCTCCAGGTGCTATTTGGCCTTAACTTACAGTGTGGGCCCTTGGAAAATTTACTTCTGGCCACATTTATGACCAAATGTGGCTATTTCTAACTGAACAATTAGTTGAAGTTTTCGAAGTGCTGTTCCTAGGATTGGCTGAACCATCAAATTTTCAATATGTACAACATGATTGAATAATCCTTCAATTACATTGGCAGGTCATGGTTGAAAAGTTGCTGATGCATCTCTCATTCCAAATGGCAAGACGTTACATTCATTAAGTCTGTCTGGTATTATGAAAGCAAATATTTTATTTGGCTGCAACGGTGAATGGAACTTGCCAATGTCCCTTTTTAGTGTCAATTTTTGTAAAATAAAAGTCCTGCTTGTCCAATCTGCTCAAAAAAGGCCTCCAATCAATTGTTAAAGCTTATGGTTGATCGAGGAATTATATTGCAGTCTGCCTTTGTTATCAGGTTATTATTATTTTCAATTTCTAACCATCTTAGGTATTTACAGCTAGAATTGACTTTTTGCTAGGTGGTTACTTTTAGCATTTTATGCTTATGAGATCATACTTTTTATTTCTACCTACAATTATCCATTAAACCCCTCAGTTCAGCCTTAAGCAAACATTTCAAATAACTAAACTTTTTTATAGTTTTCACTCCCAGAAAAAATATTAACAGCAGACATATATTTTGGAATTTCAAAATGTCTGTAATATGCTTAACGACAAGTTCAATTATGCTCAGCAATTCTATAAGCTAGTTTTTAAAAGACTCGCAGATCCTTCTTGAATTCAATGAATTTTGATCCCATAAAGAGCCTCACTTTATGATTCCCAACTGGTGATACTGGACAATTTACAGAGCAGAATGAGACCCCTCAATAGACCATAAGTTTTACTTTGGCAGTTCTTTAAATGAAATGTCTGCTGGCACCAGCAATACAATAAGTTCCCACTGTGCACGTTCATTTTCATTTGTTTCAGACTCCATTTGCAGTTGTAAGCTGTTTCTTTAAAAAAAAAAATCTAAAGTTTCTCTCTTCTCTGCATTATTTAGTTATTTTTACATTTTCAGGCATTTTTAACAATCCGATTTTGGTGCTACTATGTATGTTCTTGGATGTCATCAAATGCAGAGCTTTCTGTTGATATGGTGGTCAGTTACTGTACATTTTCTTGAAATTGTCAATGTACAGTTAACAAAATGATGTATTGCACAAAAATCATGAACCACATTATTTAGAAACTATTTGAAATGGTTAATATCTGAAATAAAGTCTCAGTTCTTTTTACCAACAGCAACCATTACCTCAGTGAGGGATTGCTCTGACTTTGAAGCTTTGATCAGTTGGCATGACTGTAATTCTTTCTTTTCTGCAAACTTCTGATTCACATGCTAATTTTTTAGTGTTTTCTTGAGACCTTTTAAACTATTGACACTGCTGGCTTATTATTTAATAATGGTTCCATAATTCTGTATTTTTCATAGCTCACTCCTTCTGCAGTTAATATCTATGCAATTCAGGACTTCTTTTTCCATCTATTATTACTTTGGAGACTGCAGTTAACAGCACTTCTGTTACAGATGTGCTGGCTCTCGTTCTCTGAACCTGCACCCTGCCTGTGGCTACCCCGACATGTTTCACTTTCTATATTTAACTCTTGTCACAAGGCAGCAGGAGCCCACGTTCCTTCTATCCTGCTTTCCTAATGAACAGAGCTGTTCATCTTTTAATTGCCTCAATAAAATGCATGTAAACGAATACATTTCGAGACCCCCCCCCCACTCCCGACCGATTTGCAGATGATATAAAAATGGGGGCATTTGAATCAGTAAATGTCCAAAATGACAATGAAATAGGAAAATGGTCAGAGCTGTGACATCTAGTGATTCAAATAGAAAAGAGAAATGTGTGACACATTTACTCGATAAACAGACTTTAAACACTAAGCATGATACCAAAGAGAGAATTTAACATAATGCTTAGTAAACCTGAAGCTAAGTATGTGTGACAATTTTGAATTATATGATGAGCAGTATGCGATAGTACATTGCATCTCTGGCATTACTAATGTTAAGGAGCACAGATCAGATGGAACTTTGATTACTATATCCATCTCTAGTTGCCAGTAGAAAAAAGGAAGTGGTAAAGTGCAAGAGAAAAGCCATGAGATAATCTCTTCGTTTGAAGTTACCAAGAAAGTTGAACTGTTCCTTCCCATAACCATTCCTTTACCATTCAGGATATGGTGGGACTTCGTATCAACCAGGTACGTTTCACAAGTACACTGAATGGTTTAATGGCTTTGGTGTCCTTTCAATTATCGATCAATACTTTGAGGCTAGTCACGCAGACTCTGGTAGAGGTCAGTGCATCACTGTTGAAGTTCAAACCTTACAGTTGCATGCTGTCTCAGGACTTCAGTGAAATTTAAAGTGTTTTAAGTCTTAGCACTGACTATATTTCATTCTCAAATCACAGCATAATGTCATCATACACAATAAGCTTGTTTTTTTCTTATAAATGACCAAATGCAGTTTGATGTTACCATTATTGTTTCCAACTCGAAAGCTTCTCAGATTTCCCAAATCTTTACTGCATTGCTATCTTGCAAATGCTCTTGCTGCTGTGTCAGATTTCTTAGAAATGTGACTTTAATTAATCTAATGTGTGCAAAATAGATGCCACATTTGCCTACGTAACAGCAAAGAAATTCATTGCTTGAAACCATAAAATATTCCCAAGGAATGTAATATGGCATTTTGTTAAAATAAACAGTTTTTCTTTGACTGTCCAAGCCTCTTTCTGTTGCATTCCCAACTAGCCACTAGATGATTTTAAAGAGTTCATTTTTCTTAACTTGGTTATCTATTCTGTTTCCTTGAACTCTAGTTCACTTCCTGTAGTGATTTCTGCGCAATATGCACAAACAGGGTACCATACAACTCATTCACATTCTGCAGTGAGGCTACTTTCAACTGAAGTAGTGATACCCTGCTTTGTGGTGTTTTATTCGTTCATGGAATGTAGGTGGTGTTGGTTTGGTTAGCATTTATTGCCTGTTCCTAATTGCCCAGAGTGCAGTTCGAAGACATCTGTATTGCTGTGGGGCTGGAGTAGCATGTAGGCTAACTCCGGTAAGGATAACAAGTTTCCTTTCCTTATGGATGTTAGTGAACCAGAGGGGTTGTTCTGCCAATCAACAATGCTTTCGTGGTCACCTGTAGACTCTTAATTTTAGATTTCCGTTGAATTCAAATTTCACCATCTGACTAGATTTTAATCCTGGTATAACACCACTTCACGTTGCTTCGTTGTATTTCTATCATTTGTTGCTAGAAGTTAGTTTTGGCAATTTTCATTGACATGGGTCTTGCTTAGTCTGTGTGGTATATATATTTCCAGCAATAACAAGATTATTGATATTGCCCTTGTCTATGTTGTAATTCTACTGATTCCTTGAATACAGTTTTTGATTTCTGGCCTGACTAAAAATGCAAATTTTATAGAATCCCTGTAGTGTGAAAAGTCCCCCTGACTCTCTGAAAATCATCCCACACAGACTCACCCCCACGGTATCCCTGTAACCCTGCATTTCCCATGGCTAATCCAACTAACCGGCACATCTTTGGGAGGAAGCCAGAGGAAACCCATGCAGACACCAGGAGAATGTCTGTGTGGAGTTTGCAGTCACCCAAGACTGGAATTGAACCTGGGTCAAAAACAGAAGTTGCTGGAAAAGCTCTGCAGGTCTGGCAGCATCTGTGAAGACAAATTCAGAGTTAACATTTTGGGTTCAGTGTCCCTTCCTCAGAATGAGGAAACCCAAAATGTTAACTCTGAATTTGTCTTCACAGATGCTGCCAGATGTGCAGAGTTTTTTCAGCAACTTCTGTTTTTGTTCCTGATTAACAGCATTTGCAGTTCATAGAAGATCATTGTTGAAGGTGGGATTGCAGGTGCAGCAGGTGATTAAAAAGGCAAATGGAATTTTGTCTGCCATTGCTCGAGGGATGGAGTTTAAAAAGCGGGGAGGCTATGCTGAAGCTGTATAGGGTCCTGGTGAGGCCACAGCTGGAGTACTGTGTGCAGTTTTGGTCTCCTTACTTGAGAAGAGATATACTCACATTTGAGGTGCTGCAGAAGAGATTCACTCGGTTGATTCTAGAGTTGAGAGGGTTGGACTATGAGGAGAGACTGAGGAGACTGGGATTATACTCATTGGAATTCAGAAGAACGAGGGGAGATGTTGCAGAAACGTATAAGATTATGAAGGGAATAGATAAGGTGGAGGCAGGGAGGTTGTTTCCGGCAGCAGGTGAAACTAGGACTAGAGGGCATCGCCTCAAAATAAAGGGAAGCAGATGTAGGACTGAGGTCAGGGGGAACTTCTTCACCCAAAGGCTTATGAATCTGTGGAATTCCCTGCCCAGTGAAGTGGTTGAAGCTACCTCACTGAATGTTTTTAAGGCAAGGCTAGATAAATTTTTGAACAGTAAAGGAATTAAAGATTATGGTGAGTGGGTGGGTAAGTGGAGCGGAGTCTCAAAGATCAGCCATGATCTTATTAAATGGCAGGGCAGGCTCAAGGGGCCAGATGGCCTACTCCTGCTTCTAGTTCTTATGTTATAGAATCCCTACAGTGTGGAAACAGGCCCTTCGGCCCAAAAAGTCCACACCAAGCCTCAGCTTCCTACCCAGATACATTCCCTATAACCCACCTAATCTACACATCCCCGAACGCTACGGGTAATTTAGCATGACCAATTGACCTACCCTGCATGTCTTTGGACTGTAGAAGGAAACCGGAGCACCCAGAGGAAACCCACGCAGACCCTGGGACAATGTGCAAACTCCACACAGACAGTCGCCCGAGGGTGGAATCGAACCCAGGTCCTAGTGCTGAGACAGTAGTGCTAACCACTGGGCCACCCCAAATAAAGATAACAAGTTTCCTTTCCTTATGGATATTAGTGAACCAGATGGGTTGTTCTGCCAATCAACAATGCTTTCTTAGTCACCTGTAGACTCTTAATTTTAGATTTTTATTGAATTCAAATTTCACCATCTACCATAACCAGATTTTAATCCTGGTATAACACCACTCCACCTTCCTTCGGTGTATTTCTATCATTATAAATTGTAAAGGACAGCAAATCACAGAGAATGGATGGGAAGAAAGGTAATAATTTGTCAACACTCAGCCTTGGTTCAAGATCTCAGAAACATAGAAACAGCTCAGCATTGTACTGTCCAGTACTTAGGCTATTCTGTCTGTCTCCAACTCTTTCAGTCTGACCAATTTCATTCATCCATTCTTGCCCCATAAGTTTAAATGTTGTCTCCTTTAAAATGTTTAAACAATTCCTTTCTGAAAGTACTTATTGAGTTTATTTCCACTACCTCATCAGGAAATACATTCCAAACGCTATTCATTTATAAGAAAAAGGAGTAGGCCATTTGCTTCCTTGCACCTGCCCCATCCTTCAATATGATCATGGCTGATTTATCCCAAGGCTTAACTCCTGCCATCTCAAATCCCTGCTGGTTCAAATATCTACCTCATCTCTAAATACTTCCAGTAACCTGGACTTTGTTATGGTCTGGGCTAGAAAATTCCAGATTTTCACTGCTGTTTGGGAGAAGAGATTCCTTTGCATCTGTTTTAAATGAGTTTTTTTTTTATTCTGTAACTATGTACCCGAGTTCAAGACTCTCCACTAGTGGAAATATCTACTGTCAAGTCCTCTCAGACTCCGTACATTTCAAGAAGATCGCCCCACATTCTTCTTAAATCTAATAATAAAGGCCCAAATTTAATCCATAGAATCTCTACAGTGTGGAAATAGGCCATTCGGCCCAACAAGTCCACACTACCCCTCTGAAGGGCATCCCACCCAGACCCGTTCCCTTAATTTCCCATGTCTAACCAACCTACAATAAAAACCCTAGGCAGTATGGGCAATTTAGCATGGCCAATCCACCTACCCTGCACATCTTTGGACTTTGGGAGGAAACCGGAGCACACGGAGGAAACCCACGCAGACCCAGGGAGAATGTGCAGTTAACAGACAGTGACCCGAGGATGGAATCGGACCCAGGTCCCTGGCGCTGTGAGGCAGCAGCGCTAACCACTGAGCCACCGTGCTGCCCGATGACCAGTCAACCCATTCAGCCCAGGAATGTGATCATTGTGTGAGAAAGTAAAACTAAAGACTGGAGGACTATAACCAAAAGTGAATTGGCATCAAAAGATTGAAAGGAGCAATACTAGAAGGAAACATGTCAGCATTTAATAGCAGTCGGCACGTGAAAGTGAAACTATTTCCCAAAACCATTTTCCTCCTCTTTCCAAGTATGTTTATTTTTTTTAAGTGTTCAGTTCCCATTGTGATTGATAAGGTTCCATACTCACTTGCTGTACTGTTTTCCATACTGTGACAGATATTTGTCTAGCAGAATTCCATTTAACCTTGTCTAAGCTCTTAAAAATGTTCCCAAGTTTGTAACATTTTCTTCATAAAGCGAGACGATTCCTGAACCTTTTGCCATAAAAACCTTTCTTAATTTTATACACTGCTGGCTGATCCATTCCTTAACCTCTCTATTCCAAGGCACAGAATCACAAATTTTGATCATAACCATCCCCCTTACCATCCATGCGAATCCACGTTTTCATTTCTAGAACAGTGCCATCGATGGGATTGAATCCAATAACTATAGCTTTAATATTAGCGATTTTCTTCCCATAAAGTTAATGCTCTTGCTGATGAAATTTGTATTGTTCTCAAAATCAACCTGTTTGACAAAGCTTTTGACCTTCAATGCTAATATCGCTGTGATTCAGTATCAAATTATGCTTCGTTGTGCTCCTCTGAAGTGCTTGGAGGTAAGACTGTTAAAGGTGCTATACAAATACAAGTTTGTGTTCTTGTTGAAAGGCCTCACTATCAGTGGGAGGAGGATTGGAGAGAAGACCATTTGAAGGACCAATCCCTTCCTTTTCCTCAGGGAACTGATGTTGGATGATTTGCCGTTAGGGAGCTCCTTGCACTGATGCTCAGAGTGGCCTGACTGTTGCACTATTTTAGGCAGCAATGAGGAAAGTTATGATACACCCAGGCTCACGATCACTGCAGTTCCAAGTCTATGATTGCTGGTCTGGCTGATTATTGACATTAGTGAGTCTCTTCCAGGAAACGAGCCAAGATAACCATCAACCTTAGCTCTCAGAACTACTGGTGGATGCATGGGGCAAACGGTGACATCTTAAAATTTACTTATATCCATTACAAAAGCCCCATGCTTGACAACATGGGTAGTCCCTTTTACTTTTGTAGGTGGTAATTGGCCTTTGGGTTGGGGGGAGCTGGCCAGCACTGTGCAGCACATTGTAACCCTATCTTCCCTGTTGAGGTTTCCTCTGTCTTTCCACAGGCCAACCTTTTATTACACTCTTCTCCCATCCAGTCCACAAGAGGATGGTGGTGGCGGGGGTGGATAGTAGCAACTTTACCCACTTCTTCGCTACACGCTGGTTCCCATTCCTTTGGAATGAATGTGGACAGTGATGAAGGGTCTAGGTCCGAAATGTCAGCCTTCCTGCTCCTACGATGCTGCTTGACCTGCTGTGTTCATCCAGCTCTACACCTTGTTATCTCTACTTGCCTGTGATGCAGTTTCTGACCAGGCTCACCAGGGAGTGGCTGGATTCCCCTTCCATGACCCAGTCCCCCCACCACATCTTCAACCCTCCCCCAACCAATCCAGATGCTCAGGCTGAGGTCTAGGGTCTCAATTGCTGTTCCTGCTGAAATCAGCCATCGAAGACCACCCCAATTCATAAAGAAATGTGCAAGTAATGAGAAGCAACCATAGTAACAGTGTAACATCTAATTTTCTTTGAACCACTCAGTCCATCTTATGTCTCATGACCAACAGGACATCAAAACAAGTAGTCTTCGTTCATATAATTACAAATTGTCAACACTCTGAATTACAAAGGCAAATTCCTTCCAAATATTTACATATACAAAAGAGTTTTACATATAATACAGAATCTGTAAATGTCCACAGCATAGAAATTTTACATACTTTTCATTAGGTTATGGTGATTGAGAACTTAGTGTGAAATCTCCATTGTCAGTTGTGCCTTGCTGGACAGCTTTTACAAGCTTTCCTTGATTGGATGTGATCTACACACTGTTGAAATGTTGGTCATTACAATGGTTCACTGGCTCTAATGTATATACTGGAATTTACGGTGTTCAGTTTACCGGTGTAAAGATACATTGATAAAGATAAATAATCCCAGAAAATGCTTGAAGTACAGTGTAGACCGGTAATGCCCAGGTTAACAGTTCAGGTAGACCCCTCGTATTCGAGTTCAGTGGGGAACACTCTTTCTTCTAATAGAAAATCAAACGGTTCAAGTCCCAATCTCTTTGTGAGCACGACATTGAGGCTTATGCTGTGGTGTAGTTCTGAGGTTTGAATGGCAAGTGGTCATGACTGTTGGGATCCCCAGAATCTATCTTCCTGATTTTAAATTTACACGCCGACTAGGTCCTCTGATGCTGCTTGGCCTTCTGTGTTCATCCAGCTCTACACCTTGTTATCTCAGGAGTGGAGTGGATCTCTATTTTACATCCTGCCCGATTTTGTGTTCCATTAAGGTCAAAATTGGGCCTTAAAAGTCAGTCAGCTCCCAACCACAGATTGTATGATCAAGCTTATACTTGCCCACAATGAGGCAACGGCCAGTAGATGGCAACCAAAAGTAGCAATTCTGGTTAAACTTTAACCCTCTGCCCGTTGATGTCAGGCCACTGAAACCAGTAGCAATCTCTCTTTTGTTCCATAATCTATTTGCCTCCCATTTATCCATCAACTGTATGTCCAGTGCAATGATTAGCATGAAAACAACCACATCTATTGCAAGAATTCCCTCCATAATGGCATTGTGGGTCAACCTATAGACATGGACTGCAGCAGTTCAAGAGGGTAGCTCACCACCACCGTCTCAAGGTAACTAGGGATGGGCGATAAATGCTGGCCCAGCCAGAGACAACCACATCCCACAAACGAATAAGAAAAAAGGTTGAACATGGTACAATTTTGTCCCAATCATTTCTGCCTGAGCTGGTTCATTTTTCTCATTGCACGTTATGGAGGCCCTAATAGGAGTTGCTAGCCCTCTGGGTTTGCCCTGGAGCTTCCACAAATAAGATTTCCAAACCATAATCTTTTGCCTTGCCCCCAGCAGCATTCTCCTCTTGAGAGAAAGGAACCTCAGCCAGCCAATCTTTTCTAATTGATGTTACCAGGATACTATTCCCAAAACATGTACATAAAAATACTTACCAGCAAGGGGCCAGTTGTTAGAGACTAGGTATGGAATCCCTAAGAGAAATTGCTGTGTCCATTTGTGGGATATGTTAGGACTTGCTGATGGTCATCTTTAAAATTATGAAAGGATCTGATTGGGTTTGTGTAAAACAATAATGGGTTGAATCTTATGGAGTTTTGGCTAAGTCTGAGTTGCATTGAGTTTTTTTTTTGAAGAGGGATTTCTAGCACATTTTCTCACTGTGCCTTACTTCACCTCATTCATTATCTTACTCCTTATGTGGAGAGCGTCCTGACTACTGTCCCCGAGTGAGTGACGGCCGTGTCCAAACCTCTTTAATGCTATTGGAAGCTGCCCTGGACATAGCGAACCAGGATCCCATGGTTTTCAAATCAAGTTTTCTCATTGTCTAGCTTGTTTTTGGTGCATTTGGTAAGTTGGATGTTGAATATTAATGAGGGTGAGTTGGACTGCCAGGTGTCAAGCATTAATCCCCTATGATTGGTGACTCAGGGCTGCCAGGTGAGGAGCCAGCTGCTTGTCAATAGCAGAAAACATGGCGTGGGGGTACTGAGCACGTTGAGATCGGTCTCAACAGGTATCTCACTCAATTCTGTCATAAATCTCACCGTAACCCGTGTTCCTCAAGAGTGTCGGCCCCGTGCTTCTATTTGAAGCTAAGAGCAGAACGAGGGCCTGTAACTATCCCTAGCCACTAACAAATCTAACACTGAATTCACAAAAACTTTCATTGCCCAGAGAGTAGTTTGAATGTGGGATTCGCTGCCAGGAACAGGGGCTGAGAGGAACTGGCTAAATATATTTAAGGAAGGGGGAAAGTGGGGGTTAGGGATGCTACATAAACACATAACAGAGAAAGGTCGAGAGGATATAGTCAGAAGTCACACAACACCAGGTAGTACTCCCAACAGGTTTGTTTGAAATCACGAGCTTTTGGAGTGCTGCTCCATCATCACCTGACGACGTTCCGAAAGCTTGTGATTTCAAATAAACCTGTTGGACTATAACCTGGTGTCGTGTGACATCTGACCTTGTCCACCCCAGTCCAACACTGGCGCCTCCACATCGAAGAGGATATATTGAGAGGGTCAGAAGTAAGCAGAAGCTCAGGTGGAGTGTAAACACTGGCATAGACCAGTTGGGCTGAATGGCCACTTTCTGAGCTGTAAACACTGAGTCATACCCCAACAGATCCACAATGTCCAACCAATCCATAGGATTAGTCTTGTGATTGGTGCCTTTCTGTTAATTCTTTCTCACCTCTACAATTCCACGAGTGTTCATCTCTCAAACTGCCTCAGGTCAGAGGGCACCCTTCCCTAGAAAACCACACACATTTGTGGGCCAAGCTTGATAAAATTAAAGAAGCACATTTACCATTAGAGAAGGACATCAGTGGTTACTTAATCACCTTGGGTTAGTTTTAGCAGATCGATAAATGGATAAACTTCCTCTTTGTTATGAGGCAGGGGAGGGGGCTACAGTGAGATTGTGGGCAAAAAAATCCAGACTGGGCATTTCCCTCAGCATTGGACCTTCCCATTGTTTTAAGAGAAGGAGGGATATGAGATTTGGATAGACGGCACCTCTCTCTCACACCTGAAGGAAGGTATGTGATAAGCAAAGGATCGCGGGGAGGTTAATTTAATTAAAAATATCTACAATCCATAAATCCTGTGCAAATTATTCCTCACTTTCTTATAAACATAACACTTGGAACCAATAGATGAAGATTACAGACAGTCAGTATTTTCTAAACAATACTTCAGGGATTTGTACTTAAAGCGGCAGGTATAATTCCTGATGGCTGTAAAATGGGCACTGGCTCATTCCAGCTGTGGCTGTGCCTGTTTGGGTGGTTTTTCTTTTGTGTTTAGCACAGTCACACACACACAGCCAATGAAAGTTCAAGCTTTCAAACAGAGAAATGTAATCTACGTTGCTTCCCCTGTTAAAACATGGTTTTTCGACTGGGGGGTTGGGGTGGGGCAGGAGGGGAATGTATTCTGGGATTTATAGCAGTTTGCTGCACCTTAGAGAGAATGAATGAAAGTGTGTTGCACCACAAGCAAAGATGAATGACCTGACAGACAGGAAGGTGCACACGATGACTGCCCAGTGTTTTTCCAGTTGGTGTCACCTGGTTATTGTGAGAGTTTGCACCTTCTCGTGTTTAACATTTCTGAGATTTCAATGTTCTATGCCTTTTTTCGACGACTGCTCAATAGATCCATTCCCAGCGGCCATGGCCGCTTTCCTGCGACGGTATGCAGTTTGGAAAAAGCCAATCTGTGGGGTAAAGAAATGAAATGAGAGAATTAATCTTAAGGCAGCGGGATTCAGATCAGAGAACTGATGCTTAAGTGTCAGCCTAGCCTGGCCCTTGTCCTGCTCAGCCCTGTTATAAATAAGGGGTGTGGGGACTTTTCTGGGCATCTGATGACAAAGGGCTAACAGCTGCAGGCCATTCAGTCCTTTGAGCTCAATCAAATTCGATCACTGCTGGTCTGTATCTTTCTTCCACCAACTTCTCTTGCTCTTAATACCCTTATCATCGAACTAAAGTGTACCAAACTTGCAATGCCTATGGAATTCCAGTTCCCAGAGAACATTGGAGGCTGATACATTGAACATTTAAAGGGAAAGATAGATTTTTGACACCCCATAAGGGAAACGGGGGTTATGGCTTAATTGTGTTCCTGTATTTATGGTGTAATGGTCCTGGCATCTTTCAGATGTTGCAAAGCTGAACAGCTTTTGTCAGTGGCTCTCTGAGACATGTCTGATATCTTGGTTTCTTGGTCACTGTGTTATATGTTGTCTTTTTGATATTCCTTTTGGTGCCAGCTGCAGTACCATGATACAGTCACTGTCACATCCAAATGCTGTCCTTGTGGAAGAAAGTGAGTTTGGAAGATGCTGTCAAAAGGAAGACCAGCAACACATCCTGCACACAGCCCCAGTTTGTTGCTAAAACCTGTTCCACATTACAAACAGCAATGATGGGACCAGGCAACAGCTAGAGAGTTGGCGAGAGTCAGTGTATCTGACTGCTGAGCAGTCACTACGTGGAAAGCAATTCAGTACAAACTTAGTATTATTTCCAAAGGCCTGATGGGTTGCATTATTACAGAAAGTATTTGCCGTGTTGTGATCTCAACATAACTGACACAGCTTTCATTTGGGACAGCCAACTGCAAATAAAACTCTCATGAACGCATGCAATGAAGAGATATGCTGTGGTCATCACAGTCCCCACCTTCTGAAATGGAGGCCACTCAGAGTTAGGATGGATAAGCTTGCTCGCAATGCTGGAAGGTCTAATATTCAGGCTCTGGTGAAATACTCCACTTACCTTCCATAAAGCGAGAGTGAGCAGTGCAAACAGGAGAAGGCCTCCTAACGAACTCCCAATTATAATCCAGATGGAAACCTCAGACTCGTACTGCTTGGTCACATGAAGTGTGATCTGGAAGGAGAGGTACAGGCAAATTATGACGGGAAGGTGCTGTGTTTTTTATCTCCAATGAATCCTTCCTCCATATTACACAGACTTCAATATCTCATCAATGACAACTCGTCATTGGGGGCCCTTGCCCCACCTTATTTGGACAGACTTCTTTTGCTGTGTCCCAGTTCGCTGTAATTGAATTAAAGCTCGTTCCTCCATTTGACCAGGGAAGTCTGATCCTTTCATCATCAAATGGTCGGATATTTGGAGCTTCATTCGGGAGATGAGAGATCACTCTCACCTGGCAGAAGAATCATTAACAAGGGGACATCATCTTAAAATTGGAGCTAGGTTGCTTAGGGGTCAAACAAAGACTGAAGTTGCTGGAGAAATCAGCAGGTCTGTGTGGGAAGAACGTAGAGTTAATGTTTTTGAGTCTAGTGACTCTTCTTCAGAACTTAGGAGCCGAACAAGGCAACAATTCCTTTACGTAACATTTAGAAGAAATGTGGAATTTTTGTCTCTAGGGTGCTGCATGTCATATGGAGCTTCTGATATTGAGGTCAAGAGATATGGGAAAATGGTGCTGAGGTGTAGGTCAGCCATGGATAAAATTGAATGGTCAAGGAGATAGACTTGTACTTTGGTCTGGTCTGAGCTTACTTTAAGGCTCAGTTTATTCCTGTTCCCTGCAGTGTTGAACATAACTGCTGTACTCCACCAGAAATCTGGATGTAGTCAATGTAATTCAACTCATTATTCTCTCTATATACACCACTAGTAAATTTTTCAAAGTCTCACAGAACTGCTTTCCTCACTTGGGAGAGTTGACCAGTAGAGGTTTATCTTCTCTCAGGCAAGGGGAAGAGGTTGAGAAGGAGAAGTTACCTTCACGGTGCCTCAGCCAGTGATGGGAATTGAACCCACACTGTTGGTGTTAACTCTATGTTGCAAAGCAACTGTCCAGCTAACTGACTCCCATATGCCACTATGACCAAATACAAAGTGTTGCTCCCTTCATGGTTTCTGTCTCAGACTCTCTCACGTAGTTCTGCTCATGTCACAACGATCAGTTATATCACTAACTGACTAACATCAACTCCTTCCCTGTCATGGGCTTCCCCCTGTTTTTTAATGTTCTAACATTTCTACACAGTCACGGAATGCTGCCTGGTCAGAAATATCATACTTCAAATGAGACATGATCTGTGCGAGGAAGAAAAACCTGTGATGTGAGTCATAAGCGTAGTTAGAGACTCATACAGCACAGAAACAGACCTGTCAGTCCAACTATTCTATGCTGACCATAATTCCAAACTAAACTAATCCCACCTGCCTGCACCTGACCCATATCCCTTCAAACATTTATTATTTATGTACTTACTTAAATATCTTTTAACTGTAACTGTACCTGCAACCACCACTTCCTCTGGAAGTTCATCCAACCCACAAACCACTCCCTGTGTTAAAAAAAAACCCTCATATCTTTTTAAAATCTTTCTCCTCTAACCTTAAAAATATGCCCCTTAGTCTTGAAATACCACACCCTAGGGAAAAGACACCTGCCATTCACCTTATCTATACCCTTCATGATTTTATAAACCTCTGCAAGGTCATCCCTCAACCTCCTATGCTCTAAAGAAAAAACGTCCCAGTCCATACAGCCTCTCCCTGTAACTCAAACCCTCCATTCCTGGCAACATGCTGGAAAACCTCTTCTGAACCCTCTCCAGCTTAATAATATATTTCCTACGACAAGGCGGCCAGAACTAGACACAGGACTCCTGAAGAGGCTTCACCGACGTCTTGTAACAACCTCAACACATCAACCCAGCTGCTATACTCAAAGGTCTGAGAAATGACAGTGGTTAAAATGTGGTTGAAATCCTGGAAAGGTGAGATTCAAACAGACCAAACACATTTAAAAAGAATTCTTTCACACGGGATGTGTGTATCACTGGCAAGGTCAGTTCTTTTTCACTATTCCTATTGGGCCTTGAGAGCTGTAAAAAAATGATCCACATTGCTGTTGGTCTGGAGTTCTTATGTCAATCAAAAAGGAAGGATGACAGATTTCCTTCCAGAGTTCAAAAGTTCTTTTGCGAGGGCTTGTCGTGATTATTTTTTGAGCATACTTTTGGATTTTCTGGGGGCTATCTTTTGCTTTACAAGAGTTCCTTTTTCGTTCTCACAAACTGTTTTATTAGATTATGACACAGCACAGTTACAATACTTTCTGTATTTGTATAGACAACATATGGGTTATTTGGACTCGCATGCAAAAAAGAACTGGAATAATTTGCCAATACCCTCTATAATCATCAACTCTCCATTAAACATTTAGCCACAATACAAAAGGAATGCACTAATTTCTTAGACACTGCAC
>JAHRHZ010000047.1:13137689-13213044 GCA_024137785.1 Ginglymostoma cirratum | reverse complement strand
TATTTATTTCAGAACCCTCTTCCCCTCCCCCTTTTCTGATGACGGGTCTAGGCCCGAAACGTCAAGCTTTCCTGCTCCTGTGATGCTGCTTGGCCTGCTGTATTCATCCAGCTCCACACCTTGTTATCTAAGTTAGTGACAGATTTCTTTCAAAATAATTCAGACACTTCTACCCACGAGCATCTGTTATGATAAAAACACTTTCTGTGGTCATGTTTAATGTGTTTTTACTGAACATACACAAGCTGCAAAACATAAACCCAACAGTTACTACACCTCCAATCACAATCTAACATTTAAATATAACAATCAGTACAGATCCATTGTATTTTTTCACTTATTATTATTCCACGTATAAGTTAGATTCCACACGCCTTTACGAGGAACTCATGACCTTGGGGAGTTAAAGTTTTCATGGACCGCGGCGAGCTGAGTGTTCCTTAGATGACACCTTTTAAACTGTTCTCTCTCCACTGCAACCCATTCCAATCCTGTCCCTCCCTCACAGCCTTCCTGCAGCCTCCTCCCCCCTAGAACCCACTTGTAGCTGCTGCTGTCCCCTCCCCTGCAGAAAAACTCTCATGTCTGGCAATTGGCAATTCTCGCCTCTGTTACACAACACCCTGACCAACCAAAGGTAGCTCTCGATTCTACCCATTAACCCCTGGAAAATGGTTCCCTTGGCAGCATTCCAAAACTCTTCCCTGCTCCTCCAATCACAGTGTGACTGGGAGCAAGGGCAGGCCATTCAGCCCGCCAAGCCTCTTCTACCATTCAATATGATCATGGCCGATCCTATACCTCAATGTCAGATCCCCACTTTCTCCCCATACCCTGTAATACATATAAAATCTAAAATATAATCTGTCTGTTGAATATCTTCAGGGATTTGGCCTCCACAGCCTCTTGTGGGACTGAATTGCACAGATTCACTACCCTTGGAATGAAGAAATCTCTCCTCATTTCAGTCCTAAATGGCCAACTGCGTCCCCTGAAACTGTGTCCCCTGATTCTAGACTCCCCTACCGAGAGGAAATGCCATCTGGTCTGTCCAACTCTTCCATCCTTCTAAACTCTAGTGGATCCAGGCATAGCCAAACCAGTCTTTCCTGGTAGGACAGTCCTGCTATCAATGATATCGCAGGCTGTTTCTCTCCCACGTTTGCTGCTATGGTTTCACTAACAAAAGCAAATCTCATCACCATTTCCTTCCATTCTGTTTCCTCCAATTGGTTAGCCCTGAGAAAATTTTCCTACAGACTGGGGGACTCTTAGGCCACTGCCCCTGTGTACTCGTGAGTGTTGCTTCTTTCTCTAAAGGACACCAATGGCTAATAGCGCGCTGCTGTTTATGGGAGCTTGCTGTGCAGAAATCGGCTGCTGCATTTCCTACATTACAACAGCGTCTACACGTCAGGAAACAACATTAGGTTGTCGCTGGTTGCAAAGTGCTTTGGGACGTCTTAGGATCATTTGATTTGATTTATTATTGTACAGGCAGATCATACCATACAAAAGTGCATTAGGGTGACAGAACATAGTGAGGAATACGGTGATACGGCTGCAGAGAAGGTGCATAAAGAGCGAGGTCAGTATTAAATTTGAAATTTGAGAGGTCCATTCAGGGGAAGAGGCTGTTGCAAAATGCACAGTGGTTAGCACTGCTGCCTCACAGTGCCAATGACCCTGGTTCAATTCCAGCCTCAGGTGACTGTCTGCAGTGGAGTTTGCATGTTCTCCCTGTGGGGATCTATATGGGTTTTTTACGGGTGCTCGGGTTTCCCCCACACAGTCCAACTGTGTGCAGGTTAGCTGGATTAGCCTTGCTAACTTGCCCTGTAGCGTGCAGGCTAGATGGGTTAGCCATGGTAAATGGGATAGAATAGGATGCTCTTTGCAGGGTCAGTGTAGACTTGATGGGCCAAATGGCCTCTTTCCGCACTGTGGGCATTCTACAGTTTTGTGTTCTTTAATTTCTTGTGATTGGGTTAATTGTTTTGAGGTTTATCCACCAGAGGTCAGCACTGCACCAGCTGAAACCAAAATGGAGACGGAAGCTGCCCCATCTCCCTGCAAAACTGGAATGCCAGTCAGGTTTGCTTTTTCTTATTGTGAGATGTGGACATCAAAGGCAAGGCCAACATCCCTTCCCCATCCCTAATTGCCCTCTACAGCAGTCAACCAATTTGCAATGTGTTTGGAGCTACATTTGGGTAAAGACGACAGATTTCTTTCCCAAAAGGACATTGGGGGCCAAGTCATGACTTTGAGAATTCTACTGGGTTATTAAAGCTTTTATTTCCTTACTTGGGATTGTCTAAATGCAGATTGAGAAAACAACCTAAAGGCAATACATTAAAAAAAGCAATAAGATTTACATTTACAGTACAGAAAGCTTTCCTTTTCAGAAAAATAATGCGTTAAAGATATGACTGAGAGAGAAGTTGCAGGTCAGCAGATGTATCATATTCTGATGGTTGCAAAGTGTATGAGTTTGGTAGATTGGAGGTAGCTGTTACCCATTTGTTGATGGAGTAATTGTGCTCCCAGGGATAGTATTTTGGATGTAGACATTGCAAACTGCCAGCTGCACTAAAGTGCAATTTACAGTGAAATATAGTGTTGGGTTCATCTCCTTGACCCTCTCAGCAGCTTTCCTCTCTGTAAAAGCCCTGTTTTAATGACTGGTTCCTTGAAGGAAAGGGAATCTGATAGAAGTCTTCAAACTCATGAAGGTGGGGAGAGATTGATCCCGCAACAGCACCAAGAACAAGAGGGCATGGTTTTACAGTAAATAGTAAAAGAAACACAATAGATAGGAGCAAAAACCTTTGCCATGCAGTGACTGGTGAGGGTCTGGAATGGCATTGCCTCTGTGTGGTGAGGCCGGTTCAAGCGAGGAATTCAGACTGTTATGCGGAAAGGAAGACTGTGCAGGGTCACCAGGAGAAGGCAGGAAAATGCCAGGAGGGGATTGGATCTATCAGAGGGCTGGCGCAGACATGATGGGCCAAATAGCCTCTGGGAGTGACACAAAATTCTGTGATTTTGTCATTTCTCATCGTACTCCCTCCACTACAGCTAACTTTGAGCTCAACTCCATCCTGGCAGGTTAAAGCTTCCTTAGCCTAGTACACGGTTATCTCCCCATTCGGAAAGTCCAGGCTGTGACCTGGGACAGAGAATACTGACTGACTCACCTCCCGGCTCCTTGCCTCCTCTTTGAGAAACATTGTTCTGGGCTCCCAAATGTCCAGTGTTGCTGTTGTAATGAGTAGCAGAGACCTAAACCTGAGCTGAAAATCAAGAGACAAAAAATAATGCATGGAAAACATTCAGTGTAAGAGAGTGGAGGCCAGTTTTCATTCTGGGTTCTCCTTGCCCCCCCACCCACCCCCAGCTCCCCACTGCCCTGCCCCCAGCTCCCTACAGCCCACGCCTGCCCCGCCACCCTCTCCCAGCTCCCCACTGCCCTGTGCCCCCTCACCACCCTCCCACAACCCCCTGCCCTGCACCTCCCCAGCTTCCCACTACCGTCCCCTAGCTCCCCACTACCCTCCCCCAGCTCCCTACCACCCTCCTCCAGCACTCTACTGCCTTGCCCCACAGCTCCCCACCATCCTCCCCCCAGCACCCACAGCCCTGTGACCCCCACCACCCTTCCCCTACTCCCCCCTGCCCTGTCCTGCACCACCAGCTCCCCACTACCCTCTCCCAGCTCCACACTGCCCTTTGCCCCCTCACCACCCTCCCCCATTCCCCCCTGCTCTGTCTCCCAGCTCCCCACTACCCTCACCCTGCTTCCCACTGCCCTGTCCCCCTAGCTTCCCACCACCCTCCATCTCTGCTCTTTCCATATAAAAAACATACTTTCTACTCAAGTATTTATTTAACCTTCCTATGGAAGGAAAAAGGAAGAGATTGCTTGACCTTTGCACTGAGGACAGTGGAAGGTCTGTGTGTGTGTGTGTGTGTGTGTGTGTGTGTTGGTGTTTTAATGAGTTCTACACGTTATGTAATCCATCTTGTGCGCTTCAAGGATTTACCAGCCCGCAAGCCAACAATTTCAGCTGGGCTTCGAAACATAATATTTATCCCACGTAAGGTTATTGTTCCATCAACTCATCTAGATTAAGGAAGGAAGGCTCATATTGAACCCATTTATTAAATTCCACTGATTTCAGCCTCTGTGCGGCAGATGGAAACTGAACTCCAGCGGTTTCCCTATCAGTTTTAACGATGATTTCAGGATTGTGGCTTTTGTCATGAAGCTTGTTTCTGCAACAGTGCAATAATGATACACAGTTTGCAAGGCAACTGCATGTGGCTTTGTCTCATTTTGAATGAAGTAACGCTGAAAGTATTTGGGATGTAAATCAATCCCAGGCACCATTAGCCCCTCTGAAATTATCCTGAAATGAGATTATCTGAAGGTTCTATGTGAAACTCCCAATGATTTTTACAGTTTGATATTTAGGAATTGAGTTGAAGGTTGAAGTTCACACCCAGGTGTAGAACTCCTGCCTCTCGATCTGATTCCCACTCTCCTCCTGCCTCTGGATCTGACTCCCACTCTAGAGACAGTTCCTTACGAATGGGATGGTACCTGTGCTGCAGTCTCTAGGATGAAATGTTAAACTGAGGCCCACTCTCATCCTGCTCAGGCTGGTGCAAAGGAAAGACTTTCAATTACCTGACAAGTTTCACCGTCTCAAGGCATTCTGCTCTTTATAGCTAACTTTCTGTCTCTGTTTGCCTCACTGACAAGCCAGGGTCTCACATGGCTCAATGGGAGTCTCATCAGGGAAGTTTCAAGAAGATCCCTAAATAGTTTCTGCTCTTGTCCTGCCATCACCAAGCCCCAGTTTGGAGCAGTTTCTTCGGGAGGTTGGTTTCAGATTGCAAACACCACCCCTTGCCATTTGGAGCTGGTCAGGAGTATGTCAGGCCTCAGTCCTGGACAAGTTGTATCAAAGCGTGGTGCTACTTTGGGACCATCTTGCCTGCCTCTGGATTTGTCGGACTTTGTGAGGGCGCCACTGGAAGCACTTCTGTCGAAGTCTCTGCAGCCACTTGGAGCACAGACATCACTGTTGCCCAGTAAGCCACAACCTTAGTCTCAGGTTACAGATCCTGGTCCTCAGATACTCTCTTGAATATCCTGGCTTGTCATTTGGGAAGGCACCAAACACATCGAGAGACTCTGTTGGGAATGTGCAGAGGTGAGCCTGAGCTGAGAGAGGCAGCATACAGACCTCCAAATAACTCCTCTACCCAACCCTTCATGGACCACGTGCTCCACATGTGACAGAGTCTGCAGGTCACTATATTGGTCTTCTCAGCCACCTCAGAACTTTGGCAGGAGGAAGTCATCTTCAATCCTGAGGGCCTCCATCACAGTTCGTTCAGTTTTGAGCTGTAGCCATTGCTGTAATGTGGGACAAGTGGCAACCAATTTGTGCACAGCAAGCTCCCATAAACAGCAACCAGATGATCAAACAATGTAATTAGGGAATAAATAGAGGGCCAGGCTACCTGGAGACCCTCCTTTGCTCCTTTACTGAGCAGGAGATCTCATTTCTAGCTGACAGCACAAACAGGACCTCAATTTCCTGTCCTTTCTGAAGGGTGGCACCTCCAACAGTGTAGCTCTCAGTCAATTGGACACTGGGAAGCATCAGCTGGGGTGGCATGGTGGCTCAGTGGTTAGCACTGCTGCCTCACAGCACCAGGGCCCTGGGTTTGATTCCAGCCTCGGGCTGTGTAGAGTTTGCACATTCTCCCCGTGTCTGCGTGGGTTTGCTCCGGGTTCCTGCCACAGTCCAGAGATGTGCAGGTTAAGTGAACTGGCCATGCTAAATTGCCCGTAGTGTTCAGGGATGTGTAGATTAGGTGGGTTATAGAGGGATGGGCCTGGGTGGAATGCTCTGAGGTCGGTGTGGACATATTGGGCCGAAGGGCCTGTTTCCACACTGTAGGGAATCTATGAATGGTCAACTGGGATTAGAAGCCCAAACCATCTTCAGTCAGGAGTGATAATGCTTTGCCAAAGAGCCAGAGCTGATAGGTGCGAGTGAGGACAGATATCACCAACAACGAAACAAGATGTTTCTGACACGAGTGCACAATTACAGGGTCCCTACTGAGAAAGGCCAAGTCTTGGATAGACCTGGGTTGTGTGGACGGAAAGAATTTGCAAAGGGCTGGATTATGTACTCACTGCCATCAGTGAATCAGTCACGAGTCTGCCAGAAATGTGGATGGAGTATTCGTCACTGGTTTTAAAATTCCTCACGTCACACAACAGGAGACTAAATTGAGAGTTGCCGGCATCCTGTTAGATCATAAATATTGGAGGTTAGGACTCGCCGTGTGAACACAGACTATAGAAAATGCATCAATTGAGACTAGAGTGGAATGGTAATAAGTAGTAAGTTGAGACAGCTCTAACAGATTACAGATTCTGGATAGTGTTTAGATTCTAGCATGAGTTCATCATAAAAATATTTACAAGGAGAGAAAAGCATTTTTAATGGTAAATGATCTTGTCTCATCTGAGGCTTCTATTTTTAGCTTCTTTCCTCTTCCTTTTTTTTCCCTTTCTGAGCTCCTGAAGGTCAAGGGTTAGGCTCTGGGTGCAATTCCACAGAAAACAGGACATCCCCAACCCCCCCACCCCCACTCCATGTCTCCCGTGACCAGGTCCAGTTAAGCAGAGTCCTGCTGTTGAAGGCACAACAGCTATCCTTGATATAATTTCAAATAAATCAACCAACTGCGGACACTGGATATCTGAAACAAACAAACATAAGGATTGCTGGAGAAACTCCGGAGATCAGATAGCATCAATGGAGAGAAAAACAGAGTTAACGTTTCGAAAAATTAACCCTGTTTCTCTCCGCACAGATGCGGCCAGACCTGCTGAGTTTCTCCAGCAATATCTGTGTTTGTTAGCTTCAGCCATTCTGAATAGACAGACCCCTCCTTGCAACCACACTCACTTGTGCCCTCACACTGAAACTCTCACACTCATGCCCTCACACTGTCATACTCATGTCGTCAAACTCACTTCCATTATAACTACATGCTCTCTCCCAACCACACTCTCACAATCTCCCATGCTTGCTCACTTACTCACACACAAACACTTGCAACCACATTTGCATATGGACATTCACACAAACACACACACTCACACAGACACCCTCGCACACACATTCCCTCCTCACACATCCTCAATTATATCCAAACGCACACACAGCCACCAATTACATTCCCACACCCCTACCAACCAATCACTTTTCAAAATTTTATCGAACATTAGCACGGACGGCCTTGCACCGGGTGTGCCAGCTCTGTGGAACAACTTTCTCATTAATCTTTTCTCCTCTGCTGCCTATCCTGCACATTCTTTTCCTTTTCAACTATGTATCCGCTTCCTGTTTGAAAATTACATTTGAATTTATTTCCACTGCCCTTATAGGCGGTGAGTTACTGATTGTAACAACTTCTGGATTGAAATTGGAATACCCCACTGTATCTTTGGGGCTCCGCTGCTAACGGGAGCAGGTTCCTTGCCTGGGTTTTCTCCTGAGGAATTTGGGGTCAAGATACCAGGATTAAAGGCCAGTTGTAACAGCCTGATTAGTGGAATTTTATTCCAGGATGTTCGCAAGACAATTTGACTGTAATCCTGTTTGGAATACTCACTGGAGTGAAGGGCTGCTACATCATGATAATTTCTACAGTAAGGTACCGGTAACCATGACTGGAGCAGGGGAAGGCAGGGGGTACAGTTGGTGAAAAGTGGATTCAAGGTGCAATTAAATGTCTTTTGGGTGGGAATACAACAGGTAACAGTAAGGGTAGACTCTGTGGCTTTCTGAGTCAGCTTCATCATTCAGTAGAGAGGTGCGTTGGTGATAATCTCACTGGTCCAGTATACCAGAAGGCCGTGGTAATGCTCCGGGCAAGGAGTTCAAATCCCACCATAACAGTCGCAATATTTTTATATTAGAGTTGGAGAGTCATAAAGCTGTACAGAATGGAAACAGACCCTATGGTCCAACTTGTCCATACCGACCAGATGTACTAAATTAATCTAGTCCCATTTGCCAGTATTTGGCCCATATCCCTCCCAATAGTATACCCATTCAGATGCCTTGTAAATGAGGTAATCATACTGGCCTCCACTACCTCCTCTGGCAGCTCATCCCATACATGCACTGCGCTCTGTGTAAAAACGTTGCCCCTTAGGTCCCTTTTAAGTCTTCCCCTCTCACCTTAAACCTTTGCCCTCTAGTTTTGGACTTCCCCCACCTCAGGGAAAAGACCTTGTCTATTCACCTATCCATGCTCCTCATGATTTTATAAATCTTTATAAGGTCACCCCTCAGCCTCTGACACTCCAGGGAAAATAGCCCCAGTTTATTCAGCCTCTACCTATAGCTCAAACCTTCCAACCCTGGCAACATCCTTGTTAATCCTTTCGGAACCATTTCAAGTTTCACAACGTTGAATTGCATGCGGTATTCCAAAAGCGGCCCCACCAATGTCCTGTACAGCTGCAACGTGACTTCCCAACTCCTATACTCAATGCACTGACCAATAAAGGCAAGCGTACCAAACACCTTTTTCACTATCCTGTCTACCTGGGACTGTCTCTTATTAAAATCCGAAACTCATTTCTAGACCCTGTCTCTATCGTTGCTTATTGTAAAAACCCATCTAGTTCATTAATGTCCTTTTAGGGAGGAAGACCCTTCTGAAGAAGGGTCACTTACAAACATTCACTCCCTCCATCACCAAAGTTCAGTAGCAGCCGTGTGGACTATCTACAAGATACACTGCAGGAATTCACCAAAGCTCCTTAAACAACACCTTCCAAACCACAACCACTTCCATGTAGAAGGACAAGGGCAGCAGATACATGGGAACACCATCCCCTGCAAGTTCCCCTCCAAGCCATTCTCCAGCCCAACTTGAAAATATGTCGCTGGGTCAAAATCCTGGAAATCCCCCTCCCCCATAAGGGCAATGTGTGTCTCCCCTACAACATGTGGACTGCAGCGGTTTAAGAAGGCAGCTCACCACCACTTTCTCAACGGCCAACTAGGGATGGCCAATAAATGCTGACCCAGCCAGTGACCCCCCACATCCCATGAGTGAACCAAAAAAGGACTTGAAATGTTAAATCTACTTTCTCTCAACAGATACTGCCAGATCTGCTGAGTTTCTCCAGCAATTTCAGTGTTTGTTTCGGATTTCCAGCATCTGCAGTTGTTTTATCTGCTGCCCTTACCTGGTCTGGCCTACAAGTGATTCCAGACCTGCAGCAATGTGGTTGACGTTTAATTCCCTTCTGAAATGACATGGCAAGCTGGTCAGTTTCAGAGGGCAACAGATGTTGGCCCAGGCATTGACGCCCACATTCCATGGAAGAATAAAAGTTTAAAAAAGTGCGATTACGATCAATTTTTTTTTCCAGACCTAATCTCTGAGAGGCCAAATATCTGTTGCTTCCAGCCTTAGCATTAATCGATGATGGACCATCCACAGTCCTGTGGGGTAGAGAATTGCCAAGATTCACAACCTTCTGAATGAAGATTGTCTCCTCATCTCAGCAAGAAATGATTGACACCCGAATTCTGACAATGTAGCTTCATGAAATGGGCTAAGAAAACGGTTAGAATGTGGAGCTCATAAATCATAAAGGGATGTGACAGGCCAGTTCAAAATTCATTTTCCATTATAATTCTAATGATGGTGAAGGTATCCTGTGGAATAATATTTTATCTGGATTATTGTCAGTGTTAACAAGTTGGGAGAAGAATTCCACTTGAACGCATTAAGCATTCCAAAACAATAACCAACTGAATTTATATAGCACCATTAATGTCGCAAAGCACACATGGTACTTCACAGGAGAGCAGATAGAATATCTCACAATGAAATCTCATGCACTGTGCTGTTGTTAATAACTGTTCCCCATTGAGGGTGTGCGTCAATGGAGCACACAGCAATTGGGCACAGCACCCATGGGTGGGATGTTGGTCAGCACACCTATACCTGATCCTTGTTAGAGGTCAGGCTGTATATGTGGGAGGCTGAATGATGTTGGGCTAACATGAGATAACAGGCATGTAATGTGATCACTGGAGGGACAGACAATTACAGTCAGTGACTCTAGAGGAAGAAGTGGGGAGCAATGATACAGTGAGTGTATGATAACCTGAACATGTGAAATGAACGACAGAAGGATTAGAAAATAAACTGTTTACAGCATGTTCCTCTTGATAAATAGATGAAAGTCCCTGGCTAAGATCAAAGGCTCTGACTTCAAACAGTTTCGTATTCACATTAAAGTTCACATTTTACAGAAAAAAACAATGCCTCATTACCAGTTTCTCATAAGGCCTCAGATCCTCTGTGACAACTTGTCCTCTGGGAGGGAGCCACTGCTGCAGAGCTGTGTGACCAGTTAAAGTACACTGGATCCCATCTTGCTGCAAGATGTCAAACACAGTAACAAGGTAAATAGACACAGGAGTGTGAGGACTAAAACAGCACCTTCGCTGTAAGTGTCGAGGTGTCACATCAGAGAGACGGACTATCGAGCTGCTTGGTTAAGAGACTGGGAGGAGATGAGTAAAAACATATTGAGGTTCTGCAGAGGTGTTTAGAACAGCAGGAAGAGGAGCACAAAGGTGGAAGAGAACACCAGACAGTGGGTACGCAAACAGTGCAGAAGCTAAAAGGGGAAGGATGTCACTGCACTGTTTTTCTAGAGCAGAGAAGGCCGATTGAGGTGGACACAATTATGACGAGTACTGAAGGGGAGAAACTTTTCATCTTAATAGAGGGCTTAATAACCAGAGAATATAGCTTTAAGGTCAAGGGTGAAAGGATCAGAGGAGATCTAGGGGAGAATTTTTTCACCCAGAGACTGATGGGTATCTGGAATTTACCACCTAAAAAGGTAGTAGAGACAGGAGCCATCATAACATTTAAATAGTATTTAGATGAGTACCTGAAGGACCAGAGCTTACAGGGTTACAGACACAATGGGCTGAAGGGCCACTTATGTGCTGTAGAACTCCATGTCTCCAAGTAAACAAGGGGGAAAAGAGTGGGTGCTGATGCCGAGAGGGTGACATTCTGTGAGACTGAAAGAGGTTGGTATGCAGCGTAAACACTAACACAGATGATGAGTTGAACGGCCTGTAAATTCAATGTGAACAGAACAATGCAGACTTTCGAGTATCCTGACCCCACACTGTTGACAGAAGCTGAAGGAAGTTTATCTTCTCCTGATAACGGTGGCCTGTCGGAAAGGTTGTGTGTGATTTTTGTGCAATTGGTTATTGCACCTTTGGCAAACTGAGCTGCCAATATCTGAAGGAGCAAATTAGATCTGTACTGAAAACAACAAACCCTGGAGATCACAGCAGGTCAGACAGCACCTATGGAGAGAGAGAGCACACTGACGTTTCGAGTCTAGATGACTCTTCATCAGAGCTGAAGTGAATTTTAGTGGGGGTAGCATTTATACTATTTTTGTGGGGGGTGCGGTGGGCGGTGGAATGAGGTCGTGGTCAGGTGTAGTGTGCTGATGGAGAAAAGATGTTGATTTTGAGAATGGCAGAACAATGGTGTGTCCAACTGCCAAACTGGAAAGAGAAGACAATCCCACTGGGATGGAGGAAGGGAGAGAGGACATGGTGACAGAGAATGTAACAAGTAAAACTAAAAGAAAGGGAAGGAAATGGAGTTGGTTCACAATTTGCAGGTGTCAAACTCAATATTGACTCCAGAAGGTTGTAAAGTGCCTAGTCTGAAGGGGAGATGTTGTTCCTCCAGTTTGCGCTGTGATTCGCTGGAGCACTGCAGCATGCCAAGGACAGACATGTGGGTGTGCGAGCAGGACACTGTGTTAAAATGACTGGCTAAGGGAAGGATGGGGTCAGGCTGTCTTCCCGACCTGAGGTGTTCTGCAAAGCAGTGACCTAGTCTGCGCTTGGTTTCTCCAATGTACAGTAGGCCATATTGTGTGCAGCAAATATCATGCGTGACCACCCCCTCCCACCCACCAACTATAGCATAAATGCTGACCCCCTCCACATTTCACTTCAGTTCTGATGAAGTCATCTGGAATCAGATTGTTAATTTGCTCTCTGTCCACAGATGCTGTCTGACCCGCTGTGATCTCCAGCATTTGTTGTTTTCAGTCCAGTATCTGAAGCTGCTTCACTCAGAACCACTGTAGCACCCGATTCCGGGCAAGGTTTGAGCAGCGAGCATAAAGGCATGACCACTCTGCACCATCCAGTTAAACCAGCTTTGCACCATACTTGGTTAGGGGAGTGAGTCCTGCTGATCATTGACTAGTGACTCGGTTGGGTGAATGGAGGTCAGCTAAGAATGGGATTGGGAGAATGTGTTGTCGTTGAATGGCCTGGTGACACTCACTGCCCAGGTTGAAATAATCCTTCGTGTGCCCCCTCCAAATCAGCCCCATCAGGATCATGAGGAACAGAACTGATAAGAAACAGAGAGATAAAGCTTTCATGTTAGCAACACATAACAGTGTTAGTTAATATTATGTGCAGGGGTCTTGCAGATACAATGTATAAACCATCAGCTTTAAGGGGGATTATATCATCTGAAAATCCTTCATCGAGATCGCTCTCCTGGTAAGGAGTTTTACCATCAATACCAGTCTCATTAAGAGGGAATGTCACTAGTACGGACCGGTTATCCAATTGAGGAGAGCATTGGATGATTACCTGGAAAAATAGTGTGCAAGGATATCCAGAGAAAGCAGGAGATTGGCATGAGGTAACAGTGTCTATTTAATGAGTCAATATGATGGACCAAATGGCCTCTTCCTGTGCTGTAATACTTCTGCGATTCTGCTGCGCGAAATGCCTCTTTCTCTGCTGTAAATATGAAATCCATATCAAACCCTTTCTCGAAGAGTGAAACTCTTGGGAAGCCTATTTGTCCCTCTCATTGAATTACCAACAGCATCCCAAACATTGAAAAGGAGTGTTACCTTTGGTAGTTGGAATGGCGTTAGTGGAATCCCCATAGTAGAGAGAGTGTTACCATTAGGGCCCCTCTCATTGATGGACCGTCACTCTCAAGAACCCCTTTGCACTCAGCAACAGTGCGGCTCTCTGTACTCACCGGACTGGTGGAGTTATTGGTCAGGATCAGGAGGAGATTGTTCCCTTTGGTTAGTGTCGGGATGGTCACTTTGACCAGCAGATGGCCAACAGTAAATGGCCCCAGATTCTGAAGCTGCAATGAAACCGAGAGAACAGCATGAGAAGCTTTAGAGACAGGAAGTGGCCAACAAGCCCACCCATTTTGCATCACTAAGTTCAACTTTGGTACCATCATTAATCAAAATTCTCATGAAATGAGAACCTAGCAGCACATGACAATATGACAATATCCTGTGCCCTTCTTTCAATAATGTGGAGGTGCACATGTTGGACTGAGGTGGACAAAGACAGAAGTCACACCAAGTCAGGTTATAGTCCAACAGGTTTATTTGAAATCACACAAGCTTTCAGAGCACTGCTCCTTCATCAGTGCCATGTGACTTCTGACTTCCTTCAATATGAACACACACACCTTCTCAAGAGCAATTAGGAATGGGCTATAAATACCACTCTTATCACTGAACACCCATTATCGAATAAAACTACAGCCTGGCCTGATACTCCAAAGTAGTAATGAAGGAGTGCTGCACTGTCTGAGGTGCCAGACTTTGATTGAGATTTTAAACAGACACCTATCACACCTCTTAGGTAGTTGCAAAATATGCCACATGCCCAGCTCAAAGGAAAGCAGGGGCATTCCTCCTGGCACAGGGACACCAGCACCAAGTTCCTTTCCAAGGAATTCACCATCCTGTCTTGGAAATATATTGCCGTTCCTTCAGCTGGGTCAAAATCCTGGAATTCCCTCCCAATGGACATTGTGGGTCAACCTAGAGCGTGCGGACCTGTTTTTATTCACTTATAGGACATGGCCATCGCTGACTGAACCAGCAATTAGTGCATGTCCTGGAGAAGGTGGTGGTGAGCTGCCTTCCTGAACCACTGCAGCCTATGTGCCACAGGTAGACCCACAATGCCCTTAGCAGAGGAATGCCAGGATTTGGATGCAAATATTTGGATATATTTCCAAGTCAGGAGGGTGAGTGGCTTGGAGGGTGGTGTTCCCATGTATTTGCTGCCCTTGTTCTCCTAGATGGAAGTGGTCTTGTGTTTAGAAGGTGCTGTCTAAGAAGCTTGGAGGAATTTCTGCGGTGCACCGAGTAGGTAGTACACACTGCTGCTGCTGAGCGTTAGTGGTGGAAGGAGTGGATATGGTGCCAGTCAAGCGGGGGCTGCTTTGTCGTGGATGGTGTCAAGCTTCTTGAGTGTTGTTGGGGCTGCACTCATCCAGGCAAGTGGGGAGTATTCCATCACACTCCTGACTTGTGCGTTGTAGATGGTGGATGGGCTTTAGGGAGTCAGGGGGTGAGTTACTCGCTATAGTATTCCTAGCCCCTAACCTTCAGTTGTAGCCACTGTATTATTGTGGTGAGTCCAATTGAGTTTCTGGTCAATGATAACCCACAGGATACTGATAGTGGGGGATTCAGTGATAGTAATGCCATTTAATGTCAAGGGGCAGTGGTTAGATTGTTGGACTGCAGCATTCAGGAATATGGCTCACCACCACTTTCTCAAGGGGCATTTAAGATGGGGAATGCTGGCCCAGGCTGTGATGCCTGTAAAATAATTGTTAAAATTACAGAAGCAGATTCCCTGGTTATTATTGCTTTGATAATGGAATTTGCAGAATGCAAATTGATTTCAGTCTTTCCCACAGTGATTATAGGCTCTCCAAACTTTGAGATGACCCACGGTTGTTAATAGAATGTGATTTCGTCCTTTCTTTTCATCAGTCAGTGAGAAAGCACATCCATTGAGAACTTCAACAGACACAGAGCAAATGGAGAGCCACAGCCAGAGACAGACCCCCAGGGGAGTGGGGTGGGTTACTGGGCACAGGGCAAGTCACACTGTACAGGGACCCCCCTCCCCGAGGGTAAATCGCACTGTACAGGGACCCCCTCCCCGACAATAAATCACACTGTACAGGGACCCCCTCCCCGACAATAAATCACACTGCGCAGGGACACCCCTCCCCGAGGGTAAATCACACTGCACAGGGACACCCCTCCCCAAGGGTAAATCACACTGCGCAGGGACCCCCTCCCCTGGGGTAAATCACACTGTACAGGGGACCCTCGTCTCCTGGGGTAAATCACACTGTACAGGGGAACCCCCCTCCCCTGGGGTAAATCACCCTGTACAGGGGAACCCCCATCCCCTGCGGTAAATCACACTGTACAGGGGAACCCCCCCCTCCCCGAGGGTAAATCACACTGTACAGGGGACCCCCCTCCCCGAGGGTAAATCACACTGTACAGGGGACTCCCCCTCCCCTGGGGTAAATCACACTCTACAGGGGACCCCCCCCTCCCCTGGGGTAAATCACACTGTACTGCGGACCCCCATCCCCTGGAGTAAATCACACTGTTCAGGGACCCCCCTCCCTGAGGGTAAATCACACTGTACAGGGGCCCCCCTCCCCGAGGGTAAATCACACTGTGTGTTAATAATGCAATACCACCTCCAAACTAATCTTCAAACAAAACAGAAAGGTCACATTTTGCCACTTTGACTTATTCAAAAGTTAGCCCGACTTTGGCTTTGATTGTAACATTGAGCTCCCCAAAGCATGAAGCCCGGGACTGTCTCCCCTCGGGGCAGTCACTGTTACAGAACACATCTGACAGTAAATTTCTACTTGACCATGGTCTATGTGCAATCCTTGTGGAATTTTGAGTTTAAGGACAGCACCCGGTTTAAATTCATGTTCCAATTGTCTCCAGCTGCCGCCTAATTATTTAACTCAATCTATAAAGAAATCTTTAATCACGATTATTAAGAAATGCTATTTGATTTTTAAAACTTCAAGTTCTTAAGATGTAAAATATGCAAGTTGATCTGGAGGGTATGTTAACACACAATGGAATCTTTTGGCTCTGGAATCCATCTCGATCCCTGTGGTCCCCATTTAATGTTTCCATCGGAACACCAGTCAGTGCTTTGCCAGAATTTCCATGAAAGCTCCCTGAGATATGCAGTGCAAACTTTATTCCAGGTCCTTGGGATATGCTGCCAGAAGTCCTTGACAGGGACACTTCGTTGGAAATTTATTACAGCTATCTCAGCGCATAGTGTCTGTGTTTTCATACAGCTTGTTTGTTTAGTACACAATGCCAGGATTAACACACATAAATCCTAGTTGGTATACCTTAGGGACAAATTGTTTGAGACAGATACAGGTCAAGTCTTATCAGGGCTCTGGACAACATCTATGCACAACCTGCCTCTACCCTCCTATACTAAGCCATAAAGACACAAGTGTACCGTGCAAAGTATGGAGAAAAAGGCTCTTGGAATATGGTGTGAATAATAAAGCAGGTGAGATCACAATCTGTGTGCAATTCTCAAGTGAAACTAGAAATGGTGGGGATTCAATGAGACCTCAGGGTTCACATGCACAAACTATGAACTGGTAGAGGAAGTACTCAAGAAGGGGATGGAATATTGGGCTTTATACCTAGAGCAGTTGAAGACAAGGGTGTAGAAGACATGCTTGAACTATGAGGAAGATGATATGACCTTGAAAGGAGTGCAGTGTAGATTAATCCAAAGCCAAAAGATGTTTGAACCATAAGGGATGAAACTAACATATACAAAGGGTTGTATATTGTCAATATACTGAGGCTGGATGCATATCATAACATAAGATCTAACAATTCAAATTCCATTCCCTAGATTATTGGACCAGTGCTATGAATCATTAACCCAGTAATATAACCACTCTCAAGGCAGATCAAAATGGAGCTTGGCAGTTAACCTTCAATCATTAACTTCTACATGCTCCATGGCTTCACCATGACCAGAGTCCACTAAACAGCACTCTCATACACGATATGCCTTTCATTGGTATTCTTGCAAATTCTCCTAAGGAGCAAAGGTGAAAGACTTCAACCGACAATGTGTCTTTTTGCAGCAACGTAACCACTATGCCCCAGTACCCAGAGTCCCACACTTTTTCTTGGGAATAGTTTGTCCACAAAGGTCTGGAATAAAGGCAGCTTTATTGATATATGGCCAGTACAGTGCAGAACTGAATGGGATTGGATCAGGAAGATCCCACACAATCCCCAGTTTGGGCCAGTCTGATGGTTTTCCACCCATTCACCAGCCATTGATTCCTGTAGGAATGTGCACACACAAAAACAACTTGCATTCTCATAGCGTTTTTCACAGTAATAGAATCTCTCAAAGCATTTTAGCTTTGAGCCAATTAGCACACAGCAGGATCTCACAAACAGGAACATGATAATGACCAGGTAGTTGTGTTATGACATTGAATCACAGAATCCCTACAGTGTGGAAGCATTCAGCCCATTGAGTCCACGCTAACTCTCTAAAGAACATCCCATCCAGTTCCACCCCCTACCCCATCTCTGTAACCCTGCATTTCCCATGGCTAATCCAGCTAGCCTGCGCATCTTTGGACTGTGGGAGAAAAGTGGAGCACCCAGAAGAAACCCATGCAGGCACGGGGAGAATCGGCAGCTCCGCACAGACAGTCTCCTGAGGGTAGAATTGAACCCTGAAGCTGTGAGATAGCAGTGGTAACCACTGAGCCACCATACCACCCTATTGATTGAGGGATAGATGTTAGCCAGGATACTGGGAAATGTATCCTGATCTCCTTCAAAATAGTGTCATATCCAACCGAGTAGATGGATGGAACCTTGGTTTATTTTGCCATCTGAAAGAATATATCTTGCACACTACAGCATTCTTTGCCTGTATTCTCCTAGAAAATCAGCTTTGATTGCTGCCCTCAGCCCCGGGAGTGGGCCTTGAACCCAGGACTTATAATGTAGAGAATGCTGAATGTATGGTCATATATATCTGGCTTGAATGTGATGCTGTCCATAGTTGAATAATTCAATGACTGTGGAATTGTTCTCCAGCAAGATTGCGGACCTCTCAGTGAGCATGAGCAGAACAAACTGACCAGGCAGAAAGCCAGAATAAAATAAAGCAAGGACACTACCTTAAACGTGAAATTAAACGGAGGATCGAAATCTCCATTTGCCTCCAACTCTTCCACTGATTTCAAATCGTAGCGCTCAGGACTGGAATCCCTGTCACAAAGTCAAATTGTTAATTGTGCTGACTGAAACTTCTGGAAGTAGAGGGAGAATCACACACTGTGCTCAACAAGCTGCGGGAGTCAAGAAACTGGGTGATGGTGCAGTGTGAGGTTTGTAGATGATCCCCTCTCAATTTCAAACCCAACTCGTTATATGCACTCCTTGTACTAATCTGAAACAGTGCATTGAAATCATCCCTTCCACCAATCAACTCCAACCCACTGAATCCATCCCTTCCACCAATCAACTCCAACCCACTGAATCCATCCCTTCCACCAATCAACTCCAACCCACTGAATCCATCCCTTCCACCAATCAGTTGCAGTCAGATCTAGCTTTTGATCTAGCTTGTTTCTTTCAGATTTATTTTAACATTTGGTTTTGTAGAATTTCCATTAAAATATGAAAACCAAATTGAACTGTGAACAGTCTAGAGTGGAAAACCACTGAATTAAATGTTCTCTTGCCACAAAATAACTTGCAGTCATTTGCTTCAAATTAATTTTGGTGTAGAGTTCAATAGCAGAGCATAGTGCAAGCAGAAAACTAGAGGGTGAGTGGAGGGTACGGATGTGTCTGCAGTACAGGCTGAGTTGTTAGACACATGCCTTCATTGGTCAGAACTTGAGTATAGGATTTGGGACATCATATTGCAGCTCTACATGACACTGGTGAGGCCACTTTTAGAATACTGTGTGCAATTCTGGTCACCCTTCTATAGGAAGGATGTAAGCTTGAGAGGGTGCAGAAAAGATTTACAAGGGTGTTGTCAGGTTTGGAGGGTTTGAGCTATAGGGAGAGGCTGAATAGGTTGGGGCTATTTTCCCTGGAGCATCAGAGACTGAGGGGTAACCTTATTGAGGTTTATAAATTCATGAGGGGCATGGGTAGGGTGTTTAGTCAATGTCTTTTTTCCTAGGCTGGGAGAGTCCAAAACTGGAAGTTTTAGGCTTAAGGTGATGGGAAAGATTTAAAAAAGACTTGAGGGGTAACATTTTCATGCAGAGGGTGGTGCATGTTTGGAACGAGCTGCCACAGGAAGTGGTGGAGGTTGGTATAAATACAACATTTAAAAGGCATCTGGATGGGTATTGAATAAGAAGGGCTTAGACAGACAGAGTAGGAACTGCAGATGCTGGAGAATCTGAGATAACAATTTTCTGAAGAAGGGTCTAGGCCCAAAATGTCTGCTCCTCTGATGCTGCTTGGCCTGCTGTGTTCATCCAGCTCTACACCTTGTTATCTCAGGGCTTAGAGGGATATGGGCCAAATGCTGGCAAGTGGGACTAAATTTATTTAGGATATCTGATCGGCATGAACAAGTTGGACTGAAAGGCCTGTATCTGCTGTACATTTCTATGACTCTAAGTGTGATGCTGAGGTGTGACAGCATCACCATTGGTGGGAGACTGTAATCACATTGTGACAAGCTTACATTCACCATTCCCATTAAAAAAAATGAGGGAATGGGGAGTTATAATAGAAAAAAGCTGACAACAAACTGTGACAAAAACATCACAGCATTAAGTAATTTCTATGTGACAAATTGACTTAAAATAAGTTAAAGACTTTCTGAAGTTTAGAAAAAAAATGGTTATTTGCATTCAAGGTAGTGCCTTTAATGCAGAATCAACTCTAGCGTGTGTCACAAAACAAAACTGGGCAAAAAAATGAATGCCACTTCAAAAGTGGTATTGGGTTGGGTGGCTAAAAAGTCAATGAGAAGGAGGCAAGGGAGGAAGGAATTCTGGAGCTTAGGCCCCAGGTGCCTGACTGAAGATGAAATTTCATATTGAGGGTGATCAGTTCGATAGGTTGAGCTGTTCTGTTGGAGTATTAAGGGTGAAGAGAGAGTTCTCGGAGTACAATCTAACCTGTACCTTGTGAGGAGGATATCTGCTCCATATCGCACAGGAACATAAAGCTGATAGCTGTTGTCATGAAGCGTTTCTTCTGCTTCCTCACTGTCACTGTATGAAGTAAATCCGGAGAAATTAGCATTAGGTTAGTGTGATAACTAGATCTACATAATTTCTGTTACAAGGAGAAACAAGTTCAAGGTACACTACCTGACCTATTGGATACTTTACATAGGATTGGATAAGATGTATTGTACAGAACAGGCTATTCATCCCAACCAGGCCATGCTAGTGTTAATGCTCCACTCGAGCCTCCTCCCGTTTTTCCTCAACTGAGTTCATCATTGAACCTTCGATTTCTTACTCTCTCAAATACTTGTCTAACCTCTATGTAAATGTTCACTCCAATCTTTCCTTCTGCAGCTCTCTGGCCTTAACCTCCATTTTAACAAATTCAACAACTTCAAAGTTCTGAGGAAGGGTCACCGGACCCGAAACGTTAACTCTGATTTCTCTCCACAGATGCTGCCAGACCTGCTGAGTTTTTTTACAGCAATTTCTGTTTTTGTTTCTGATTTACAGCACCTGCAGCTTTTTCAATTTATTTTCTCAACTTTAGCTGTCGTTTCCACTCTGGCAGGGCGTGAGGTGATATGGGATGGCGGTCTGGGCATTTTTTTGGACGGGGTAACAGAGTGAGTTGTCCGAGTATGAACGTTCCCTTCAGAACACTGTGCTGGCAAGCTGTACTAGCTTTTGGTATTGTGCTGCCTTCTCTATCTCCCAGGCTCCTGTTACAGCAGGGAGCTGTTGTCCTGTTATTGAGGCTAAAGTCCCAACTGGTCAAGGGTCTCTCTCAGCAATACAGCACAACATTGCATCACAGGTCCACTCTCCAGACAATGGCTTCAGCCACACCAGTGAGAAGGCAGTGTCACTGCATCAATTTGAAACCTGGCGGTGGATCATAGACTAGGCAGAATAACACCATCTCTTAATATCATTCTTTGCTTTTCGTGAGGGGAGGTGTTGGCATCTTTTACAAAGCTGGCTGGGCCAGTATTTTTTGCCCATCGATCGTTGCCCTTGAGAAGCTGGTGGTGAGCTGTCTTCTTGAACCGCTGCAGTCCACCAGCTATAGGTTGACCCACAATGCCATTAGGGAGGGAATTCCAGGATTTTGACCTAGTGACACTGAAGGAATGGCGATACGTTTCCAAGTTGGGATGATGAGTGGCTTGGAGGGGAACTTGCAGGGGTTGGTGTTCCCATGTATCTGCTGCTCTTGACCTTCTGGATGTAAGTGGTCATGGGTTTGGAAGGTGCTGTCTGAGGATCTTTGGTGAATTTCTGCAGTGAGTCTTGTAGGTAGTACACACTGCTGCTACTGAGCGTCGGTGGTGGAGGGAGTAGAAACTTGTGGATGTAGTGCCAATCAAGTGGGCTGCTTTGTCCTGGATGGTGTCAGGCTTCTTGTGTGTTGTCTTTTAAGGGATGAGGGCATCACTGGTGAGGCTAGCATTTCTTGCCCATCCCAGAGGGCAGTTAAGAGTCAACCACATTGCTGTGGATCTGGAGTCATATGTAGGCCAGACCAGGTAAGGATGGCAGTTTCCTTCCCCAAAGGACATCAGTGAACCAGATGGGTTTTTTATCCCCAACAAACGACAATGGAGTCATGGTCGTCACTAGACTCTTAAGTCTAGATTTCTAAAAATTGAATTCAAATTCCACCATTGTCACATCAGGGTTCGAACGCGGGTTCCGAGAACATTGCCTGGATCTCATGATTAACAGCCCAGTGACACTAGGCCATCATCTCCCCACGGCTTGTGCTTTGTAGATGGTTCAGTCTTTGGAGAGTCAGGAGGTGAGATCCCCACTGCAGTACTCCTTTCTGAAGAACGGTCGCGACCCGAAACGTCAGCTTTCCTGCTCCTCTGATGCTGCTTGGCCTGCTGTGTTCATCCAGCTCCACAACGTTTTATCTCTTATTGCAGTACTCCTAGCCTGCTCTTGTAACCGTTGTATTTATATGGCTAATTCAGTTCAATTTGTGGCAAATGGTAACCCACAGGCTGTTGGTAGTGAGAGATTCAGTGCCGGTAACACTATTAAGTGTCAATGGGCAGTGGTTAGATTTATAGACTGCAGCCATTCAAGAATGTGGCTCACCACCACTTTCTCAAGGGGCAATGAATGCTGACCCAGTCAGTGATGCTGACATGTGAAATAACTTTAAAAATCACTGAAGCAGATTATTTGTTCGTTATCACATTATAATGGAATTTGCTGTGTGAAAATTTGTTGCTGCATTTCCTAAAGTGATTAGAAATTACAGTAATTCATTGTCCTGTCAGCAATTTCAGAAGATCCAAGGTTTTCATCAGCAAGCAAGGTAGCCCATGCATTGGGAACTTCAATAGGAACAAAGATTTGTCCTGGATGGTGTCAAGCTTCTTGAGCGTTGTTGGGGCTGCACCCTTCCAGGCAAGTGGGGAATATTCCATTACACTCCTGACTTGTGCCTTGTAGATGGTGGACAGGCTTTGTGAGTTACTGCTGCATGATTCCTAACCTCTGACCTGCTCTTATATGGCTGGTCCACTTCAGTTTCTGGTCAATGATGACCCCCAGGAAGTTGATAGTGAGGGATTCAGTGATGGTAATGCCACTGAATGTCAAGGGGCGGTGGTTAGATTCTCTCTTGTTGGAAATGGTCATTGTTTGGCATTCACATGGCATGAACATTGGAATGGTTTTGTCACTGAATTAGTCATCCTGAACCCCAGCTAATGTTCAAGGGACATGAGTTCAAATCCCGCCGTGGCAGATGGTGAAAATTTAATTAAATGAAAATCTGGAATTAAAACTTGTCTAATGGCGACCATTATCAACTCTCACATTAATAAAAAATATCTGGTTCACCAATGTTCGTTTAGGGGAGGAAATCTGCCATCCTTACCTAGTCCGGCCCATGTGTGACTCCAGACCCAGAGCAACATGTTTGACTGTCAACAGTCCTCTGGGTAATTGTTAATAAGTGCCGAACTAGCCAGTGATGACCATTTTCCATGAACAAATTTTTAAAAAAGGCCCAGGTTTAGCCTCCTTTCACTTTTACAAATCTGCACAAATCCTACATCTCATAAAATCCTGACACTGTGGAAACAAGTCATTGGTCCAAGAAGTCCACACTGACTCGCCGAACAGCATCCCACTCAGAATCAGCCACCTACTGTATTCCTGTAACGCTGCATTTCCCATAGCTAATCCACCTAACCTATGCATCCCTGGACACTATGGGCAATTTAATGTGGCCAATCCACCCAGCCCACTGTGGAGGTTTGAACTGTGGTAGGAAAGCAGAGCACCTGGAGGAAACCTGTGCAGACATAGGGAGAATGAGCAAACTCCACTCAGACAGTCACCTGAGGTTGGGTCCCTGGTGCTGCGAGGCAGCAGTGCTAACCACGGAGCCACCGTGCCACCCCTACTTTTCCCTATTATCCCTCTGACAATGAGTAAGAGGAGGAAAAGATTTGATCTGCGTTTCTAAGGAGGCTTTCCTAATCTAAAAATGCCCCAAAGCACTTTACAGCCAATGAGGTACTTTTTGAGGTGTAGTCACGACTGTAGAGAGTTACTGATAGCAATTTGTGCAAAGCATGCTCCCATAAGCAGCGGTGTGATAATGATTAGATCCTCTGTTGATTTTGGTTGAGAAACAAATATTGATTCGGACAACAGGCAAAATTCTCCTATCAAAGAGTGCTGTGGATACATTGGAGTGGGCAGGTGGTGCCCAAGTCTAATGTCCTATCAGAAAGACAGCATCTTCAACAGTGCAGCATTCCTTTGGTACTGCTCTGGGAACGTCAGCCAGGAATAGATGCTCTGAGTCTACGGTCAGAGTTGAATCCATGGCTTTCTGTCACAGAGGCAAGTGATCTAGTAGTGTGATGGAACCCTCTCCGCTTGCCTGGATATATGCATCTTTAGCAACACTTCAGAAACTTAACACCAACCATCACAAAGCAGGCCACTTTATAGACAGACCATCCACCACCTTCAGTACTCACTCGCTCTGCCAGCAGTGTATGGTTTCTGGACTGTGACCATCCAGAAGTTGTACTGTAGCAGTGACTCCCAAAGCTGGGTCCTCTACCATTTTACAGGTTCCCTCCAAGTAATTCTCCATCTTGACTTGAAACTATATCATTGTTCCCTCACCATCTCTGGCTCAAAACTGTGAAACCTTCCCCTCCCCACCAACGCCCCAGAATCTTCCCTAACAGCACCTACACTACACAGACTGCAGCAATTCAAGTAGGCACCTTGCCACCACTTCCTCAAGGGAACAAGGGCTGAATAATAAATGCTGGTTTAGCCAGCGACACCCACATCCTGTGAATGTTAAAAAATAAAAAGGCCATGAATGAATGCACAGTCTGCCAAAGGGCAGAGTCAAAGAGGAAGTGGATTGTCACTGTGAACTGGTGGTGCCAAATATTTCTCAGTTGCAGAGTGTGTGTTTGGACAGTCACTGATGTAAACAGGCCAGGGAATACTGAATACAGATGTTCAAATATTCCTGAGGTGTTGGACAATTTTACAAGAACTGCATCAAGTCATACTTATAGAAAACGGACTTTTCTTCGAAACATTGCTACAAAAATAATATGAGTTTTAAACTGGTACTTCTTTTTTGAGAGTGTGTCACCTGCTGACAGTCAGGCTAATTGCCACATTGTCCAGGAAGATGAAACGGCTGAATTCGAACTCCAATCGAAAAGCCACCTAGGAAGATCAGAAAAATATCAGCTATTGCCCAAGAGTACAGAGCCAGGCAGAGATTGACCGCACCAGCCTGCCAGTGTCCCATGACGGACAAAGGCAGAACATTGGTACATTACTCTGGCAGGAACATCTCTGCTGCCAAAACTCTCCACATTCCTTACACTCAGTCATAAATCTTCAGGAAACAAGTTTCCAAAAGTCAGTTTTTGTTTTAGTTTTCGGAAAGATCGGCTTGAATCATTGACTTTAAAGACCAAAACAATCCAAAGTTACAGCACAGCTGAAGTCTATTCTGTACAACAGCCAGAACAGTCTGATATAGCTCTGGGTTCCACAGCTAATTTGACTCCACTCTGGCACTCATTATAGTTCCTGTTGCCACGCAGTTACATTCTTAGCTGCTGATCATTTGAAATTAAATCCAGAAAAAAAAATGACAGGGATTTGTTCATGCAGCTGAGTTTGTAATTCCTAAGAAGGCCCAAACCAATATTAATGGAAAATTCTGGTAACTCCACATGTGCACAGGACCCCGATCATCTCCTAGATATTATTGTTGCATATACAACAGATGCTATATCTGCTTATCACCACTTTGCTTCCTTTCCTTACAATAGTGTTCCCTTCTTTCTTGAAGCCAATGATCCTTCTACATATTTAGTCTATGGCTGTATCCATCTCACTTCACCTCAATTTCCCTTCCTTAATCGTGCCTTTGTCACCTCCAGAATACATTTTCCAAAACCTTTCGCTCTCACGCTTTCCTCCCAAACTCCAACTGAAGTAAGTTCCCAACTCCATCAGATCTCTGCCGTCTGCTTCCTGTGCCAACCCTCACCCACCAGTCAGTATCTATCTGTCTCAAGTTTCACCCATGCCAACTTCAGAATTTTTATTCCTGTCTACAAGCCCCTCTAAGCTCTTTCACCACTCTTACCCCTTCTACTTTCTCCAGCTCTAAGCCTCAGGTCTTTGGACTCTAGCCTAACCCTCACCCTACCACCCTCACCATCTGGAGCTCTTCCTACCAACTCCCTAGCTTGTGACATCTCTTTCACTTTTACAAATCGGACATCTTTGATCACACTTTCCCCTAATATCTCTTTGACCTCCGTCCTTCAAGAAAGTGACTGATAAATTTCTAGATGTTAAAGACATCAGCAGATATGGGGATAGTGCAAGAAAATGTTGATGTCAAAGTTCAGCCATGAACAATTTGAGCGACAATGCGGTTTTTCGGGCTTCACACTATTTTCTGGATTCCTATAATCCAACTTTTTCTAAAAATATGTCATTCCTGGGGCATGGGTGTAGCTGTCTAGGCCAGCAGTTATTGCCCAGAGAACAGTCAGGAGTCGCCAGTTGTTGGTCTGCACTCATATGTAGGCCAGGCCAGACCAGGTCAGGTAAGGCCAGGCCAGGTAAGGCCAGCAGATTTCCTTCACTAAAGGAAGTTGGAGAGCCAGGCAGGGTTTATTTTACAACAATTGACAGTGGTCACATTATTGCCATTAGGCTAGCTTTTCAGTTCCAGATTTTTATTCAACTGAATTCAAAATGAAACATCTCAGTACTAGTTTGGTGAATTTAGCCAATCAAGCCAACAGCTTAATTAAGTATAGAGGCATCCCTAGGGAATGGTTGTGTGAGGGCGCGGTGGTGGCAGAGGGCTGGTGATGAAGCAGGGTTTGGACGTTGAGTTGTTAAATCAGAATTACACGGCACATAGAGAAACCACTGGCACAGATTGTGGGGCAGTCCCCCGTTAATAACATCTAAACCTTGAAATTCACTTCCTAATGGCACCAGATAGAGTCATAGTGTCATACAGTACGGAAACAGACCTTTCGATCCAACTCATCCATGCCAACCAGACATCCCAATCTGACCTAGGCCCATTTTCCAGCATTTGGCGCATATCCCTTTAAACCATCCTATTCATGTACCAATCCAGATGCCTTTTAAATGTTGTAATTGTACCAGCCTCCACCACTTCCTCTGGCAGCTCATTCCATACATGCACCACCCTCTGCATGAAAAAGTTGCCCCGCAGGACCTTTTAAATCTCTCCACTCTCACCTTAAGTTTTAGACTCCCCTACCCTGGCAAAAAGACCTGGGCTATTCACCCTATCCATGTCCCTCATGATTTTATAAACCTCTATAAGGTCACCCCTCAGTCCCTGACGCTCCAGGGAAAACAGCTCCAGTCTATTCAGCCTCTCCCTATAGCTCAAACCCTCCAATCCTGGCAACATCCTTGTAAATTTTTTCAGTACCATCTCAAGTTTAACAACATCCTTCCTATAGAAAGCTAATCAGAATTATATGCAGTATTCTAAAAGTGGCCTCAGCAATGCCAATAATAGCTGCAACATGATGTCTCAATTTCTATACTCAGTGTTCTGACTAATGAAGGCAAGCATGTCAAACGCCTTCTTCACTGCCCTGTCTACCTGCGCCACAACTTTCGAGGAACCATGCATCTGCAACCCAGGTCTCTTTGTTCAGCAACACTCCCCAGCACACTACCATTTACTGTATAAGTTCTGCCCTGGTTTGCCTTTCCAAAATACAACACCTCACATTTATCTAAATTAAACTCAGTCTGCCACTCTTCAGCCCATTTGCCCATTTGATCAAGATCCCATTGTACTCTGAGATAATCTTCTTCACTGTCCACTACACCACCTATTCTGCAAACTTACTAACCATACCTCCTATCCTCACATCCAAATCCTTTACATAAATGATGAAAAGCAGATGCCCAACATCAATCTTTATGGCACATCACTGGTCACAGGCCTCCAGTCCTGAAAACAACCCTCCGCTACCACCCTCTATTGGCTAGCTCTCCCTGGATCCCATGTACCCTCTTCCCCTCCCCCATTTCTGATGAAGGGTTTAGGCCCGAAACGTCAAGTTTTCCTGCTCCTACGATGCTGCTTGACCTGCTGTGTTCATCCAGCCCCATGCTTGTTATCTCGGATTCTCCAGCATCTGCAGTACCTTTTATCTCTGATACAATTTTAACCCCACTGCGAAGCCTCTTCTAAGGATGCCTACCCTGAAGAAGTTACCCTCCTCCCTCCGGACAAACCTGAGGGAATCTCTCTCCCACTGCAACTCTCTCCATCCCCACCTCTTCGACTTGTCTGCCTCCTCTCCACCTATCCTCTCCTCTATCCATCCTCTATCCGCCTCCCCCTCTCTCCCTATTTATTTCAGAACCCTCTTCCCCTCCCCCATTTCTGATGAAGGGTTTAGGCCCGAAACGTCAAGTTTTCCTGCTCCTATGATGCTGCTTGACCTGCTGTGTTCATCCAGCCCCATGCTTGTTATCTCAGATTCTCCAGCATCTGCAGTACCTTTTATCTCTGATCCAACTTCCTATCCAGTCTACCATGTGGAACCTTGTCAACGTTTTGCTGAAGTCCATATAGACAATGTCTACTGCTCTGCCTCCATCAACCTTCTTTGTCACATCTTCAAAAAACTCAACGAAGTTAGTTAGTCACAATTTCCCATGCACAAAGCCATGTTGACTATCTCTAATCAGTCCTTGCCTTTCCAAATGCGTGTAAATCCTGTCCCCCAGGATTCCCTCCAACAACTTATCCCCCACTGATGTAAGGCTCACCAGTCTATAGTTCCCTGGCTTTTCCTTGCAGCCTTTCTCAAATAATGGTACCACATTAGCCCACCTATGAAGATGGACTGCAACAGTTTAAGAAGGCCATTAACCACCACTTTCTCAAGGATAGTTAGGAACAGACAACAAATGTTTGCCCAAGCACTGATGCCCACATCCCATGAAAGAATTTTAAAAAACTGTATAAAATTCACTACTCTAGACCTCTCTCTTTAATGGTGATCACTTTAAACTGATGGCCTTTCTCATCATCTACAACTGGAAACAAATTTTCCCAATTTACCTTCTCAGATTGACTCATTGCTGTCAATCTCCATCAGCTTTTCCCTTAATGTGTTTTTGTCTAATGACAAGACCTCACTCTCTCCTCTAAACTTTATCATCACAGCACATAATTTTTACAATTAATTCTTGGGGTTTGTGCATCACTGGTAAGGCTGGTATTTAATCAGCTAACACTAGTTCCCCTGAAAAGGTGGACATGGACTGCCTCCCTGAACCACAGGTACCAGTCTGGGTAACAAAGTGGCTTGCAAGGCCTCGTCAGAGGGCAGTTAAAAGTCAACCACCCTTCCCATGCCCTTAACACACTTTATAAATTGAGGAGATTGAAGGTTGGAAAGTAAGTTCTAATGCCAGATAAACTTGTACATTCCTCAGTATCTCTTTGCTTATAAAACCCAGGAACTCATTGTGCGAGCCTAGGATAGGATTAAAAAATATTAATTGCACTTTTCTGAAATAAACAATTGTTACCTTGGAGTGGGACCTGAACACTGGGTACGCGACGGTGCACACTTTACTGTTAGGCCATTTTGCTAAATTGTTGCAATCGATTTTCACTTCTGTGTCATCCTGTAATAAGACATGGACAGTGGCCATCAATGTTCTTGTCCCAGTGTAGGGTATCAATTGAATGAGATATCACTGGATTGAGATTAACTATTGCTTGTGAAACCCAAGTGTTCGAGAAGAGAAAGTGTATAGAGAAGTATCTAATGACACCAAACCTCCAGGCACAATGAATGAAAACCTTTATCTGTAAAACAGCTGGAATGCAGTAATAACTGGTTTCACTTTTCGTTCTTGGTTTGAAATTTATGGACTGCAGTATGAAATGCAGAAGGAGGAGGTGAAATAGATTGGGAGTAGCCTCATGAGGAGCGCAAACAACAGGACAGATTACTTGGGCGGAATGGCCCGTTTCAGTGCTGTGCATCTGGTGTGATTCAGTTACTCTGACTTTTAAAACTTGCAGTAGGTCTATAACTGCATCTTAGCCACAACACTGTGGTCTTTCTGTCAGTCATATTAGGACACTGCAAACATTACAAGTCACAAACGCAGGCTCTACACACACACGCGCACACACGTGCGCATGTGCGCAGACACACACGCAGCCAGATATATGCACACAGACACACGCATGCACACACACATGGACACATACACACACACAGCCATAGACACACGCCCACATGCACGCACACAGACACACAGACACACAGAGACAGACATACATAGACACACACGCAGACACAGACATACATAGATACACACACGCATACACAGACATACATAGACATACACGCACACAGTCATGTATAGACACACATGCACACACACGTAGACATGCGCACAGACACATATGGACAGACTGACACACAGACAAACACACACTAACACACACAGACATAGACACACAGACACACATGGACAGTCAGACATACACACACACACACACACACAGAGACAGACATGCAGAGATACACATACACACACACAGACACACACACACGCACAGACACACAGACTCATGCACACAGACACACAAAAACACACACAGACACACACACACACAGATACAGACACGTGCACACACACACACGCACACACACATACAGACTCAGCCACACACATGGACACACACGGCCATGCACACAGACACACAGACACACACACACACACTTTGGCATACACACAGACAGACATAGACACATGCACACAGACACCCACACACACATGCATGCGCACAGACACACACGGACAGACAGACACACAGAGCCAAACACACACAGACACACACGCGCGCACACACACAGAGACACACGCGCGCGCACACACACACACACACACACACAAAGACACAAAGACGCACAGAGACAGACATGCAGAGATACACAGATACACACGCACAGACACAGACAGACTTACACACAGACACACACACAGGCACAGGAAATATTAATTGCAGCAGGCGGCGGAACTGTTAATTTTTCCCTATCAATCTCCCTGGAAAACATGTCAGACAGAAATCAACAAGGCATAATTTGTGGCTGCTCAGTACTTGGCAGGGACATTTTAATAGAAAGCACTGAGTACGTTTGATCAAATTCTTTCTGTCTGCTCTAATGATAACGGTCATGTAACATTGTTGCCTGTGAAGGGGATAAGGTGGTTGTTGCTGAGGGACAGGTAGGGGTAGGTGTGGGCTGGAGTTAAGTGAGGGGGATAGGTTTGATGTCACATGGGGAACATTTCAGGGGATGCTGATCCAGTGTCACTGATTCCTGGCTTGTTCAGTGGCTGACCTAAGCAGCACAAAGTCGAAGTAACTTCAATAACTGCTCAGCATAGTGCATCAGGCTAACTATAAAAGTAATCACAATGAATATATATATCTATCGCGAGGCTGGTTCATTATGTATATTCAAGGCTGTGATAGACACATTTTTAATCAGGAAGGGAACTGTGGATAATGGGGAAAAGACAGGAAAGTGGTGTTGAGGATTATCAGATCAGCCATGATCTCATTGAATGGCAGAGCAGACTGGATGGGCTGAATGGCCTACTCCTGCTCCTATGGGTGATGGTTTTATGGAGGGGTTCACCTGTCCAGTGAGAGAATTTTAAAACAAAAACTGTAATGAAAGGAGACTGAAATATAGTTTTGAGCTGTTTCAGCTCCTCAACAGTGTTTCCTGTGATTGAGAAATAATCCATTCTTTTTAGGTCAAATTGACTGTGTTTAAATATGCAACAAAGCTTATGCCAAGTCTGTGCATGACCGAGCTCCTGGGTTCTTAGGCATTGTCTTTTTGCTTTAATAGCTGCTGATTTTGAAAGTGACTTACCAGCAAGGATTAGTGTCAGAATTCTGTATCTGTTATACAATGGGCACGGTGCATTGTGAATGAGTGACCAGGACAGTGAGGTGTTCTACCCTGGGCTGGGTTTTCCACAGTATCACAGCCGGACTGGGAAAGGTGATGGTGCTTCCTCAAAGGACCCCTTACCTTCTGTATGAGTGTTGCAAACTGCAGGTTCCCGGAGAAGGTGACATTGAGCACAGTACCATACGCGTTCTCCCGCTTGTTTTCCAGCCAGGCATCCACAGATATTCTCCTCCTTATGTTTTCAACAGTGAAGGGGAATTGGCTGAAAGACAGGAGGGAGTTGTTTGGGTGCCAGATCACATCAGCTGTGTTTTATTAGACATTTGTAACAAGTCTCGAGAGAGTTGGTTCACACTGCTACAATGAATTTCACAATCCTGTGACCAATATGTGGCCAGTGCTGACAACATTCACATTTCGAGGTGATCATCAGAACCCCTCTTTCTCTGTGGAGTTTCTGATTAAACGTCACCCGAGCCCTCAGCCCAGTTTCACCAACTTCCCTCAGAATTTAAAGGGAGTGACCGGGTCTGGGAAATTCTTGTTGAGAATGAGAATTGGCTGAATGCATCACTTGCGTTCCAACCATTTGAGAGGAGACACACACACACACACACACACACACACACACACACACACACAGGACAAAACAAGAGGAAGAGGACAGAGAGAGATCATAGAGATAGAGAGAGAGAGAGAGAGGGCAGAGAGACAGGATAGAGAGAGGGAACAGAAAGAGAGGATAGAGAGACAGCAGAGAGAGAGTACAGAGAAGAGAACAGAGAAAGGAAGAGAGAGGAGGACAGAGAAGGAATGAGAGAGATGGAAGGAGAGTGAGCTAGGAACAGGTCAGCCTCTGAGCTGACTGTGGTACTGTGATCTCAACACTAAGGCAGTTACAATCGGTTGCCTGTTCCCCCTCAGGTGGATCAGAATATTAGCCAGGTTCCCCCATCCCGACCAGCGACCCCTGCAGTATAAAACAAGGATCAGGCTTCCAAAAGGGAATAGCTAATTCATCCCCATTATCTTAGTCACTGGACAGTATGGCAGTGGGGGAGGGGGTGTTGCTGCAGGATGGAGCAGATCATAGAACCATAGAATCCCTGCAGTGTGGAAGCAGGGCATTCAGCCCATCAAGTCCACACTGACCCTCTGAGGAGTACCCCACCATACTCACCCCCTACCCTATCCCTGTAACCCTGCATTTCCCATGGCTAATCCCCCTAATCTACACATCCCTGAACACTATAGGCAATTTAGCATGGCCAATCCACCCTAACCTGCACATCTTTGGACTGTGGGAGGAAACTGGAGCACCTGGAGGAAACCCACGCAGACACAGGGAGAATGTGCAAACTCCACACAGACGTCAACACCTCAAGCATGGGAGAAAAAGGGAAGGGCGAAAATTGTGTGTGAAAGGGTTCCAATGGAAACACACGATTGAGCTGTTACTGGTCACTCACCTGGAGCCATAAATATCAGCACGAGCTCGGAGCCCCAGATCAGGATCACAATGTTCATCTTCACCACAATCACTCCAGAAACCGAGCTGCATTGGAATGGAAAAATGTCAATAAGCCAGGCCATTCTCCCTGTAACCATGATGTGCTTCATTATCAGAAGGAGCAGCCCACTCTGAACAGAACTATTGCATTCATCTCTCTCCCTGAACTGTAATCAAACTCCAAAGGGTTAGGGGACACAGAGCATTGATTCATCATGGAATTGTTAAGTTCTGTTTTAATTGCTGTCACTCTACCATAAACACACTATCTCACTACTTCCCTAGCTGGGCAAGTGGGATTTGAACCTGGACCTCCTAGCTCACAGGTAAGGACACTACCACTATGCCACAGGATCCCCTTCACTGCTCCTGGGATGGTACAACTGCAAAATGGTTGCCATATGTGCATGGTTGAATAAGTGACTTAGAACCACGGAGAACAGTGCAGTGCAGTGAAGGTATTCTCCGCAGCGTTCCAAGACTTTTCAAAGAGGTGTTGAGTCCTTTGCAAATCCAGAAATTACATAGTAACTAAGATCAGCTTAACTCAGCATAAACTGGGATCAGATTGGGGACTTTTCTCGTCTGCATGGCTTGACTCCACACCACAAGGTGCTTACAAATACTGATCCGTCAGGATATTGACTAAAGATCACATTAACTCCTCTCAGACACGAGTCAGAATGTGAGTGCATAACTGCAGTCTGGAGCTGGGTTTGGGGATTTTGATGGGGGTGGGGGTGGGGGTGTGGGAAGGCTGGAGGAGTTGTAGCGAGGGGGTGTGGGGTGTGGGAGCTAGTGTAGTGTAGGGGGTGAGATGTAAAGCTGGACTTTTGCCTTTCCCAATGATATCAGCTGAAACCCAATGGATTCTGGCACTCGACCTTCCCATTCAGTAGTTGGTCAAGTATCTGAGGTGTTCTGGAGGGCAGCCCAGCCACAGAGTGGGTAAGGGTGGGGAGAGGGATGGTGCGGGGCCAAGGGCGTATTGCCTGCTCAAAGGCTGAGGTGCTGCCTTCAAAGATAATTTGCCACTGTTGAAGTCATTCTGCAAACATGTCCTTTCCCTGAGATTCAGAGATAATTCAGCTCTTCTGTGACGGAGTAACATGTTGCTGTTTGCTGTTGAGATAAATGTTTATGGGTTAAACCATCGCTGGACTATCCCCACCAGATGGGCTCGGGAGCTTTCTGCTGAGCTGCACTGCTGTTATTAACATGGGCATGGTGCCTGACTTGGTGGATTTTAGAACTTGTAAACAAAGAGGAGTGCAGTTCCCCTCTGCTGGCATTACAGACTAAACCTCCAGATTCTCCCAACATGTTTCTATGAAATAGACTATATACGACTCATCCGTTTTTGTGATGTTAAGGGATAAATATTTGCAGGATAGTCCTGGCACTTATATAACTCCCCTGCTCTACTTTGGGATCGTCCCAAGATTTCTTTTACATCCAATCAACATGGCAACGTAGGAACATGACTAGGCCATTCAGCCCACATTTAATATGAACATGACTGATCAAACACTTCAGTGCCTTTTACCCAACCATTCCCATAACCCTGGACCACCCCCCCCCAACTAGTCATCAGATACCTGTCAATCTCTACCTTAAACATACGCGCAAAGACTGAGCCTCCACAGCCTTCTGTAGGAGAGAATTCCAAAGATTCCCAACCCTCTGAGTAAACAAATTCTCGTCATTTCAGACTGAAGTTTGCATCCCCCTTATTTTTAAATTATGTCCCCTGGCCTGAGACGACCTGACTAGGGGAGATATCTGACCTGCAATGACCCTGTCTAATCCCTGTAAATATATTGCAAACTTCTGTGAGATCATCTCTCATTCTTTGAAACTTGAGAGAATGCAGACCCAGACTGACCAACTTCTCTTCATAGGACAGTCTCACCATCCCAGAAACAAGTCTGATTAAAATTCATCGCACCCTCTCTACGGCAATAATACCCTCCCTGAGATAAGAAAACCAATACGTTGCTCCGTACTCCAGGTGTAGTCTGACCAAGCCCCGATATAACTGAAACACTATACCTGTACTCTTGCCATAAAAGCTAACATTCCATTAGCACGCCTTATAGCTTGCTGCACCTTCATGTTAGCCTTCAGTGATTTATCAACAAAGACACCGCTCTTTGTACGCAAACACATTCCAACCTCTTTCCATTAAAGAAACAGTCTGCACGGTTGTTTCTCCTGCAGTCAGATAGGAGCAGGATTTAACATCTCAGCACCTTCAACAGTGCAAGGCTCCCTCAGTCCTCCACTGGAGCATTGACAATGAGTCTTAATGTGCTGAAGCCCTCAGGGCTTGAACCCAGGACCAGATGGTTCAAAGGGGAGAGTACTACTGCCTGCACCATGGCTGACACATGCTATAACTCACATTAGCTGGCTGAGCTAAAGTCACTGAGCTACCAGCAGCACACAATTCTTATTGAACTTAGTGAATATGAATAAACACTGAGTTTTAAAGTTTTATATGCATGCATTCATTATCAACTGACACGTATTCACAATTAAAAACAAATACTTTCAAGAAGTCACAAGGTCAGCAAACCTGACCTTTTTGGACCATCCCTACACAGTTGCACAATTTTCTCAGCTGCTTCAGAGCACAGTTAAAAGATAACAAGGTGTAGAGCTGGATGAACACAACAGGCCAAGCAGCATCATAGGAGCAGGAAAGCTTGACGTTTCGGGCCTAGGTCCTTCATCAGAAATGGTGAAGGGTCTAGGCCCGAAACGTCAAGCTTTCCTGCTCCTATGATGCTGCTTGGCCTGTTGTGTTCATCCAGCTCTACACCTTGTTATCTCGGATTCTCCAGCATCTGCAGTTCCTATTATCACAGTTAAAAGATAATTAGGTCAACAAACAGGAGGCTGGAAGAACACAGCAGGCCAGACATCATCTGGAGGAAAGGAGCAGTCAACGTTTCGGGTATTGCCATTCTTCAGGACTGGATGTGGGGGTAAGGGGGACCTGCACAAAAAGAGAGGGGGTAGCGGAATGGTGGTGATAGGCAGACACTGGCAGTAGGTACGACCTGGTTGGTCAATGGGAGGGATAAATCCAATTGGTGGCTGGAAGGGAGGGTCAGAAGGTGGAATGGAAGGGAGGAGGCGAGACTGGAAAGGGAGCCAGGGGATGGGTGGGAAGGTTATTTGAAATTAGAGAACTCAATGTTGAGTCCTCCGGGCTGTAGGGAGCCCAGGTGGAAGATAAGGTGTTGTTCCTCAAATTTGCATTACGAGTCGCTGCGACACCGGAGGCGGCCGAGGAAGGACATATCAGAGGGGACAGGGAGTTGAAATGGGCAGTGACCGGGAGGTTAGGTTGGCCATTATAGGCCAGGTGAAGATGCTTGGAGAGACGGTCACCTTGTCTTCATTCGGTCTCACCGACACAGAGAAGACCACATCGGGAGCACTGGATGCAGTAGACTAGGTTGGAGGAGATGCAGGTGAAACTTTGGCTCACCCAAAGGACTGTTTAGGGCCCTGAATGGAGGTGAGGGAGGTGGTGTGTGGGCAGGTGTTACTTTTTTTACAGTTACAGGGGAAGGTACTGGGTGAGTTGGAGTGGTTGTTAGGGAGTGTGGCGCGGACTAAGGATAATTAAATTGGCGCACGACTGAAGTCACAAATAAACCAGACTGTGATGGATAGCATATTTCTTACCCTAAGGGTTTTGCAACTATCTAATGGTCTATTTATTATTGCTTAAAAGATTTAAATTGTCAGCCTTTTAAAAGAGATGAAATCCAAATTGCCTTTGCAATTCACAATGTCAGGATTGCTTAATCCAGGCCTGTGGAGTGCTAGTCCATTTACATAACCACGACACCACCACACCCTGTTTTGGAGTCAGGCTTTTATGTGTAGCAACATCCTAAATATGTTTGTGACAATCTCCTTGATTTAATGCTTTTAGTGAAATAATTACATGTTCTTCCCCACATCTGCACACTGGCGCACCACACCACAGAGCAGTGTGAACCGTGCCCACGCCAGCTTACGAGAAACAGAGTGTGTTCATGCTGTTGACAAGAGCATAGCTACAAAATCCGAAGCATACCTCAGAAGGGCAAGGAAAGCAGTTGTTGGAAGTGGCCGTTATTTCACCTACCGTGGTCCTGGTTGTGGTCGGCCACCCATCATCCAGGACTGGGCCGTATTCTGGGTCCAAGAGGCCAAAGTCCAATATAAATCCAATGGGTCTCACGTAGTCCAGCGTATCCTGGAAAAAAGGGACCAGTTCACAAGGAGATCTGGAGAAACAAACTACAGGAGGTTTTCTCCCCCCTTTATTCATTGTATGAGGCAGCATTTATTGCCCAGAGAGCAGTTAAGTGTCAGCTACATTGCTGTGGGACTGGAGTCACATGTAGACCAGACCAGGTAAGGATGGCAGTTTCCTTCCCTAAAGGGCATTAGTGAGCCAGATGGGTTTTTTCACCCCAACAATTGACAATGGATCCATGGTCATCATTAGATTCTTCATCCCAGATATTTATTGAATTCAAATTCCACCATCTGCTGTGGCGGGATTCAAACGTGGGTCCCCAGAACATTATCTGGGTCTCTGGATCAACAGTCCAGTGATAATACCACCAGGCCATCGCCTCCCCTTGTGGTCAATGATAACAAGTGCTGGAGATAAAATGAAAACAAAAGAATCAACCTGTTGACACATGTTCCAACACAACTATGCAGCAGGTTCGATTTATACCTAACTGTCTAACCCAGAGATGGGAATATATCACTGCACCACAAGACACCAACTTGGAGCTGTTAGTATTTTGAATTAACCTGTTCAGACATGTTACAACATGTCTGTAACTCGGATTCGGATCTTCTGGCCCACAGACAGGGATGCTACCACTGCACCACAAAACCCTAATTTGGAACTATTTGGGCATTCACAAACCCTTCATTACCGAAGAATGTCTATTGACGAGAAGTCATTGACGTTATGCTCGCAAAATGGCAAAGTCCCTCGACTCACAAAGTGGAGAAATGAGCAGCTGGTTTGGTTTAACAAGCATGGGGCTGGATGAACACAGCAGGTCAAGCAGCATCATAGGAGCAGGAAAACTTGACGTTTCGGGCCTAAACCCTTCATCAGAAATGGGGGAGGAGAAGAGGGTTCTGAAATAAATAGGGAGAGAGGGGGAGGCGGATAGAGGATGGATAGAGGAGAGGATAGGTGGAGAGGAGGCAGACAAGTCGAAGAGGCGGGGATGGAGCCAGTAAAGGTGAGTGTAGGTAGGGGGGTAAGGAGGATTGTTTGTATTGGTCAAGGGAAGAATGTTCGCAGGAATTTGAGCCAACTGCTCCTCCTCAAATCATGCCAAGGATGAAGGTTCATGCTCACCCCGTTAGTGACACTGTGGGGGAATTTATTGCCCTCTTCCGGGGAGTTTGGAGATGAAGGGGCATTTAATCAGATGGGAGAGTGCTGGGTGGGGACCCCACCACTTTCCAATCCTGGTGAAGTCTGTTGGGGGGCAGCCCCTCAATGATCTTCCCAATCTGCTGCTAACTAAGACCCTTATGTGGCCAATTAATGGCAACGCCCAGGCTTCAATCCCCAACTACTCTTATTAACCCAGCTGAAGGCAGTGGAAATGGGGCTCACCCTGTGGGGATTGTGACAAAATCGCTTGGGGGTGTGAGGGTATGCCCCTTGTACAGAAGCTCTCAGGGCCTGATAGAGGGGCTGAGAATGGGTGGAGGGAGAGCAGAAAGCCTGCAAAGGACCATTCCCCTGCCCTTGCTGTTGGTCCCATACCCCCAAGTCTGCAACCCTTAACCCACCAATACCCTCCCACTATTACTCACTTGTGCCTGCATCACTCCCTAAACCGAGACCTCAGTGAGTGCATTAGCAGGAAGACCCACTTCCTCCTCAGTAGCACTGTTGAGTAGAGAAGAACCAACAGGCTCAGATTCTCAAGAGGTGACATAGGGTTGTGAGGATCCCATCACCTGAATCTAATAACACCCATTGTGCCAGCCTAAGGGGCAGCAAGTTGGAGCTGAGGTTTGGCCGAGGAAGTTGCAGTGCATCCAATAACATGACAATTCAATGAGCACGTTCAGTGCACATGTCCAGGCAAAGTCTCTGTATTTCCTGATGCCCTGAGCAAAGGGAACTCCTTCTTCCTTTTGTTCTGATTGGGCCAAAGTTGGTGCTGGGGAATCCCTGTCTTATCCTTCTTCTACTTTGGAGAAACCCAGGTAACCAGGCAAGGACAACCTAGGAGGAAATCTTGTGAATGAGACAGACTGATCTGACGCAACTTGTAGATATATTTAATCAGGCACATCTCTGGAGCAGGTAGAAATTGAATCCGGGCCTTCTAGCCCAGAGGTAGGGAGACTACCACCCCATTATAAAACCCTCCCTGATTTACCCAATATGGAGTCGCAGTACAAGCAGGATGTTCAATTATAGCAAACATTTTATTATCCACCACCTATGGGACCAGGGACGTGCTGGTTTATCAAATATTCTGGATAATCAAGAGGTCCACATGATCAATGTAAAACCTCATGCTTAGTAATAGAAATGTAATGCAGGGGTCTGCATATCACCGTTATACTTTACAGCATAAATCACTTAAATAATAGTGTAGCTTTGCCTTAAATAAATCTTACGGCAGACAGCCTTCTCACTCACCCTCAACTGACTACTCGGACATCATGGCATTTGTGGAGAAATTGACTTGAAATTGAATCAACTGCCAATATTTTATGTGGCCATTCATTTGAATAACAGGAATATTTACATTGTGGTGAATAAATGGAAAAACTATAACATTTGGACAGAATAATATCATAAACATTGTGATGTTTGAGGTGCGTAATTTTTGCCAGTTTATCAAGAGTGCTGCTTCATAAGGCATCGGTTAAAACAATGTTTGGGGTATTACTGTTTTGTTAATCTGTAAGAATGGTTTAGCACACCAAAGATCCTTAGACAGCACCTTCCAAACCTCACTCAGAGATAGTAGGAACTGCCGATGTTGGAGTCTGAGCTAACAAGATGTGAAGCATGTAGAAGGGTCCAGACCCAAAATGTCAACTCTCCTGCTCCGCTGATGCTGCCTGGCCTGCTGTGTTCCTCCAGCTCCAAACCGTGTTACCTTCCAAACCTGCACTCTCAATCATCTGGAAGGTTAAGGGAAGCAATTACATGGAAACATCACCATCTGCAAAGCCCTCTCCAACCCATATATTATGCTGACTTGGAAATATATCCCTGTTTCTTTGCTGGGCTAAAAACCTGGAACCCCCCTCCTCTTAGCACAGTGGACTGCAGTGGTTCAAGAAGGCAGCTCACCGCCAAATTCTAAAGGAAATTGGGGATGAGGAATAAATGCTGGTCCAGCCAGTGACAGGCACATCTGTGGATGAATTATAGAATCCCGCTAGTATTAACAAAAGGAAATCAGACAAAGCTGATTTCTCCCTACAGATGCTGCCAGACCTGCTGAGTTTTGCCAGCACATTCTGTTTTTATTTCACATCTCCAGCATCCGCAATTCTTTGTTTAATATAACTGGTGGTAGATTCTGAAGGAGGGAAGGAATTCCCAGTGTTCAGGCCTTGAGAGGGAATGAGTTAAAGGAGGATAGGTGTGACAAGTCTCCTATTTTAAAAAACGAGCCTATAAGAAGGAAGAGGGTCATGTCAGACAGTCTAGGTGGGACAGGCCAGTGGTTGGCACTTACCAGAACATGAAAATAGAATTGATCACAAGTCTCTAATTCAGGTTCCACGGTGATGTTGCTGTGAATGTACTTCTCAAAGTTGTCATCAAACAGCGCCCTGGGTGTGTATCTGCGTTCATCAATGGAGACGTTGTACCTTATGACTGAATAAAAATCAGAATAATTTCTCCAATTTCAAACTCAACTCATTTTCCACTGAGTGACCAGGTATGGGTTTGTTCAGAATCCTGAGCAAGACGCTGGGATTAAGAGAGAGTTGATCGCACGTATTCACGGAAGCAGAAGGGCCCATCTATTTTGCGAAATCACAGGCAATAATTACCCTTAAAAGATAAGCAGGGGGTACAGAAGCTCAGCAGTAGAGTGTATAGGCTCGGTGTTCCAGTGGGTCAACCACCAATGTGGTTAACTCTTAACTGCCCTCTGGGCAATTAGGAATGGGCAATAAATGCTACCTGGCCAGCGACACCCTCATCCCATAAATCAATTAAAAAAATCAAAAAGGAATTTTTTTTTTAAGTTCACGCGAGGTGGATGCCATTGGTTAGGCTAGCATTTATTGCCCATCCCAAACTGCCCAGAGGACAGTTAAGAATTAACCACATTGCATCTCAAGAATGACATGCAGATTTCCTTTCCAAAAGGGTATGACAGAACTAAGGATTTTACAAGAATATCATTAGGCTAATTCTTCTATTGAATTCAAACACCACCATCTGCTTTGGTGAGATTGGAACCCATGTACCCAGAACATTAATGGGGGTCTGGATTACTAGCTCAGGGACATTACCACTACACCACACTACACCTCCCTGGCAATTAGAGGGAAGGGAAACTGAGGGAGATAAGGGGGGCCACTCCCATTGGGAAAAGATTAAGATGAGGATAAATCTTAATATGAACATAGCACAGAAAGGGAGGAACAGTTAATATGGCATGGGGAGTACTACAGCAGATCCAGAAATGTGAAATCCAGAAATTTCAGTCATTAATAACAGAAATTCTGTTCTGAGGAAGGGTCAGTTGACCTGAAACGTTAACTCTGATTTATCTCCACAGATGCTGCCAGACCTGCTGAGCTTTCCCAGCAATTTCTGTTTTTGTTTCTGATTTACATCATCCACAGTTCTTTCGGGTTTTCTTTCAGGCATTAATGTCTGATAGAATGAGCGTGACAATCTCACTCATTTGGCCTAATTTCTCATTTAGGAGCGTTTAAAAATGGAATGTGATTGAGGTCATAACATGAAGCATAAAGTCTGTGCTCAAGTTGAAAATTTCTTTCAATTAAACAGGTTACACAGCACAAGTCACCATTACTTTAAGGCTTGATCCAGATTAAATGGCAAGAGATGGCTCTTTTCCCAGAGAACAGCAGTTCTATGCAATAGGTTCCCAGCTTCCTAAGTCAATATTGATTCACTGAATTCCTCTGAGCGGGAGTTAGGTCTGTCTGGGCTGGCCAGAGATTTCCTCATAGAGAACTCTGCAGGGACCTGTATACCCCCATAACTGGCCTGAAGCTTTTAACCTCATATTTCATCTCTTCTTTCCACCTCAGGTGGAGGCAGAAGCATCGATATTGTGACACACAGGATATCATGAATTGTGTAGGACAGACTGGATGTATGAGTGAATCTATTCCTGTCCATCAGAAAGAGAGTGAGCAGGTTTCGAGATGACCTCTCAGTGATCGTGTTGTACTTACTCAAGCTGTCATTCTGAAGGCCAGGCGACTTGGCTGTGACTGTAAAACAGACGGATAGAGACATGCAGCTGCACTCTTTGCCGTTCCTCTTGCAGTCCTTGTTGAAAATGTTGATTTTCCGTGGTTCGAACCTCATGCTGGCATTCACCTGGATTATACTGCGGGACCTGAATGGGAAGTTATAACACTGTATGGGTTGCATAGTATCTCTTAACCAACATACTCCTTGCCTTTGAAATGAAAGTCTAACAGGAGCCAGGTTAGAAGGAAGATTGCTGCATTGTGCTGTTAGAGGAGGCAGGGTAGGTATGGAGAGGTTATTTCCCCTTGTGGGAGAGTTTATTACCAGAGGGCATCATCTCAGAGTTAGGGGTTGCTTATTTATGAAAGAGATGAGAAGGAGTTTCTTCTCTGAGAAGGTGGTGAATCTGTGAAATTCTTTACTGCAGAGGGCTGTCAAGGCTGAGTCATTAAGTCTATTCAAGGCTGAGAGAAACAAATCTTTCAACCACATAAAGATGTAGTGGATGGCTATCAGATCAGCCATAATCTCATTGAATGGTTGAGCAGACTTGATGGGTTGAATCACCAACTTCTGCTCCTACGTCTTATTCCTGTGGATATTATTGGGTGGCCAATTGCACAGCACTTTCAGAGAAATGTACAGGCAGAGCAGCAGATAGTCAAGCTATATTACATTGGGGCACTGCACTGCACCATTGGAGAGACCGCACATTGTGCCAATGGGTGGGTGACGATTTGCAACATTTTGCCGATGTCAATCATTTTGCCTTGGCGGATGGTGAATATAGAGTCCCTCCCCCAGCAGAGGTGGAGAAGCAGTGAACAGCTTGGAAAGAAATACGCTGCAGAACAGGAACCAGGCATTAAGGTCTGCCCAGTCTGGATGGGATAGTGACTGTGCCAGGCAGTGCAATTAATTGCTGAGCCACTGGAGATCAGTGAAGGTAATCCGTTTGAATGCATTGAGCTGGTGCCAAACCAACCATGGGCAAGGAGCTGTGAATGAACAAGTGATTGGGGAAATGTTTAAGCAAATATAGATTCACAAACCATAACTGAACGGCACTACCGAGTGCTCCCACTGCCAGATCCACCAAGCCATCATTGTTCATATCCAACTGTCCATGGATACTGCGGCCGAAATACCGCAGTCCGTGGCTGACTTCGGAGGCCCCAATCCTCTGTAAAGCAACAAATACAGAAAGAGGTGGGTACATTATATTGGACAGTCTGAAGTAAGAAGTCGCATGCTGGATTTGTTATTTTAGGTGAAGGAAGCAGTTGATGGGATGAGGGAAATGTTGCATCACACCACCTTGGAAAGAGAGATGGACAAGATGATGAATACTAATGATTAGATGCCCCCATGTTAGATCAGCACACAATGATAACAAAGAAACACAACATTTATTGGGTGTAGTGCTTTGGATGGACAGTTGACTTTTTACCAGTGATTCCCAAGTTGTTATGACTGGGCATTTTCCACATCCCATGTCTGGGTCTGCTGTTGGTGAATTGATATGGAGAGCGATTGGCAATGATAGTCAACAACTCTATTGTCATCATACGTATGACTAGAAGGAAGGTAATTGGTGAAACTGACAGACCTTGGTCTGACTTCAAACAATTTTGTGTTCCTGTGCCTGGGGAGGGTTCTTAGGATCAGGAATCCTCTGGGACCTGCATTATTCTAGGTTGGAGGGGAGCTAGTCCTGAGTGGCGTGGATACTTATAATTCAGGAAATATGTAAGTTAGATGGACAGATCAGTGGCAGATGGAATTTAACCCTAATAAATGTGAGGTGATGCACTTTGGAAGAGGGAACAAGGAAAGGGAGTTTTGAATAAATGGCACTAGGAATCTCAGAAAAACAATGGGATCTTGGGGTGTCCAGACCCGAAACGCCAACTTTCCTGCTCCTCTGATGCTGCTTGGCCTGCAGTATTCATCCAGCTCTACACCTTGTTATCTCAGAATCTTGGGGAGCTTGTCCGCAGATCCCTGAAGGTGGCAGGATAGGCTAATAGGACAGTTAAGAAGGCATATGGCATGCTTGCCCTTTGTCAGTCATGGTGTAGATTGTAAGAGCAGGGAGGTTATGTTGGAGCTGTACTGAGCTTTGGTTTGGCCACAGCTGGAGCACTGTGCAGTTCTAGTTGCCACACTATAGGAAGGATGTGATAGAACTGGAGACGGTACAAAGGAGATTCACCAGGATGTTGCCTGGGATGGAGCATTTCAGCGATGAAGAGATGCTGCATCAGTTTAGGTTGTTTTCTTTGGAGCACAGAAGGTTGAGGAGGGAACCTGATAGAGGTGTGTAAGATTATGAGGGGCTTGGACATAGAAGCAACTTGGAATAGAAAGCAACTGTTCCCCTTAGTTGAAGAGTCAATAACAAAGGGGTATAATTTTACAGTGAAAGGCAGGAGGTTTTATGGGGATTTGAGAAAAATCTTTTTCACTCAAAGAGTGGTGGGTGTCCGGGATGCATTGTCGGCGAAGCTAGTTGAGGTGGGAACCTCACAACCTTTAAAAAGAACTTGGATGAGCACTTGAAGTGTCATTAAATTCAAGGTTTTGGCCTAGTTCAGGGATGTGGGACTAATGTATGTAGCAGTGTATTTTCGGCAGTAAAGACTTGATGGGCTGAAGGGCTCTTCTGTACTGTACGATTCTATGTACGCCACAACCATGTGACACAGAACAGGATAGTATTGAGGGATGTTCACAGCTTTACCATTCTCTGTCAATTGACTCTGAGGGACAGCTTGATGGATCAGAAGCTGATGCCTATCAAAGAGGCACTACTTTTAACGTTATCCCTTTCTAAATGCATCGATAAGAAGGGCAGCAATGAAGAAGAGAAACTGAAGAAGGTGGAAATTGAAGGCAAGGAGTTGAATGGGGCTTGATTCATGGTAGGTTGCGTGAATAGTTTGGTTTCAAGCTGTCAAAACTAATTCCAGCTGTTATTGTTAAATGATGTAATGGACAACGCAGCAACTTAAAATCCTGACCACCTGGGGAGAATGTTAGTGCTGTAACCTCAAAGTAACTTGGCGGCAAAACCTCTGGAATTTGTGACTTACAAACTAACAATGCCTGATTTGGAATAAACTGTAGGGTACTCACTGATATATGGGTGGTGCACAGGCAATCCTGCTATTCCCTTCAGTATTACACTCTCCATTATTAACTGTGTAGTTGATGCATTGAAATTGATCACTGTGCAGATGAGTTTCCAAACCATATGACTGAGAATCCTCCAGTTCTAGATCCTCAGTAGATAGACCTGTTTATGATACTATAGGGTCAGGAGTAGCCCAGTTAGCCTCTTGAGACTACTCACTCTTGAATGTGATCATGAATGATCTGCAACTGAACCACTGCAGTACCCTTTATACCGCTGGTTAACAAAACTCGAAAAATCCCCAACTTAAAATTGATCTGCTAGTTGTGGACAAACTCCCAGCATCCTTTGTGTGCGGACATTTGTTTTCTAACTTCATGCCTGAAAGACCTGGCCCTGATTCATGCTTTACATTGCCCAACCAGTAGAAGTATTCTATCTATCCGGCCTATCAGCACTCCTTACTCTCTTGAAAAGGTTGATCAAATTATCCCGTGAATTTCTAAATTCCATGGAATATAGGACTGCATGTTGGCAGAGCAAAGATCTGGGAGCTCCTTACTGCGGCCAGCAGTGGGCACTGTTGTAATCTAATCAGTTGAAATTACATAGCTCATCAAAATGGAGCATTCAGTTTTCAAGGCAGGGCATTGAGATTCAGGGTTATCTAGAAGTGAGTGGGAATAAATTTAGCTCTGTGTGTCAGATCTTGCTTTATATCTGTGACTCAGATAGACAGCACTGTGGCTCAGTGGTTAGCACTGCTGCCTCGCAGCGCCAGGGACCCAGGTTTGATTCCACCCTCAGGTGACTGTCTGTGCGGAATTTGCACATTCTCCCCTGTGTCTGTGTGGGTTCCCTCCGGGTGCTCCGGTTTCCTCCCACAGTCCAAAGATGTGCAGGTTTAGGGTGATTGACAATGCTAAATTGCCCCACAGCGTTCAGGGATGTGCAGGCTGGGTGGGTTAGCCATGGGAAATGCAAGGTTACAGGGATAGGGTAGGTGTGGATGGTCTGCGTGGAATGCTCTTTGGAGGGTTGGTGTGGACTTGATGGGCTGAATGGCCTGCTTCGTCACTGTAGGGATTCTACCATCATCCTCCAATGGTGTGTCAAGCAGTCTGATCACTGGAATACCACATATCTTCTTGGATCAGTTCGAAAAATAGGCCTGCATTTGTACGGAGCTGTTTATGATCTCAGGTCTTTCTAAAAGCAATTTATAACCATTGAACTACTCTGAAAGCCAGAGAGTCATTATGACAACAAAAGACACCATCATGCAGTTCCTGTTACAATATAGGATTCTGACATCTCATGGCTTGGATTGAAATTCCCATCAGTTGGGGAAGTGAGGAGAGTGAGGCTTGTGGGAAAGGAGGGGAAAGCAGACCGTGATACCATTGCTGGTTACATGCCAATGGGATGGCTGGCATCAGTTACCGCAATGGATTAGTACCATCACTGGGATGGCAGCTACAAACATAACAATTAATGCACGACACCTTGGTCTTCTACGCGAATTTTGGTTATTGCCCTTTTACAAAGTCATGATGCCCACTCTCTAAAAGATTGGTAAATCACCTTTGATGATTTAGTTTCCTCTGCTAGAGCTCAAGTAGTGACCATTAGCCAGAACAAGCTGATTAGGAAGATCCCACCAATAAATAACTGCTCTGCATTCAATTTTAAGTAAAGCTGCAGTTGGATATGCTGAATAGACTTCAGTATCAGTGGGTTAGGAACAGTAAAACCAACCAGGGATCTTGCCCCTAATCAGAGTGGTGCGAGTGGAAGTTTAAAATTGAGATATTAGTGGACTGGGAGCCATGGATTTGTAAGTAATGAGGTGATGGGTGACTGCAGAAAGTGATATGTGTTACACTATTCCCTGACAAGGTCTTTAACCTTCTACATTCATCATACCTGCCTGGGTACAAATAACTTACGGGTTATAACTCCCAGATGCAGGGTTGCATGCTGGCTTCTGAACAATCCATTGCCAAATCGCCTAGTGAAATATTGGAAGGGGAAGATGGAAGATGCAATGAGAAAAATATGTACAAACTAAACTAAAGTGATGGAGTTCTTTTTGACTTACATTATTCTGTCTATTTAAGTTACTAAAAACATTTGTTTTCACTCAAGTCAGCACATAACCTCATAATTACCGGCAATAACAATTAAATACTGACAAACTCAGCAAAGTAACTCACTCATGGTTCAATTACACCTGTCACTGTCCCTTTCTATTCAATGGGGAACAGTGACGTTGGTGCATAAAAGCCTTCGATACTGTGAAAGCATGTTAAAGAACATTTCATTGGTTACTGAGCCTATTGAAAACTCAGACACCAAGCAATAACGAATATTTGAAGTGTGGTCACTGCTGTAATGCAGCGCCCAGTTTGTACACAGAAAGATCCCTGAAACAGCAACAGGATAAGATGTAGATCATCTGTTCTTCTTTCTGGGTGCTGGTTGGATGTTAAGTATTGGCACCAAGGGAGACCTGACCGGCTGTGGAATCTTTTCTTTCCTCCTGAGAATGCAGATGGGACCTTGCCCACTAATCCCTATAGCCAAATATCAGCTGACTAATGTACCAGGAAGGATTTGATTTGATTTATTGTTGTGCCAAGACACAGGGAAAAGTATTGTTTTTGTGTGCTATCCAAGCAAATCATACCTCACATAAGTCTGTCAGGGTAACTGAATAGTCTCCAGAATATAGTGTTACAGCTACAGAGAAAGGTGAAACTTAATATATGAGAGGTCCATTCACAAGTCTGATAACAGCAGGGAAGAAGCATGGAAGAGAGTGGAAGAGAGTACAACCGGGGCGGGAGGGGTCTTTGATTATGTTGGCTGCTTTCCCGAAGCAGTGGTAAGTATATGGAAGGAAGGCTGGTTTTCAGGACGGACTGGGCTGCGTTCACAACTCTCTGCATGGACCTAGGATGGACCGAGCCAGACTATCCCATTGATCGAACTGAATGGGGAGATTTCTCCATTGAGTGAGGGCTCTATTTCATTGGTAAAGGCCCAGCCCCCTGGTTTTTGGAGACCTGAGGCAGGAATCCAGTGTTTGTGTTTTGCTGATGGTTTCCCAGCAACTTCAGTAAATGAGACTCAATGCAGTGACACGACTGCCTTGGAGTTCAGTCACAGTCAATGCTTGCAAAACTATGACTTTCACAAACCTAGTCCTGAGAGTGCAAGGACAGGAACTGGGCAAGGTATTTACCAGGAGTGAGAATGGGAGAAATAGAAGTAAAGAGAGTAGCCTCAACATCTGCATGAGTAAAAGCACAGACAGAATTAATTATTAGTTACCAGTAAATTTGTGGGATTACTCTGAAAATTCTTCTGTCTTAACCAGCTCCAGCAAATCACATTACAGAAAACTATGGCTTGACACTGAGCAGACAATCATTACCCTAAAATCTGGTGTATACACTGCATCCAAGTGTGAGCGATTCCTTATGATATCCACTCTGGAATTCCCTCTCCAAACCTGGCTCTCTCTCCAGCCCGCTCTCTTTTTAAATTGATGCTTAAAATCCACTCCTTGGATCATGTATAAGAGATAAAAGGTACTGCAGATGCTGGAGAATCCGAGATAACAAGCATGGGGCTGGATGAACACAGCAGGTCAAGCAGCATCATGGGAGCAGGAAAACTTGACGTTTTGGGCCTAGACCCTTCATCAGAAATGGGGGAGGGGAAGGGGGTTCTGAAATAAATAGGGAGAGAGGGGGAGGCGGATAGAGGATGGATAGAGGAGAGGATAGGTGGAGAGGAGGCAGACAAGTCAAAGAGGCGGGGATGGAGCCAGTAAAGGTGGGTGTAGGTGGGGGGGTAGGGAGGAGATAGGTCAGTCCAGGGAGGACAGACAGGTCAAGGGGGCGGGATGATGTTAGTAGATAGGAGATGGGGGTGTGGCTTGGGGTGAGAGGAAAAACAGGTTAGGGAGGTGGAGATGAGCTGGGCTGGTTTTGGGATGCGGTTGGGGGAGGGGAGATTTTGAAGCTTGTGAAATCCACATTGATGCCATTGGGCTGCAGGGTTCCCAGGCTGAATATGATTTGCTGTTCCTGCAGCCTTCAAGTGGCATCACTGTGGCATTGCAGGAGGCCCAGGATGGACATGTCATCTGAGGAATGGGAGGGGGAGTTGAAATGCTGGAGTTGAAATGGTTCGCGACTGGGAGGTGCAGTTGTTTGTTGCGAACTGAGCGCAGGTGTTCTGCAAAGCGGTCCCCAAGCCTCCGCTTGGTTTCCCCGATGTAGAGGAAGCCACAACGGGTACAGCGGATGCAGTATACTACATTGGCAGATGTGCAGGTAAACATCTGCCTGATGTGGAAAGTCTTCTTGGGGCCTGGGATTGGGGTGAGGGAGGAGGTGTGGGGGCAGGTGTAGCACTTCCTGCGGTTGCAGGGAAAAGTGCCGGGTGTGGTGGGGCTGGAGGGGAGTGTGGAGCGGACAAGGGAGTCGTAGAGGGAGTGGTCCCTCCGGAAGGCAGAAAAGGGTGGGGAGGGAAAGATGTCTTTGGTGGTGGGGTCTGATTGCAGATGGCGGAAGTGTCAGAGGATGATGCGTTGGATCCGGAGGTTGGTGGGGTGGTATGTGAGGACGAGGGGGATTCTTTTTTGGTTATTATTGCGGGGACGGGGCGTGAGGGATGTGTTCCGGGAAATGGGGGAGACACGGTCGAGGGCATTCTCGACCACTGTGGGGGGGAAGTTGCGGTCCTTGAAGAATTTTTTTTTTGCTTGGGCCCATGCAGGTACCCATGGCCACCCCCTTTGTCTGTAGGAAGTGGGAGGAATCCCTCTTCCGTACCTACACTGGCCCTAAACCCCACCTCTTCCTCCGTTACATTGATGACTGCATCGGCACCGCCTCGTGCTCCCACGAGGAGCTCGAACAGTTCATCCACTTCACCAACACCTTCCACCCCAACCAGAAGTTCACCTGGACCATCTCCAACACTTCTCTCTCCTTCCTGGACCTCTCTGTCTCCATCTCGGGCAACCACCTAGAAACCGATGTCCATTTCAAGCCCACTGACTCCCACAGCTACCTGGAATACAGCTCCTCCCACCCACCTTCCTGCAAAAATGCCATCCCCTATTCCCAATTCCTTCGCCTCCGCCGCATCTGTTCCCAGGATGAGACATTCCAATCCCGCACATCTCAAATGTCCTCATTCTTCAAGGACCGCAACTTCCCCTCCACAGTGGTCGAGAACGCCCTCGACTGTGTCTCCCGCATTTCCCGGAACACATCCCTCACGCCCCGTCCCCGCAATAATAACCAAAAAAGAATCCCCCTCGTCCTCACATACCACCCCACCAACCTCCGGATCCAACGCATCATCCTCCGACACTTCCGCCATCTGCAATCAGACCCCACCACCAAAGACATTTTCCCTCCCCACCTTTATCTGCCTTCCGGAGGGACCACTCCCTCCACAACTCCCTTGTCCGCTCCACACTCCCCTCCAGCCCCACCACACCCGGCACTTTTCCCTGCAACCGCAGGAAGTGCTACACCTGCCCCCACACCTCCTCCCTCACCCCAATCCCAGGCCCCAAGAAGACTTTCCACATCAGGCAGATGTTCACCTGCACATCTGCCAATGTGGTATACTGCATCCGCTGTACCCGTTGTGGCTTCCTCTACATCGGGGAAACCAAGTGGAGGCTTGGGGACCGCTTTGCAGAACACCTGCGCTCAGTTCGCAACAAACAACTGCACCTTCCAGTCGCAAACCATTTCAACTCCCCCTCCCATTCCTCAGATGACATGTCCATCCTGGGCCTCCTGCAATGCCACAGTGATGCCACCTGAAGGCTGCAGGAACAGCAAATCATATTCAGCCTGGGAACCCTGCAGCCCAATGGCATCAATGTGGATTTCACAAGCTTCAAAATCTCCCCTCCCCCAACCGCATCCCAAAACCAGCCCAGCTCATCTCCACCTCCCTAACCTGTTTTTCCTCTCATCTCAAGCCACACTCCCATCTCGTATCTGCTAACATCATCCCGCCCCCTTGACCTGTCCGTCCTCCCTGGACTGACCTATCTCCTCCCTACCCTCCTACCTACACCCACCTTTACTGGCTCCATCCCCGCCTCTTTGACCTGTCTGCCTCCTCTCCACCTATCCTCTCCTCTATCCATCTTCTATCCACCTCCCCCTCTCTCCCTATTTATTTCAGAACCCTCTTCCCCTCCCCTATTTCTGATGAAGGGTCTGGGCCCAAAACGTCAAGATTTCCTGCTCCTATGATGCTGCTTGACCTGCTGTGTTCATCCAGCCCCATGCTTGTTATCTCGGATTCTCCAGCATCTGCAGTACCTTTTATCTCCTGCTCCTATGATGCTGCTTGACCTGCTGTGTTCATCCAGCCCCACGCCTTGTTACCTTGGATCATGTGTTTGGCCATCTATGTTAGTGTCTTCTTTAGCCTCAGGATTGAATACCTAACTTGATTGTGTATAGGTTGAACTCTCTGTGTACATTCGGTTGTTGGCAGTTGCTGAGTTATTTAAGACCACGCATTGTCAGCATCTGAAGGGGGAAAGAAGGGACATGGGAGTGGGGTATAAATTTGCTTTGGGAGGAAGCAAAATGTACAACAGCAAATTAGCATCCAACTAAGATGCCTGGAAATGCTCACTGAGCCAGTGGGTTTCGTTGCAAACATTTCATTACCCTGCGAGGTAACATCGTCAGTGCATCTCTGGTGAAATGCTGGGGGTGTTCTGTGTCACTTGATATTTAATGCCTTTAGTTTAATCCAGCCCACCGCTTCAGTGAGGAAGTCTACAACCTCTTCCATAACCCGAGCTACAAATCTTCTGGAAAACTTTAAAGAAGTATTAATATTGTCTTCCCATAAATGTGAGGAATTGCTTTCCTCCTGTAACATTAACATCATATTACTAAAATAAGCGCTCAAAGACACAATCGTTATTAAATAAAATCACACTACTTATCTTCACTCTGTCCTGTTTTCTCCTACTCGTCTTTACACATTCACTCTCTGTCCTTCCCTTTTCCAATTTTCTTTTCCCTCAGTTCTGAGGTAGGGTGTCTGGACCCGAAACGTTAATTCTGATTTGTCTTCACAGATGCTACCAGACCTGCTGAGATTTTCCAGCAATTTCTGTTTTTGGTTTAGATTTACAGTGTCCACAGCTCTTTTGGCTTTTATTTTCTACATTTAACTTGCCTGGAATAATCTTCGACATGCAACGTTTTTTCAACTTTCTGGCTCCCATGATTTCATAAGTGGGAATGTCTTTCAAAACTGCACCCCTGAAACTTTGATTGGATAAAAATTAGTCTTTAAGACAGTCCCTTAAGCAGGTGATTATTAGGCCAGAGTGTAATGATTGACATAATTAGATTGCAGATGTAACCTTGGTCATATAAAGGTGAGGTTTTAATTCACTCAAAACCATTGCAATTGGGCACAGTTAAAATGAGGCCTTTGAAAGTGTTGGAAAGGGCTGTACAACACAAATGAGCTTGTTAGCAATATCAGAGCCAAGATTAGACTTGCCTGCAGCATGTCTTCAGGCTTCCTGAAGAGACTGAGTTCCTGTATAGCAGCAGAGGGAGAAATTTCCAGAATATTGGGTGGTTCTTTCACTTAGGCATGGAAACAGTGTTAAAACAAAACAGAAGTTGTATTTGTATTGTGGGTTCTGAAGTTTTCAGTGGAATCTTGCACCAAAAGTGTAAGTTTGATGTGAAAGGAAAAGCAGTGTTTTTGTTCTGTTTGGCTGAGATTCATCCTGAGCAGTTCCATATCACAGGAGTCTGAGCTTTACAAGCTGTTCCCCAGGTCACACACTGAGATAAACAGCAACAATCCTGGGGGCCCATCAAGTTGTTGAAAATACACTTTGCTAAATCTTCAAATCATCCAGTGCAAAGAGTTATCCTCAACCAAGTATTGCAGACTGGCACATCCCAAGGTTCAGGAAAATGTGCTGAGAGACATACTCAAAATTGGTGCGACTACCACAAAGGCACAGTGGAACAAGACCACTGTCTAAGGCTTTTCAGTCAGAGTGTTACCAAGGGACTGGTAACTTAGGACCCCATCAGGCTGTATCCTTGCAATGGAATGTATATAGTTAATGTCATGACTGGTTAATTTTGCAATTGGACTCTGATTTAAGTGTACAAAGTGCTCAATGTAGAAAAGTGGTGTTTTGGTCTTTTTTAAGTCCAATTCAAAATGAATGAAGTATATTTTTGAAATGTATAACTAGGCCATAGTTTGTTAAATGAATGTTAAATGATGTTAAATGAATATTCTCAGAGATCCATATAGTGGACTGAATGAAACTGAACTGCTTTACACTTTTATGTTAAATGTGATATGTTTTGCAAGTGTGCCTTGACAATTTTATACATAAAATGCACTTTTGAAAAATGAGTTTGTGGTTCTTCTTTAATAAGAGAGTAATGAACCTCTGGAATGCAATGTTGGCTGGCGCTCTCTCTCCCTTCCTGTCTTCAGGAGAGGTTAGACACTTCCTCACTGGGCCTGTTATCCCACTGTATAGAAGAATTCTGGTCCTCCTTCCATAGAAAGTTGTTATTAAACTTGAGAGGGTGCAGAGAAGATTTACAAAGATGTTGCCGGGGTTGTTGGAGGGTTTGAACTGTAGGGAGAGGCTGAACAGGCTGGGGGAATGCTTTTCCCTGGAGCATTGGAGGCTGAGGGGTGACCTTATAGAGATTTATTAAATCATGAGGGGCATGGATAGGGTGAATAGCCAAGGTCTTTACCCAGGGTAGGGGAGTCCAAAACTAGAGGGCATGGGCTTAAGGTGAGAAGGGCAAGACTTAAAAGGGACCTGAGGGACAACGTTTTCATGCAGAGAGTGGTGCATGTACAGAATGAGCTGCCAGAGGAAGTGGTGGAGGGGCTATGATTATATTTTAAAAGGCACCTGGATGGGCACATGAATAGGAAGGGTTTAGAGGGATATGGGCCAAATGCTGGCAAATGGGACTAGATAAATTTAGGATATCTGGTCAGCATGGATGTGTTGGACTGAAGGGTCTGTTTCCATGCTGTACAGCTCTATGACACAATTAGTCTTTCTTGATAATTCTAGATCCAGTTAACCTCCTGATTTGATCTTGATGACCTAAGAGGGAGGAGGGATCAGGGGTTAGGGCAGGAGCGTTGGCTAGTTGATGGCAGTTGGCAACTCGGGAAAATGGAGGCACAGACAGACGTTCTACAGAACAATTTTTTCACTAACTGATTCTGAATCTTCAGGCTTTATTGTGCCCTTTCCAGGAACTTACAAGGATAGGAGCGAGAGGAGGAAGAATGTGACCACTTTAGCATGGAGCAGAGTTGATGGACTAGCTAGTATTTCTCTGCTTGTCCCATTTGTAAACGGAACCTGGTTTCAGCTGCAGCCCAGTCTCTGTCTTTCCTTTCCATCCAGGACGTGTCAAAGTGGGGGCAGATCTGTCCAAACCAGGTCCCTAAGTGTTGGAATTGGAGGAGGTGGTGCTGTTTGTTGGATCTCTTACCTGTTTGTACTCCTTGAGGATATTTTTATTGTATCCATGAAACACATAAATTGCTCCACGATGATCATCCTCCAGGGGTGCCCCGACCACCACATCGTTGAATGAATCATGGTTGAGATCACGGACAGCAGCGATTGCAGATCCAAAGCGGGAGTTCTGGGATTTGTCAGAGATTTCCAGAAAACTATTGAAAATGAAAATTCTCTGTAAAACAAACCAATACGTTCTGAGGGTTATGGTGGAATCCTGTACCAAAATTTGCATGTAGTGTTTCAATTACAACTAAATCTGCAGGGTTTGAGTGAAGATTTGTAACTCGGTTGCTGGATGTAAATGTTGGGTGTCTTCGCCGAGCTGGGAGATTTGATAGCAGACGTTTCGACGCCTTACTAGGTGACATCCTCAGTGCTGAGGAGCATCCTGTGTTGTCTTGTGCCGGTTCGAATTTCTATAGGCTGGTTTTTGCTGCTTCTTGTAGGTGCCAGTTCGGGTTGTGCGTTGTAATGGTCGGTATATCGGCTCTAATTCAACGTGTTTATTGATGGAGTCTGCGGAAAAATGCCAAGCCTCCAAGAATTCCCTGGCCGTCCTCTGTTTGGCTTGTCCTATGATAGTAGTGTTGTCCCATTTGAAAGTGTGGTTTTTCTCTTCTGTGTGTACTGAAACCAACGACATCTGGTCGTGTTGTTTAGATGCTAGTTGTCTGCCTGTTTGTCCCACGTGGTGTTTTGTGCAGTGAACATGTCTTAAACTATCACCTCAACTCACACAAGAAGTGCTGCGTTAGGACCCTGTTCAAACAGGCCGCTACACACCGCAGCACCCTGGATCTGCAGAAGGAAGGAGAACACCTCGACAAGGTCTTTACCAGGAATGGATACCCTCACAGCTTCATCCACAGATGTCTAGCCAACAGACAATACAAAAGGACACACCAAAGCCCACCAATAACCACCATACCATAAATAAAAAACACCTCAGAACTGACAGCCAGACTACTCAGACCGCAAGGAATCCTGACAGCGCACAAACTGGCAATCACACTAAGACAGCAACTGACCAGGATTAAGGACCTAATAGATACCATGGACAGGACGAATGTGGTTTACAAGATACCATGCGGACACTGCACAAAACACCGCGTGGGAAAAACAGGCAGACAACTGGTAACTAAACAACACGACCAGATGTCGTTGGTTTCAGTACACACAGAAGAGAAAAACCACATTTTCAACTGGGACAATACTACCATCATAGGACAAGCCAAGCAGAGGACAGCTGGGGAATTCTTGGAGGCTTGGCATTCATCTGTGAACTCCAACAAACACGTTGAATTCGAGCCGATATACCGGCCATTACAATGCACAACCGGAACTGGCACCTACAGGAAGCAGCAAAAACCAGCCCACATAATCTCGAACCCGCACAGGACAACACCCCTTTTACAGACATAGTAGGAACTGCAGATGCTGGAGAGTCTGAGATAACAAGGTGTAGAGCTGGACAAACACTGCAGGCCAAGCAGCATCAGAAGAGCAGGAAAGCTGACGTTTTGGGCCTAGACCCTTCTTCAGAAAAAGGAAGCTTCAAAGCACTGAGGATGTCACGTAGTAAGGGGACGAAACCTCTGCTATCAAACCTCCCAGCTCAGCGAACACACCAACATCTACAACAATTAAATCTACAAAGACACAAAGAAGCTGTCCCACTCTGAGTTGGAACATTGCATGTATTCAGGTGTAAAACTCTAAGGGATTTGCATCTTTCTTCAGAAATAGTATAGAGACTTGTTATGCTGCTGGGTATTTCTATAGCCCTGACCCTGTCAAATGAATTCACCAACCCCTCACCTAATCCTATTCCTTGACCCAAATCCCATGTACAAGCCTGGACACTCCAACATTGCTCCTCTGTCTCAGGCTCCCAGCCTCCCACTACTGTCTCTCCCTTGTTGCTCATTCTCTCTCTTCTGCTCCTCAGTAAGGGTCCCTGCCCCAGGCCCACCTCCTCTTCGTTTGATAGTGCCTTCTCCCACATTCCCAATCTCTGGATGACCCGTCTCCGCTCTCCCTCTCTCAGGAGACCTATTCCTCAGCAATGTGAATGTGTGGAACACCTAGTGCTAACTAAAACTGATGGCTATAGTGTAGGATGGGCAGTTGGCAGGGCCGCTCAGTGGTGCCTGCTGTAAACCATCGGTTGGTAAATTGAAGCTAGATTGGACATGAGGCTATAATAGGCCCTAACGAAATTCTTCTTTGCATCTTCTGCTCACTGTAGGATTGGGTGGGTGTCTGGGTCAACGAATCTCCACTAAGAATTGAAGCTTTTCAAATGAGCTTTTCAAATCAGGGCAGGCTACATTTCTCAGGACATACTTCGATCTCCCCCCCAACCCCTTCATGACCTTTGGCAAAGACTTAACCACAGCACCTGGCATCTCTCATGAGTTTAAAGGCTCCATCTCCTTACGACAGAAACAGTTTTTTGCATTTCTGTCATTTTTGATGTAAAGCAAAATTGTTCCTGAGATCTGGCATTTATGCCGAAGTCATCATTTGCATCTCATCCCTAATTGCCCTTGAGAAGGTGTCGGTGAGCTGCCTTTGTGAACTGCTGTGGTCTTCGGGGTGTAGGTACAGACACAATGCTGCTGGGGGAGGTGGGGAATTCTTATAAAAAGAGGAAAAACTGACACAGTTCCCAGTCAGGATGGTGCTTTGTTTGGATTATTTCAGGGATGTCCACCATGATTTTCGTCCACCATGATTTTCGTCCCCTCCTTCCTGACGACCCTGATTCTTTGCTGTTGGACTGTTTCCAATACCCTAAGCTTTGTTTGAATGGCTGCTTTATGTGTTATCTGCAACGTCCAGCAGTCAGTTTTTCAAATGCATATTCAACAAGGCTAATCTACTACCCCAACACAGTGATCCTTCTACTAGAGGCACTGAGTAACGGTCAGAATGAGAAATTTGATTAATTTCCTATTCTCCTCTTCCCCCTGTCTTAACCTGCACTGTCATTGGGCCTAAATCCTGCAACTCCCTCCCTAAGGGCATTGTGCATCTACCCACAGCACATGGAGCAGTTCAGGAGGGCAGCTCACCATCACCTTCTCAAGGCCAACGATGGACAGAGAGAATGGATGTGGAAATGGAAGAAAAAGTACTCAGTCCATATCTAAATAGCTTAGGCACTGAGGCCAATTGTTGTCTGTCCCGGTTGCAGGTGTAACTTTGGAAATATGGTCACTCAGTCAAACCTAATTCCTTACAGTGTACAGTCCTATACACTAAGCTGCTTTTATAGCCTTGAGCAATTAGTGAGATGAAAAAAAAAGCAGACCAGGGATTTGCTAGAAGCTGCTCCAGCTTGATTCTGTAACTTTGATGGAAGTACAATGGAAAGACTCAACTTTTATTCATCTATGAGATGTGAGTGTCCCAGTCTGGGTCATGCCCTGGAGAAGGTGATGCTGTGCTGCCTTCTCCAACCACTGTGATCCTCTGTGTAGGGTATGTAGGGACGCACACAGTGCCGCCTTTTATCAGACTCTGTAGCAGTTTTTAACTGCTGTGGGCCTGGAGTCACATGTAGCCCAGACCAGGTAAGGATGGCAGCTTCCCTTCCCTAAAGGGGATTACTATAATAGAATCCCTACAGCGTGGAAGCAGGTTACTGGGCCCATACTGGACCCTTTAAAAATCATCCCACCCATACGCACGCACCCCCCTACACCATCCCTGTTACACTGTACTCTCCATGTCTAACCCACCTAGCCTGCACATCCCCAGACACTTTGGGCAATTTAGTGTACCTAACCTGCGCATCATTGGACTTGGCAGGAAACCAAAGGCCGCAGAGGGGACCCACGCAGACACAGGGAAATCTTGTAAACTTAAGGACAGTTGCCCGAGGCTGGAATCAAAGCTAGGCCCCTGGTGCTGTGAGGTAGCAGTGCTAACCACTGCACCACCATGCCACCCAACCAATGAATCAAATGGAATATTACATCAAGGAGCAGAAGTTACATTTTCTTTAAATTGAATATGAATGTCACCACCCGCCATGGTGGGATTCGAACCATATTCCCTCAGGACATTAACCTCAGGGTTACTGGCTCAGTGATATTACTGCTTTGCCTTCCCGGGTGATGGGGTGGGAACAGATCGCAGGAAAAAACATGCAAAGAAAACATCTTAGCAGTTACCTTGTAGAGGGAATAGATGTAGATTTTACCCTTTTCTCTACCATCACTGAAAAACATAGGAGCACCGACCAATAAAACATCAGTCACCCCATCAGCATCAACATCCACTGGAGTTAGTTCACTTCCAAAGTATGACCCAATCTGAAATAAATGTGGCAGGAAAATGATTAATTGCTGATTGGAAATGTTATGCCAATGTCAGCATCGCAGTAGAACCTCTGTGATACTGAGCATAGGGGTGAGCAGGAGACTGTGTCAGGCAATAGTTTGACCAATGATACAGTCTTTAGTCCTGACCCTGGGGACAATTACATGATGGATGACGTACAAAGTCAGAAAGCAGGAAGGACTGAGAATGGAGAAAGTGCAGGGACTTTTTTCAAAGACACAGAGAAACTCAACTTCGAGTGGATTAAATGTCTCAGGAGAGATGCAACCACTCTCAGTCTTGGCCTTTGATAAAGACCAAAGTTATTTCGTTCCCTGTCTGAACTGACTTCAGCCTGAGCTGCAGAGTGAAACTTCTGATCCACTGAATGCAATAATAATTAAGAAACATCTGGAGAAAACTAAAATTAGAAAGGGATGAGAAATGAGCAAATTAATTCTCCTGAAGAAAGATTATCAAATGAAACTTCTGCTTTTGCAAAAGAACCATTATCAAAATTAGGAATGATTGCCACATTTCCCAAACAGTCCATGATTAGCAATCACACATCCCATCTCATCCTGTGGGTGCCTGGCAATATTTAGAAACCCAGGCAGGTACAAGCTCATATTCAATTTTAAACAGGCTGCTGCCAGCTCTTTCAAATTGAGGTGGGAGAAATACCGCAATAATCTGGACAACTCATCATCTGCGACAGAAAAGAGTTGGGAACTGAACTTTGATGAGCTCCATAACACTTGTCCTCTAACAGTGAGTTGGCACACAACAGGCACAGACATGTAATTGGGGATAGACTTGCACGCATGTGATTCACATCTGTCCCGCACGTGTGGAAAGGCAGACATGGGCTGGTCACAGACCCTTAGTGAGAGTTCACTAACCTGTTGGCCCTTCAGGGATTGCTGAATGGTGACACTGCCGTCATTTTTCATTGTGAATACTATGACTTTTCCGGTGTGGTTGAATCTGGGAGCGCCTGATACGTACCAACTCCGACCTGATTTTGGCATCACTGAAGTAATGGTGTAGCCTGAAATGGAAAATGCAGAGTTGGAGTGCTCAATGTTCTTGTGATTAGGACTTGGTTCGGCAGCATCTCCCATCTCCAGATCGGAAGGTCATGAGCTTGGGGTCCCGCTCAGGAGACCCAGCACCTTTTTATTCTCCAGGGCAATCTCGAGGAGGTTCTGCACTGTCTGAGATGCCACCTTCGAAGTCAGACTGAGTGCCCACCTGCTCACTCAAGTCACTATGACTCTCTCAGGCCATAGGCCTGCTTTCCCATTAGTGAAAGACACCCAGTGCTGGCTTAATCTGAGGTTCACCGAGCCTCAGCCGAGGGGAGAGATTGAGAAGGACAGCTCTGCATGGAAACCTCAGCTGGTGTGGGAATCGAACCCATGCTGTTACCATCACTCTGCACTGCAAACTAGCTGCCCACCAACCACCATGGCAGTCAAGGGCATTATTTAATTGCTGTTTGTGGGATCTTGCTGTGCACAGACTGGCTGCAGCACTTCATTTGGTACAAAGCTCACATGTTTTAAATCATATCGATGGAAATAAAGCTTTTTAAACTCGCTCCAAATTGCCCAAATCACTGAGGCTTCGGAACATTATTTCGCTGTTAGATATTTGACAATGTCTGCTAATTAATAAGGAATGTTCTGACACAGACAAAAGAAACCTCAAGCGAAGAAAACCACAAATACAGAGCTTAGGGACTGGAGTTGGAACGTCTTGATGCCCACTCCTCAATGGTGAAGCAGCATTGCTCGGTTTCAGGACTGCAGTAAAGAGTAAGGATTTCTGCAGGGGAATCAATGCGCACAATCCCACACTGAGGTGGGTCAATGCTGATACAGCCATGCTAATTAAATAAGGATGTACCCAGCACTTAACTCCAACTAAAGACCTTTCTCAGGAAGGACCTGCAGCATCAACTTCAGCTCTCTCAAGAGATGCAGCTTGAATCACAGAATGGTTAGATTTGGCCATTTGGCCATTCCTTCTGTGCTAGCTGTCTGTAAGGGCAGTTCACCTGGGCCCACTAACCTGTCTTGAATATCACAATTTTGATCTGGTTTCTGATTCATTAAAAGTGGGCTGGTTACAGTTCAAGATTCCGATCAAATGATTTATGTTCTAACCAAAGTGTACACAACTGGGATGAATGAACTCTTGAACTGTTACCCTATTCATGGAAATATATTCGACTGAAGGAAATCCCTTTCACCCCTGCATTTGGAAAGCAATGAATTGAAATCAGTTACTTTACCTTCCTGTATCTGGAATTATGACAGATCAGACTGTTTCTCAACTCCCATCCATTGCAATTCCCTACATTGCAATGGTAGCCACTCTTCAAAAGCTCTTCATTTACTGTAAAGTGTTTTGCAATGTCCTTGAAGGTGCTATATCAATGCAAATATTTCCCATTTCCTGAACGTAGGATCCAAGTTCATATTTAACAACACCTGGTCCAACAACTTTACATCAATGCAATGCCATGACTCTGGGCTGAATTTTATGTTCTTTTGGCTATGTCTGAGCAGCAATGGGTTTTGTGGAGCAATTTTCACTGCAAGCCTGAGTGAGTTACCTCACCCTATCTTAGCAAACTCGCCTCACTAATTACCTACCCTGGCCCTATGGTGCCTCTCACACCCAACTTGCCCCTCAGCAGATTTCCCGGAATTTACTGGCATCCCTTGTGCTCATGCCATTTGTTGTGCACCCAGAAAAGTACTGTCTGTACGTTTACTGACATTTGCCCCACTCATGGCACACTGGAAGGAGTTGTTGCCCTGCCTTGCAGGCAGGAACCTAGTGAATGGACTGGTGTAAAGGTGGAACTTCCTCTTCCTGGGGACCAGGAGTGGAGGACGTGAAACCAGAACTTGCCCAGCCTGGTCTGAGGTTACCCCCTGGGTCAGTGGGGTCTCGGCGTCTGGAGGAATGCCCAGTGCTGCTGGAAGAAGGTCATTGTCCTTTTCCACTCTGCCAGAGTAAATGTCATGATCTTCTGTATGCACACTCGCCCTCTCTCTGCTTCTGTACCCACCTCCCACCAAGTCTCATGCTCTCCCACTCTCACTATCGTCTGCAACATCATTTCTCCCTCACCCACTCCCAACCCCCGACACCACTAACCCTGCCTGCCCTCTGTGCTACCCACTCACTCACTCGGGACACCTCCCCACCTGTGCCAACAGGAACAGCTGTGCCACCCACATTCATCTCCATTAATATCCACCTCTCTCTCATTCAAGGAGGAAACCAGCCCCCAATGGGGCAGAAAGAGTCCAGGTGGGTGATGTGCCACCCATCGTCAGCTTCTCACCCTTTATGAGAGTAGGATCCCGACTCTGACCATCCCGATCAGGTCCAGGATTAGTATCAGAGGCTGTCCTTGGCTCATAGTGCTGGGATCCACTGAAAGAAGGCTATTCCTCCTTGTCTAGACTAAGGTCTGCTAGCATGTTTCCTGTCTTTGTATCTGCACTAAAGAGCAAAGCAAGGCAGAGTCACGTGAGCCTGGTCTCTCTGGCTGAGGTGCAAAGCACAAACAAGCAAAGATGCTATGAACATCAGGGTCAGCTCAGAGTGAGGGCTCTCACCGTGAGTGAAGGACATGGAGATACAACCTGGTCCAGTCCCTGAACTAAGGAGGTGTCCCTGAGCACACAGTGTCCCTCCTGCAGCATTACAGTGAGAATTACTGGGGCAGCATTGAATGGAAGTGGATTGGACATGTGTCATGAGGGCTTTTAGAGACTGGCACATATCAGATGCCACGGTCTGGGGATGTGAAGTGTGTGCGTCCAGTGCCGATGAAGTGTGCCCTGAGATGTTGATGCCCGGTTTTCACAATGAAGCTCTTTAATGACAAGTGCCAAGCTGAATCTGGCAGATGCACATTCTGCCCGTTATCTGCCCCACATCTCACTACAGCCCACGTCACTCAGACCCCAAGATAATTCCACCCGCTGTCATTGAAACGGCATCCTTATGACTCAGAGTGAAAGCCAAGATGCAAAAAACCACCGACTTTACAATGCCCCTTCACACCAGTGCTCATTGCTCCTGCAGCAGGCAAAGGTCCTGTTGATTAATGACATACTCTGCTCTGGCACCACCTGGTATTTCTAGAACACTGGTTGCAGTTAAAAAGCCCATAATATTATTAGAAAGTCACAGTGTGTATCACAGAACAAACTACATCTAAAGAGTGCTGCAAGGTACATAGGCACATGACTGTACTTACCCAGATAGGCTCCATGGTTCTTCAGCTCCTTTGGGAATTCCTTCATGTAGGCATCTTTGGGAGGGATCACTCGGCCGTGACTGGTTTGTTTTAAGACAGCACCTGTCCAATCATAAGCTCCTACCGCTCCAAGAAGGATCCCATCCTGCCAAAGGAAGGTGGAACCCAATGAAGGCATAAATAACACAAGAACAACTTGCATTTATATAGCACCTTAAATGGACATCCCAAGGTGCTTCACAGGAGCATCAGCAAATAAAATTTGATCCAGAAGCCCAAAATCAGACATTAGTCTTTTAGATATTGGTCAAAGAAGTGGGTTTTAAGGATTGCCTCAAAGAAGGAGAAATGGGAGAAGAGTTTTAGTTATGAAATTCCAGAGCTTAGAGTCCAAGCTTCTGGAGCCACTGTTGCCAATGGTGAAGTGATTAAAATCAGGAATATGGAAGAAACCAGAACTGGAAGAGCACAGAGAACATGCAGAGTTGCGGGGCAGGGGAATGCTGTATAAGGGATTCAGGACCCCAGAGCAATCTGGTAATGATATCAGGAAGCTGCATTACATTGAGCATAAATATCACAATGTGGGCAGAGTTAGAACACTTTGGGTGAACACTAGGATGAGAGAGGACTCAAGAGCACATGAACATGAATGTAAGAAGAAGACAGATCAGTCCTGAACTAACGTACCTATAAGATAGAGCCTGGCATTTCCACAACTATCATATTTAGAGGCATTATATACGAAAGTATAACAAATAGTTGGTTTGAAGTCCAAGCCTGATGGTAGTTCTTGACTTTGCCTGGTCGTCAACCAGTATTCCACAGAATAAAAGAGACGAGGTTAGAGTAATAGGGAGTTACAAGGTCATAGGAAGGTTTGAAAGCAGCAATGAGAATTTTAACATTGAAGAATTGTCAGTGTAGCTCAGCGGCATTGTTGAAAATATTGGTGAACCAAACCATTTCCTCTTCCACTAGAGAATGGGCAGCAGCTGCAGCTGAATGGCTAGAAGTGTGTCAATGAGCTTTTGTGCAGAGGGATCCATAATCCGACCAAAAACCCATAATTCAAAGTGTTGCTACATAACACAAGAAAAATTCCCTTTCTCTTTTAAAAGCTACATTTTCAAAATCACAAAAGAGCTGTTCTTTCACTGTGTTTGTTCCAAGAACATTATTAAATCAATAAATATTTAATTCCAGTTTGAGGAATTCAGTCCACTGAGAATTTTTTAAAATATACTTTTAAAAAGAGCAATGCATATTTTAAAAGTCAGAAAAATCTTTTAATGTTGCTTTGATTCAAAGGATGACTGTCTTGGATGAGAAAAAAAATCATAAATTGCCAATTCTTTCTTTCTAATCTTCATGCTAAGGAATCATAGAATCCCTACAGTGTAGAAGCAGGCCATTCAGCCCGCATATCCTTCCAAAGAGCATTCCACCTACACCCACCCCATTACCCTATCCCTGTAACCCTGCATTTCCCATGGCTAATCCACCTCGCCTGCACATCCCTGGAGATTATGGGAAATTGAGCATGGCCTATCCACCTAGCCTGTACATCTTTGGACTGTGGGAAGAAACCCATGCAGACACATAGAGAGTGAGCAAAATCCACACAGTCACCCAAGGCTGGAAACGAATGCAGGCCTCTGGCACTGTGACACAGCAGTGCTAACCACTGAGCTACTACGCCACTCTATTAAGGATATAAACATTTGATAGGTAGCCTAATTCAAAGATTCTTTTTTCCTTCTGTTAAGTAAGGTAACCTTCTTCACAGGGTCTTGTTTTGTCCTGACATTTGAGCTCAGAGCTCTAACAGAATCCTCTGCAGGCCCTATTTATTCTTCTTGCTAACATTAGCATGCCCATCTTCTTCCTTCAAATATATTTCTAATTTCTCTGTGCATTGATCTCCAGCCAGCATTCTCTGTCCCTCTGATGGGAGGTTGGGATATCTGGTAATTTGGCAACCAGAGGTTGTTTTCTACAGTAAAAACAAAAGTTCTGGAGAATCTCAGCAGATCTGGCAGGAGAGAGAAAAAAACTAACTTTTCGAGTTTGTTACGATTTGTCTTTAGAATTGAAGGGAGAGGTGGAAAAGTAATTTTTTTTAATCATAGAGGAATGTGGAAGGATCAATGGGAACAGAAAGGAAGGTCAAGGGAAGGTCAGTGGTTTTGCAATGAACATTAGCAGACAGCCTACTCCTGGAAATGGGGACAGAGAAGTCAAGGAAAAGGAAGAGTCAGAGATGGATCTAGTAAAAGTGGTGATTGCAGGTTCAACTGAAGCACTCAAGAGGGGCGTTGGATGATTAGTTGGACAAAAGTAACATGCAAGGGCACGGGGTGAAGAAACAGGACACCTGCACTAGATGAGATGCCCATTTGAAAGCAATGTGGGCCGAATGGCCTCTTCCTGTATGGTAAGACTCCTGTGATTCTGTAACTACCTTTGAACTAAGTGGCTTGTTAAATCATTGTAGAAGGCAGTTAAGAGTCTACCACATTGCTGTGAGTCTGGAGTCATATGTAGGCCAGACCATCTCAGGATGGCAAATTTCCTTCCTTGAAGGGCATTAATGACCCAGGTGATTTTGTTACAAAAATCGATGATTTTATCACCGTTACTGAGACTAGCTTTCGGTTCTAGGTTTTATAAACTACAGTCAAGTTGCACCAGCTGCCTTGAATATCCGATTAAATGCAAAATATGGTGGTGTTGGAAATCTGAAACAAAACACAGAAAGCACTGGAGAAACTGAGCAGATCTGGCAGCATCTGTGGAGAGAGACGCAGAGTTAATGTTTTGAGCCCAGTATGACTCTCATTCAGTTCGGAAGAAAATTCACACTAGCCCCGAAATGTTTACTGTGATTCTGTCCACGGAAACTACCCGACCTGTTGAATTTCTCCAGCATTCTTGGTGCTTGTTTTGCTAGAAGATTAGCCTGGCCCAGTGGATTACGAGCCCAGTGAAAATATCACTCAACCGTCATCATATCATGGGACAAATGAAACAAATGATGGGGCTGGGGGAAGGCTAAAGCTGTTAGATGTTTAGGAGTGAAGATTGGAAAACCTGGCAGATGTGGGAAAGCTTCTCTAAGATTCAAAATCAAATCAGAATGGATTGGCAGCGCGGTAGTCTGCTGGTAACATAGTCTAAAAACCTTAATAGCTTTCAATCCACTCGCAAGATTTGTGTCCAAATGTCATCTCTCTCTCATTGGATGGGTGGTTATGATTTGGGCAGCATCCAAAAACAGTGAGTGAACCAAGACCAAGGCTGTGAGTCACTGCCTCTGTGCGCCAACTCCAGTGAGGACTGAGCTAACAATAGGAACTGTCAGGAATATACAGCAGGTCAGGCCAGCACCTGGAAAGAGACAAGGCAGGATCTCAATTTTTGAGGCCAGATTCCTCACCAGATTTCAGATGAAGGGCACACATCCAAAACATTGTGGGGCTAGCAATGAGTTTGCGGTGGCCTGCGCTAACATGCAAAATCAGATTGACATAAATGCAAGCCCCAGGCAGCTCGGAAGAAAATTTCTGTCTGACAGAGCAGATATGAAATAAAAACAAACGAAACAAACAAAACACCACAGATCGAACAAGCAATTGTTAGTCATAGAAATCAACAATTTCAGACCTGGATACTGACAATGGGGCGGCGCGGTACACTCAGGATGTTAGCTGTGACTCACTGTGTAACCTCTCTCAGCTCAGGATTAAAAGGCTAGGAGCTCAAATTCCATTCTAGTGATTTGAGCACTTAACTCTTGCTGCAGAGTGGCTCTGAGGGAAGAGCTATATTGACGGATGGTGCCGTCTTTCAGTTGGGACATTGAACCCAGACCCTTTCAGGTGATATAAAGGACCCCACAGCATTATTTGAATTGCCTGTCCCGGTGACCGGGCCAGTACTTATCTCACAATTAGCATCAGAAAAACATAAATTATTTGTTTATTACAGCATTCTAATTTCTGAGAGCTTGCTATGGGTAGGTTAGATGCCACATTCCTAACATGTTCATCATAAGTTCAAAAGCACTGAATTATCTGTAAAAAATGCTTATGGTCATCCTGACTTCGTAAAAAATGCTAAATAATTGCAAGTCTTTTGTGTTTTTTTCCAGTCTGTCTTCCCTATTTGCAGATGCTGAAAAATCTGGTGCATCTTTCGAGTATTTTCTGTTTGTATTTCAAGTCGTAAGCTGTTAAAGTTTTTACCTTTTTATGTCTCCAATGATTACTTAATGATCACTGTCCCTGGTAACTCTGGGAATTAAAACAGATGCCCTATTGTTTCTATCATGGAAACAGTGTTGAACGGTCTCCAGAAGGAGGAAGGTAGATGTCAGTAGCTTATTTTGGATAAGAAAATGAAAGCAGAAGATTATTGTGTGGCAGCCAACAATGGAGTGAAGTGAAACGGGGATTTGGTGGGGGAAGGAGGGGATCCCTTCAGTCAGGGTACACCAGCTGCACTTGTCTCAATACCTTGGTCCAAGTGATCTAAGACATAATCCAAACTGTCTCATACAACCATAAATTTGCCTCAAAAGCCATAAAATAAATGATTTTCATTCTCTTTGAAGGTGGATCAAACAAGCTGTGTCCCTTTGGGGATTCAATTCGGAATATCAATGGTTTTTAGAATACCGTGTGAGATAGTAGAATAGGAAACTCTGATCCCATTTTAATGCTTTCGAGTTGTTCCATTCCTTTCCCCATATCCCATGATTGCTTCTCCTTCCAGATTTAACCAGCCTGAGTGTTTATGTGAGTGTCTGAGTGTGTGTGTGTATGTCTGTATGTGTGTCTGTGTCTGTGTGTGCGTGTCTGTGTCTGTGTCTGAGTGTGTGTGTCTTTGTGTGTGCGCGTGCGTATATGTCTGAGTGTGTGTGTCTCTGAGTGAATGTGTGTCTGCGTGTTTGTGTGTGTCTGTGAGTGTGCATATGTCTTTGTGAGTGTGTGTATGTCTGTGTGCGTGTCTGAGTGTGTGTGTCTTTGTGTATGTGTGTGTGTCTGAGTGTATATGTGCCTCTGAGTGTGTGTGTATGTGTGTGTTTGTGTCTGAGTGTGTGTGTCTGTGAGTTTGTGTGTGTGTCTGTGAGTGTGTATGTGTGTGTTTGTGTCTGATTGTGTGTGTGTCTGTGTGCATGTGTCTGAGTATGTGTTTGTGTCTGAGTGTGTAAGTATCTGTGTGCATGTGTCTGAGTGTGTGTGTCTGTGAGTTTGTGTGTGTGTGTCTGCGAGTGTGTGTGTGTCTGTGAGTGTGTGTGTCTGTGTGTGTTTGTGTCTGAGTGTGTGTGTGTCTGTGTGCGTGTGTCTGAGTTTGTGTTTGTGTCTGAGTGTGTAAGTGTCTGTGTGCATGTGTCTGAGGGTGTGTGTCTGTGAGTTTGTGTGTGTGTGTCTGCGAGTGTGTGTGTGTGTGTGTCTGTGAGTATGTGTGTCTGTGTGTGTTTGCGCATGTGTGTATGAGTGTGCGTGTTTGCGTGTCTGTGAGTGTGTGTCTGAGTATGTGTGTCTGTGAGTGTGTGTGTGTCTGTGTGTGTGTGTTTGTGTGTTTGTGTGTCTGTGTCTGTGTGTGTGTCTGTGTGTGTGTCTGAGTGTGTGTGTCTATGAGTGTGTGTGTCTGTGTGTGTTTGCATGTGTGTGTATGAGTGTGTGTGTGTGCGTGTGTGTGCGTGCGTGTGTGTGTGTGCGTGTGTGTGCGTGTGTGTGTGTGCGTGTGTGTGCGTGTGTGTGCGTGTGCGTGTGTGCGTGTGTGTGTGTGTGTATGAGTGTGTGTGTCTGTGTGTGTGTCTGTGTGTGTGTCTGTGTGTGTGTGTGTGTGTCTGTGTGCGTGTGTGTGTGTGCGTGTGTGTGTGTGCGTGTGTGTGTGTGCGTGTGTGTGTGAGAGGCATTCTAAATCCCTAACCACTTGAAATGTCAAAAGTTTTTTCTGATCTTACTTCTGGTTCTTCTGTTAATTACCTTCAATCTGCACCCATTGGTTATTGACCTTTCTTCCACCAGAAACAGTTTTGCATGACTTCCTGTATTCAAAGCCTTCTTATTTTTAAAGACTGCTACTGAATCTCCTCTTATCTGTCATTATTCTAAGGAAAGCAGCCTCTGTGTTTACAGGCAGCAGATTCTCGGTGGTGAAGGGACTTTATCTGGCTCATTGAACTTCACTTCTCAGTTGGTTGATGATGTGAATTTGCTAACTGATCTATGTTCACTTTGTCTGATTGGTTATGGCTGGTTATGGACTCAGAAAAAAATAAACAAAGTGGTAGAAAGCATGGAGTAGACATTTAAATGTAATGTAAATAAAATTCCCAGGAACAATGTCACATCTGTATTTCTTTGGAATATTATAAAATACACAACAGCTGTGATGTCTGGCTTTAACAGATCTACAACAGTTTAATAGCATTTCCTGGAAGTAATGCGACGTTAGAAATTAGATTGTGAAGTGCAACCTTCTCCAGTGAAAATGACCTTAAAAAATAAGTATTGGAGCAGGTTTTCCATCTCCCTCAAACCTAAACTGCCATTCGATAGGACTCAACATTCCTCCCATCCACTTTCCTGCCCTTTCTCTAGAATCCTTGATTCCCCAACGGATCAAGAATCTCTCTATCTATCCATCTCAGCTTTAATTATACACAAGGACTCTGCCCCACAGTTTAGGAACATGGGACAGGAGGAAGCTACTCAGTCCCTTGAGCCTGTTCTGCCATTCAATGAGATCATGGCCTAACCTTTGGCCCTTATCCCTTGGTACTTTTACTTAACAAAAACTTATCCATCTCACATTTAAAATTAACAACTGATCCAGCATCCATTGTAGTTCATGGAAGAGAGTTCCAAAAATTTGTGTCAATCCTAACACCTCTCCTGAATGAAAACAGAAATTGTTGGAGAAACTTGGCAGGTCTGGCGGCATTTGTGGGAAGTTAACATTTTAAGTCTGGTGACATCATCCCTATGTTAATATTCCAATTCCCCTACAATGAATAACAATGTTCCGTTTGTCTCTCTAGCGACTTGCTGCAGCTGCATACTAACTTTACACCACTCATGGACCAGGACTCCCCGATCCTCCTATATCATCCAGTCATAGGATTTTACTCCTTTCAAATACTACACTATTTTTCTATAACCAATGGATTTAACTGCATTGCCATGATTCTGAGACCCTGGAATGCGGACCATCCTCATCGGCCTTTACACAATGTGAAGAATACGTATTGTTGGATGTTCTGAGTTTAATATTCCTGCTGCTAGTTAAGAATTTACTGAAAGCAAAAATTAAGTAAGAACAGTTTGATTCCTCAACCACTTGAACAGAAGTTCCAAACAGTGAGTTCATAGAATATTTATAACAGTGTTGGCAATATGTGGGTCACTAGGTCAGATCGAAATAGTGAACTTAATGTGACAGGTTTACATTTTATCCTTTCCTTTGCTGAAGTTTCTCATTCTTGTTGGATCTGGTTCCGTCAGCACAAGAAACCCTCAGGTCCTCACAGCTAGAAGACATTAGGCCAATGTCCAACCCAGGTACTAAGTCTGTGACACAGGGGAGAGTACTGCGGCTGGAACAGTTTCTCGACGTTCTAGCAGGGAGTTCTGGATAGCAACCACCTGATTGAATCCCATTGTTGCTTCCAAACTAATTTATTATCAGTTAAATATTTTGGAACCTCTTGAAATTGCAGAAAGTTCTATATAAATAAAAGTTCTTTCCTTCTCTTTCTGACTGATTTAAACTGAGGGAGTGTCGACATTCTGAATGCAGCCCTGATTCAGATAATTTTGTGCAGCTGAATCTGGGATCTTTTGATTTCTGACTGATCTCAAACCATCGGGATACATTGGGTCAGCACAAGCAAAAATAAGTCCAAACTGTGTTCAAAGAATAATTCAAACAAAATGAGTTGACTCTCTCTCACCTCCACAAAGTGCGTTGAGAACCCTGCTTGTGACATTTCCAACTGAAAAGATGTTTCATTCCGAATGTTAGTGCCTAATGTTAAAAGAGAAGGAGCCATTCATCAGTGTGAAATTGTTCAGGTTTTTACATTTGCTATTTTGCAGCAGCCAAGTTGAAAATGTCAAAGTAACAAATGAATTACTTTTATTTTACCCAACAATGTCAAAAATAATTCATATCCCATACCTTGCAGCACAGTGGCAGCACTGTGTACCATCCCAAGATGCACTGCAGGGACTTACCATGGTTTCTCCAAAGCTAGGAGCTCTGCCATCAGGGATGTCAAGGGCAACATATACATTGGAATGCTGACTGCTTGCAGGCTCGTCTCCAAGCCATACAACACGCTGACTTGGAGCTATATCCCCATTCCTCCACTACTGGTCAAAAAACACAGAGCGGTTCAAGAAGGCAGATCACCAATGCCTTTTCAAGGGATGGGCAATAAATACTGGCCCAGTCAACGATGCCCACATCCCATCAACTGACAGATGTTTCTAAAATTCAGAACAGGTGTATTGTGAGTCAGATGCAGAGTAATGTTCCCTCTGCACTCACCCAACAACGTACCATAACCTGACCTCAAGGTGCATTTTCGACTGTGCCGTGTAGCATTGTGGTCAATGCCACACATTGTGGTCACATATTCCAGGCCTGAAGTGAAAGGGTTCTTTTGGCTGTCATTGCTCCAATGTAATTAGCAGGATTGGGGAGGGCTGACTGGGGAGAACTGGGACGTTTAGGCCGGTAGGATCTCTGGCAGTAAATGGGAATGCCTGTAGTTAGTTGTGGAATATCAAAATTGCAGATGAGACAAGATGGCATGAAAAGAATCCTGAAGACTTCAAAAATAAAAGAGAGATCTGTAAATGCTGGAAATCAGAGACAAAAGTAGAAATTGCTGGAAGAAGAGTTCAGTGTTGAAGGATAAATGATGGGCCTTCCACTAGTAACAAGATCTGATCTCTATTGGTAGAATCTTGCTTCATCCAAATTGGCTGCTAAACCTTATACTTTTCCTGCTTTTCAAAGCAGCCATGGAACTCCAATAAAAAGATGTCCCACATTTCATTCCAGTGCAGGGAATTCTTTGTTCCTGAAAATCTCATCCCAATCAGCTCAATAGTTAGCACTGCCACCTAACTGCGCCAAGGATCTGGGTTCAATTCCAATCCTCAGGCAGCTGTCTATGCAGAATTTGCACGTTCTCCCCTTGTCTGCGTGGATTTCCTCCCACAGTTAACCACAGGTTAGATGGATTGGCCGTGCTAAATTCCCCTGTAGTGTGCAGGCTAGGGGGGGTTAGCCATGGGAAATGCAGGGCAGTGGGGATAGGGTGAGAGGGTGGGATACTGTTTGGGGGGTTGGTGCAGAATCAATGGGCCAACTGGCCTGCTTCCACACTGTAGGGATTCTATGAATGCTTGTGCACTTGTTTAAGTTTTTAAGCATTTCAATTAATATGATGAATAATTTCAACTTGGTCATTTGGATAAGGATGGACAAGGAACAGTTTTAAGATCAGAAATCAGCACTGAGTGCCCTGTTTTCACTCTAACCCTGCAGATATGCCCAGGACTGTTACAATTACAATACAAGACAGGCTATTAACCTTAACAATGATGGCCCTTTAAGTTTCATCTTACTATTGGTATTATCCTTTGTCCCATGGTCAATCAAGAAGGGAATTTTTTTTATTGTTCATACCTGGGATATGGGCAATGCTGGCAGGGCCAGCATTTACTGCCTGATCCCTGTTGCCCTTGAGAAGGTGGTGGTGAGCTGCCTTCTTGAGCCGCTGCAGTCCGCCTGCTGTGGGTAGACCCACAATGCCCTTAGGGAAGGAATTTCAGGATTTTGACCCAGAGACACTGAAGGGATGGCGATGTATTTCCAAGTCAGGATGGTGAGCGGAGGCGAACTTGAGGGGATGATGTCCTCAAATACCTACTGCCCTTGTCCTTATAGATAGAAATGGTCGTGGGTTCGGAAGGTGCTGTTTAAGGACTTTTGCCAAATTTCTGCAGTGCATCTTGTAGATAGTACACACTGCTGCTGCCAAGTGTCGGTGGTGGAGGGAGTGGATGCTTGTGGATGTGGTGTAAATAAAGTGGGCTGCTTTGTCCTGGATGATGTCAAGCTTCCTGAGTGTTTTTGGGGCTGCACGCATCTCCAGGCATCCAGGCAGGAGTTGGGGGTTTGGTATTCCATCGTACTCCTGACTTGTGCCTTGTAAATGGGGGACAGGCTTTGGGAATCGGGAGGTGAGTTACTACTAGCAGGACTCCTAGATTTTCTGATGAAGGGTTTAGGCCAGAAACGTCAAGTTTTCCTGCTCCTATGATGCTGCTTGACCTGCTGTGTTCATCCAGCCCCATGCTTGTTATCTCCTAGATTCTGACCTGGTCTTGTAGCCGCTGTGTTTATATGGCTAGTTCAGTTGTGTTTTTGGCCAATGGAAAACCCCAGGATGTTGATAGTGGAGGATTCAGTGATGGTAACTCCATTGAATGCCAAAGGGCAGTGGTTAGATTGTCTGTCATGGGAGATGGTCATTACCTGGTACTTCTGTGATGTGGATATTACTTGCCACATCTCAGCCCAGGATATTGTTCATATCTTGTTGCATTTGAACATGGACTGTTTCAGTATCTGAGGAGTCACGAATAGTGCTGAACATTGTGTAATCGTCGGTGAACATCCCCAATTCTGACCTTATGATGGAGGGAAGGTCATTGATGAAGCAGCTGAAGATGGTTGGGCCTAGGACACTACCCTGAGGAACTCCTGCAGAGATGTCCTGGAGCTGGGATGATTGACCTCCCACAACCACAACCATCTTCCTATGTGGCAGGTATGACTTGGCATAAAAGTAGTTAAATTCGGGCAACATATAAATTAGACTGATTCTGCAACGATATCATACCCTCCTTCTAACACGAGGGTATGGCTGATTGAAATTTTATTTGGTTATTCCTGCCAAAACTTGTTTTCATTTTTAGGATCCCAACACCATTGTATCCAACTTCCACCTTACTTTATCGGCTGTAAAGAGCTTAATTTGGTTTAAATCTTTCACAGGATTTGGGCAGCATTGGCAAAAGCAGGAACAAAAACAAAATTGCTGGAAAAGCTCAGCAGGTCTGGCAGCATCTGTGGAGGAGAAAACAGAGTTAACGTTTCGGGTCC
>JAHRHZ010000047.1:13105356-13132689 GCA_024137785.1 Ginglymostoma cirratum | reverse complement strand
TTGGCCTGCTGTGTTCATCTAGCTCTACACCTTGTTATCTCGGATTCTCCAGCGTCTGCAGATCCTATTATCTCTGATACATTTGCCAGCATTTGGCCCATATCCCTCTAAACCCTTCCTACTCATTTACCCATCCAGATGCCTTTTAAATGTTGTAATTGTACCAGCCTCCACCACTTCCTCTGGCAGTTCATTCCATACACGCACCACCCTCTGCTTGAAAATGTTGTCTCTCAAGTCCCTTTTAAATCTTTCCCCTCTCACCTTAATCCTATGCCCTCTAGTTTTGGACTCCCCCACGCTGGGGAAAAGACCTTGTCTATTTACCCTAAACCATGCCCCTTATGATTTTATAAACTTCTATAAGGTCATCCCTCAGCTTCCAACACTCCAGGGAAAATAGCCCTAGCCTATTCAGCCTCTCGCTATAGCTCAAACCCTCCAACCCTGGCAACATCCTAATAAACCTTTTCTGAACACTTTCAAGTTTCACAACATCCTTCCTATAGGAGGGAGACCAAAATTGAATGCAGTATTCCAAAAGTGGTCAATCCAATGTCATGTACAGCCGCAACACGACCTCCCAACTCCTATACTCAATGCACTGACCAATAAAGGCGAGCGTGAAAAGTATGAAGTTTACAAGCAGTGATATTTCGCCACCAAGTGTTTAACATACTATTCTTGCAACCTGGTGATCTATATTCCAATCTGGCCAGAACTGACAGTTTGAAAGCCTCCTTACATTGTGGGTTATTGTAGATTTACGCGTGTAACATTTTCTCCTTGTGCTGCCAGAAACAGGGGTAAAGCTGGGGGCTTTTCGGATTCTCAATCCAGTATCCATTATGTGTGATCCCACAGTGTGATGGTCAATGGGCAATTCAATCATGAACATAAACCCCTCATCCATCACCCACTCTTACATAGCAGGCCCAGTGCTCACTGGCTAGTGATTACAGCACGAAACCTTGGCCATGTTTCCTTAGGTGCTGGATACTGACACTGAGCACAGTAGCAGTGATTTTTTTTTCAGAAGGAATCTGCTCATCAACTCCAACTCAAGGCCAACTAGGATATGGCCAATAAATCTTTGTTTTACCAGTGAAGGATATATTTTATAAGAGCATAAGAAATAGGAACAGGATTAGGCCATTCAGCCCCTCAAGCCTGCTCCATCATTCAATAGGATCATGACTGAGCCAAAACTCCTCACTCTCCTGCCCTTGATTCCCCGAATGATCAAGAATCTATCTAACTCAGCCTTAAATTTACACAAGGACGCTGCCCCCACAGCTCGCTGTGGCAAGGAGTCTCAAAGACTCTAAACCCTCTGAGAGAGAAAATTCATCCTCATCTCAGTCTTAAATTGGTGCCCCTTTATTTTGAGATTATGCCCTCTGGTCCTAGACTCTCCCACAAGGGAGCATTTACTGATATCCTTCCTGAAATACAGGGACCAAACCTGCTCACGGTCCTGCAGATGTGGTCTGACCAGCACCTTGTACAGTTACAATGAGATTTTCCTACCATTATACTCCAACCAACTTCAGAATAAGGGTCAACAATCCATTTGCCTCCCTGATTCCCTGTTGCTCCTGCGTGCTAGTGCACAAGTACCCCCAAGTCCCTTTGTGTTGTAGTTTTCTGCATTTTTTCTCCATTTAAATAATACTCTTGTTCTCATGTTCTTCCTTCCAAAACAAACAACTTCAAATTTATCCACATTTTATTCTATTTGCTAACATTTTGCCCACTTGCTTAACCTATCAATACCCATCTGTAAATTGCCTGGATCCCTCTCACAACTTGCCTTTCCGTCTATTTTTGTATTTTCTGCAAATTTTGCTACAGTAGCTTCCTTCTTCCAAGTCATTATTATATACTGTAAACAGTTGAGGTCCCAGCTCTGATCCCTGTGGAACCCCACTGATCGCAGGTCATCAACCTGAAAAAGAACCCCTTATTCCTCACTCTTTGTTTCCAGCCCATGAGGCATTTCTCAATCTGTACGAATGTACTACCTCCAGCACCAGGGGCTCTTAACCTTTCCTGAGGTACCTTGCCGAACACCTTCTGAAAGTCCAAATACAGCTGGTTCCCCTCTACCCACTCCAGTCGAGACTTCCTCAAAGAACTCTAATAAATTAATCAGACACAATTTCTCTTTCATGAAGCCACGCTGACTCTGCTGATTAGATTATGGTTTTCCAAGTATTCTGCTTTTGCTTCCTTAATAACTAATTTCAACACTTTTCCAACAATAGACGTTAAGCTAATCGGTCTATAGTTATGAATAAGTTATTTCCCCTATCTGGCAGTTCTATGACATGCAACTGAATGGTTTTTCCTTTCAAAACATCACATATGGCAATTTTCACCTATTAACCATCACTGGTAATTCACCTGTTTTTTTCTCCAACTGATTAATTTACATGCAGAACCCATTGACGACAATGCAATGACATGAAACACGAGGGAGAGAGAGAGAGGGTGAAATCAAAATGGAGTTGGAAGGGGAGGTAAGCCACTTTCACTTTTTGTGCCCACGTCACTCTAAAAGCATGGAGGATGTTGGTGGACAGTGTGTGGTCCCTTTCCAGTGGGTACAAATGTATTCTGACGGAGATAGTAGGAACTGCCAAAGCTGGAGACAGGGATAACACAGTGTCGAGCTGGAGGAACACAGCAGGTCAGGCATCATCAGACGCTCAGCAAAATTGACGTTTCAGAATTTCTGAATAAGGTCCCAGACCCGAAACATCAACTTTCCTGCTCCTCTGATGCTGCCTGGCCTGCTGTGTTCCTCCAGCTCCACACCGTGTAATCTTATGAATGTATTCTTTTGTTTCTTAAATCGCTTCTTAGATTGGTGACCTTACAACCTTTATCCTTGATCTTTAACTTCCTCCACGCTATGGACATGTTCTTAATACCCGTGAGCTGTTCATTGTAATAGGTAACGAATCCCAGCCTACAGGCTCCACACTGGATTCATGTAAAGCAGGAGACATTTTGTGCTCACCCGTATCTGGCCAGGTCCAATGTAGAATTTCTTCAGAATATTTATAAGGAAGTTCTGGACTTCATACCAAGGGTAGATACTGTTGGAGCCATCTAAAACGATCACAATGTCCATAAAGGTCTCACAGCCTGTGGAGAAAATCAGGTCAATTGTCAATGCCATGCCTTGGCTGTTGGTTATATTGGATGGCTGGTTTATAGACATGCTGCTTCAAGCCAAGCGCCTTTGTTTGTTATTCCCTCAGATTGAAAGCAGATCATGCGGCACAGGCAGGAAAGCAGGGACTCCATTAACGACTAAAGCACACATGCAAGTTGAGAGCAGTAGAGACAGGCTTGTCATACGCTGGATGGCAGGTGCGAAGGCCCGGGCACTTTTGAAGTTGGAGCTGATTTTGCAGCAGATCCCAGGGCTGTAGTAGGAGCTCCCGCACTCGTGGGACCAGAGCGGCCCGCAGGTCTGTGGAGAAAGCAGGGAAACAGGGAGAGAGGTGAAAAATCACATGGGTGCTAGAGTTCAATCAATCCCCTGAGACGTATCATTCCCCAACAACTTCTGCAAGTCTAATTAACCTGTTCAGAGGTGTTATTACACACCTCCAGAGAAGGTGGGATTGAACCTGGGTCTCCTAGCTCAGAGGTAGGGGCACTACCACAACAGCCCTTAAATAGTACAGCAGATATTTTCCCAAATCAACCTGTTTGGAGTTATAATTACACACCTCTGGAGAAGGAGGAACTTGAACTCCAGCCTCCCAGCTCAGAGGTAGGGACACTACCACTGTGCCACAAGAACCCCTTTACACAGCTGCTACCATTAGGCACAGAATTTGTTGCAAGTGATCTTGATAATAAACCAAGTGACCTACGAATCACCTAAGTGTGGCTACCTAACTATCGCTGACTTTAATCACTTCACCATTGGTGGTCATGCCCTCAACCATCAAAGTTCTAATGTCTAGAATTCCCTCTCCATACCTGCCAACCTTTCCTTTCTCTCTTTCCTCTTCTCAAATCTTCTTTAAAACCTGCCCTCTTTGACCCACTTTTGTTCATCTGATTTAATATCTGGAATAAAAAGATAGCTTTGTAACCATATAACTGCTATTAACTGTTGTACATCTAATTCTCTAATGTCCTTCCAGGAAGGAAACTGCCATCCTTATCTGGTCTGGTCCACATGAGACTCCAGACCCACAACAACGTAGTTGACTCTTAAATGCCCTCTGGGCAATTAGGGATGGGCAATAAATGCTGACCCAGCCAGCCATGCCATGATGAGATGAACAGATAGAACTATTTTCTTTGGGACTCCATGAAATTCTTTGTGAAGTGTCTCATGGTGTTTTTCTACATTAAAGGTACTGTATAAATGTAAATTGTAATTGTTTCTGCAAATATCATTACTTGGATTCAAGACTTTTTGGCTTGACCAAAAAGGTCACTCTAAGTCACCAAACAGGAAATTAGAAAAATAAATGCCTTTGGATATCAGTAGTACAACGCTCCAACAATGAGTTCAAACTCAAAAGACATTTCCATTGAAGCAACCGAATACAAATTACAAGTACATTCGAATTTCTTTGCGAACGTCTACAACAGTGCAAGCCTAAAATACTAAAATACCGTCATTGCTGGGACAGATCCAATTCCAAGACTGTTCCTTATTTTTTCTTTCTGGCTCTTAAGAGAGAAAATGAGAGAAATACTGGGATGGAGGAAGCAGGAGATTGGGCTCTCCAGAAGGAAGTGCCAGAGATTTCAATCTGCTCCAAGAGACTGTGGCTGTGTTGTTCAGCCTCCTTTCCCACCTGCACAAGGCTGTGGGCTTCCTTTGGCTTCAACGCAGATTCATGAAACAGCTCATCAGAGCGGGGCCCTGTTTAGAATGGTGTTGACACGTTACGCAGCCCAAACATATCTAACTCATTTCAGTGTTGGCCCCCGTGGCTAGTTAAGGACCCACATTCAGTCCCAATCCCCCTTGTCAGGAGCAAGATCCACCTGCATAGACAGTAAAGCAACATAGCCAGGATGAGGCCATTTAGCCCCTCAAAGTTGCTGTACCATTCAACTAAATCATGGCTAGTCATAGCAATCATGGAATACCGATGGTGCTGAAATTGGCCCTTTGGCATATCGAGTCTGCACTGACCCTCTGAAGAGCATACCAGCCTATCCCCATAACCCCACATTTACTATGGCTAATCCATCTAGGCTGGTTTTAAACCCCCATGTCAGCTGCTTTGTTTTAATTTCTGATTGTTTCTCCTGTAACTCCTGCCAGACATTGCCTGTGATGTTGGAATGTAGGTTTGGGATCAGACTGAGCTGGGATACACTGCAGCTTTAATTAGCTTTCCATGCTTCCCATTAAGAACTAACATTGGAAGGACAGGCACTTGGGCACCATGTTAGAATGCTGGTAAGACACTGGCAGAACTGGCAGTGGGACCTTGAAGGGAGGTAGGAATTGATGTAGGAAATCTCATTGATGAGACTACTTTCAAAAGAAAAGCCCCTCATGAGTAAAGAGTATTTGTGAAGCAACTGCCTGCATTAACATTGTTGACCTCATTGACATTATTGGCCTTGTTCACAACAGCAAGCCCACAAATGTTGCCAACTGGTTAAACATTTATTTGCAGCGCCGTTGATTGAGAGTTGAACATTAGCCAGAGCATCAGAAGATTTCTTTTTCGTGTACAGTGTTGAAATCTTTAACATTCACCCGACCAATACTTTTTGATATAATGCCTCACTGAAAGGATGGTAACAGCAACAAAGATGCGGGGGTTACACCCTGATGGTCAAATACAGCAGCCCTCCCTCCCACCACTTTGTATATCATGGCCAGTAACCTAATGATTTAATAATACTCTTACAGCCTACTCCTGTGGTGCACAGCAATGCTGCGATAATAACTGAGTGAATCATCGCTCACTCTCCCTCTCCTTGATCCAGTTCCATTACTGCATTTAGTTAAGAGCATTCCAAGACACCAATTTGACTGAAAAAAGAGAGTTGCTCAACACAGAGCAGCATTTCGAACAGCTGGTTGGCTTCCGCAGACAAATGTGCCTGATAAAGAGCATGCTCAACGTGCCACGAAGTTCCTAGAACAGAATAGTGAATATCTGGGACGTTGTATGGCCGAAGATTGGGTATGATGTCCTAGAGGCTGTGTAATCCCTAAAACACTGCAATTCCAGGAAGGCTGAATGTTGGTAATGCTGAATCATTTTTACCCTACTGTGTGATTACCAAGTCACTAAAGTATTAAATAATGCTGAAGCAGCAGATTTAGTTTGATTTTGAAAGTCTCTTTTTTCTTCATTTGGAACTAAAACAGAAATTGAGTCAGATATCCACATCAAAATGCTTGTAAAATTCCTTCGCAGCATGTGGGCATTGGTAACTGAGCTAACATTTATTACTCATCCCTAATTGCCCCTTGAGAAGGTGGTGGTGAGCTGCCTTCTTGAACCACTGGAGTCCGTGGGCTGTAGGTAGACCCACAGAGCCCTTAGGAAGATAATTGCAGGATCTTGTCCCAGTGACAGTGAAGGAATGTGACTGACATATCCTGCTGATGGAACTGGTTTTGACTGATCTATGCCCCAATGCTCAGCAGGTCGGTTTCAGAGAAGACGCTACTGTTAGAGAATATGGAATCATTTCTTTGGCATTTTGGAATAAGTGCAAAGTGAGGAGATGGGTTGGAGAGCTCAGAAAATTTCCTCTTCTGCTTCGAAAGGGTAATGATTTCAGCTTCCTCTGAGAGATGAAATTTCCCTGCTATCATAGAGCCATACAGTCCTACAGCTTGGAGACAGGCCCTTCAGCCCAAACTGGTCCATGCCGAGCAAAATGTCCATCCACACTAACCCTGCACATGGCCCACATCCTTCTAAACCTTTCCTATCCATGTATTTGTCCAAATACCTTTTAAATGTTGTTTATGTACCTGCCTCAACCACTTCCACTGGCAGCTCATTCCATATACGTACCACCCTCTGTGTAAAGAAGTTGCCCCTCAGGTTCTCATGTGTTCTTTCCCCTCTTACCTTAAACTGATGCCCTCTAGTCCTTGATTCCCCAACCCTGGGAAAAAGACTGAGTGCATTAACCCTATCCATACCTCTCATGATCTTATACACTTCTTCGAGATTCCCCCTCAGTCTCCTATGCTCGAAAGAAAAAAGTCCTAGATTGTCCAACCTCTCCATATAACTCAGTTCCTTGAGTCCTGGCAACATCCTTGTAAATTTCTTCTGCGCTCTTTCCAGTTTAATAACAACCTTCCCCTGACCAAAACTGAACACAATACTCCAAGTGTGGCCTTACCACTGAAACTTCTATACTCAATGCCCTGGCTGATGAAAGCCATTGTGCCAAAAGTCTTCTTCACTGTCCTGTCTACCTGTGACTCTATGTTCAGAGAACCGTGCACCTGAACTCCAAGGTCCTTGTGTTCCACTATACTCCTTAAGACACTACCATTCATCATGAAACTCCTACCTTGATTTGACTTTCCGAAATGAAACACCTCACACTTATCAATATTAAACTCCATTTGCCATTTCTCAGTCCACTTCCCCAGCTGATTAAGATCCTGCTGTAATTTCTGATAACCTTCCTCACTGTCCACGATATTGCCTATTTTAGTGTCATCTGAAAACTTACTAATGACACCTTGTACATTCTCATCCAAATCATTGATATAGATAACAATCAGCAATGGGCCCAGCACTGACTCCTGAGGCACACCACCAGTCACAGGTGTCCAGTCCAACAAGCATCTTTCCACTATTACTCTCTGCTTCTTACCATCAAGCCGATTGTGTATCCAATTCCGGAGCTCTTCCTATATTCCGTGAGATCTAACCTTCCAGAGCGGCTTACCATGTGGAACCTTATCAAAGGCCTTACTGAAATCTGTATAGACTACATCTACTGCCCTACCCTCATCAATCTTCCTGGTCACTTCATCAAAGAGCTGTAACAAATTTGTGAGGTATGATCTCCCACGCATGCTGACCACTAATAAAACTCTGTCTTTCTAAATGCATGTATATCTTATCCCTCAGAATCTTCTCAAGTAACTTACCTACCATAGATGTTATTTTTCCTGGCCCATAATTCCCAGGGTTTTCTTTGCAGTCCTTCTTAAATAAGGGCACAACATTCCCTATCCTCCAGTCTTCGGGACCTCACCTGTGGCTAATGATGATGCAAATATATCAGGGCCCCCACAATTTCTTCTCTAGCCTCTTGCAGGGTTCTTGGATTTATCTGGCCAGGACCAAAAGATTTATCCACCTTCGTACATTCTAATACACCCAATGCCCCATCTGCTGTAATATGGACTGCCCCCAAGATACTGCCACTGACTTCCCCAGGTTCCCAAGTCTTCATGCATTGTAAACACAGAGGAGAAATATTCATTGAGGACCTCACCCATCTCCTGCAGTCCCACACATACATGTCCACTTTGGTCCTTGAGGGGTCCTATTCACTCTCCAGTTATTCTTCTTCCTTTAATATACTGAAAGAATCTCTTTGGATTCACCTTAATCTTCTCAGCCAAAGCTATCTTGTGGCCCCTTTCCACCTTCCTGATTTTCTTCTTCAGTAAACTCCTGTATCCCCGTATATACCTCTAGGATTCCCATGATCCCAGCTGCCTGTTCCTGAGCCATGCACCTCCATCTTTTTTCTAGTCAAAGCCTCAATATCTCTTGCCACCCAGGGTTCCCTACTCATGCAACCTTCACCCTCACACGAACATATAGACTTTGAACTCTAACTATCACACTTTTAAAGGTATCTCACTTTCCAGAGGTCCTTTTGCCTGGAAAAAAAACTTCTCCAATCAACCCTTGCAAGCTCCTGTCTAATTCCATCAAAATTCACCTTGCCCCAGTTTAGGACTATCAGAGTCTCCGTGAGGAAGAAACTTCATTTTGTGGTCCAATGCTATGAAGAATTCTGGACAAATGCATCCGGACAAACAGCTTTTCTAGATTCAGTTGTCAATAGGGATGTGTTCAATTCCTCCACAAAATCTGAAGCCGAACTTATTGACATTCTTGACACTGCCATCAAGTTTCTTGAACATAGTCACACCACCTGGTACTAAAATCCTTTATCTGCTTGAGCCTGTGATGTTGGTGTCAAGTGGCATTCAGTGGCAGCTGTTTCACTACATTTTTTTAAAAATAAGGACAAATAATTATAGTGTCAACTCGGCTCCAAGATTTCTACTTCTGCCTCAGAAGGTAGTGTGTTGATGTCCCTCCTTAGAGAGTTTATCACAAAGTCCAGGCTGCCCCTTAAATACAGGCCTGAGGGACTGATTCACTGAGGCAGGAGGTATTGTACCAAGACTCTATTTGTTCTCGCAGATAGATGTGAAGGATGAGATTTTGAAGTAGAGCAGAGAGAGTTTCTCCTGGTGTCCTGGTCAGTATTTACCTCTGAATGAACATCCTTGAAAACAGACTGATTGGAATGAAGGAGCAAATTACTGCAGATGCTGAAATCTGTACTGATAACAAAAAGTGCTGAGATCACAGTAGGTCAGGCAGGTATGAACCTCATCATCACTCGCGGGAGCTTGCTGTGCCAAAAGTGATAGCCATGATTTCCACATAACAACAGTGACTACACTGCAACATTCCTTTCTGGAACAAGCTGTAGATATGGGAGGTATGATGTAAGTGATAACAATTAAAGAAAAATGACAGCCATTACTTACCACAAAGGAATGGTCCTTGGCATTGCTGGTTAAAGTCATTCCAAGCTGCATGTTGTCCTTATGTTCTGATACAAAAGGCAGGGATACTCTTCCTTGTGTGAATGAATTGACAGTAGATTAGATAAGCCTGCAACCACCAGTGTCTATCATCGAATTTATCTTACTCCTCATTTCATTTTAATTCCAATTTTCATCACCCAGAGGTAAGGTTAGTGGCTAATATTGATTGGAATATAAATAAATATTAAGTTAAATATTTGTTTTGGTTTGGTTTATTGTAGTCACACGTACCTAAGAACAGTGAAAGGTTTTGTTTTGCGAGTAGTACAGACAGATCAGAGCGAACAAGGACATACAGATCATGGGGTGCTTAGACAGAGCAAGGCATACATTGTCATGGCTGCACAGGAGGTGCACAAAAGCAAGGTCAACATTAGATTTGAAATTTAGAGAGATCCATTCAGCAGTCTGACAACAGCAGGAAAGAAGCTGTTTGTACGTGTGTTCAAGCTTCCACATCTTCTGCCCAACAGAAGAGGTTGGAAGAGGGTACTGCTGGGGAGGGAGGGATCTTTGATGATGTTGGCTGTCTTTCCGCAGCAACGAGAAGTGTAAATGGAGTCCATGGATGGGAGGTTGGCTTAGCATAAGTTCAATTACATTCAAACGAAGCGATAGTAGCCCTCATAAGTCGCATTTATTTAGTATCATTGTGTCATCATATCTGTTGGAAAAGCACAACGTTGATTACCTATCACGCATGCTTTGCTCAACAAGCGTGATTTTTTTCCAATGTGTTCAATATGAACAGTAGCTCATTCAAGTGACCATTCCTCGCTGCCTAAGTAACACTGCTGACAGGCTAATTGACTGTGGAAGACTTCGCCAAGTGCATTTGGTGCAGTGAGTAAGTGAAAGTGTGATGATGATCGAAATTTCTAACTATTTTGTCCTTCTCTTGTAGTCTTCTGCCACTCTGATGAAATCCCAAAGCTTATCAGCAAGGAGAGAGGACCATTAGGGTTCATGCATCCCAACAAGATGCACTTTCCCTTGGTTCCATTGGGAGTACTATCTCACATTACCAGACCTAACAGTGAGCATGCTGTACTTTTAAAATGTGCATTCGGAGATGTGCCTCTAGGATCAGGCCCAACAGCCACAAAAGGACCCACAGAACCCAGGATCAATAACATGGAATTTCTGAGGTGGACAATCATAGAACATATTTGTTAGATTGATCAGCGATTGTGATGACTTTTAAACCCTGAGAACAGACATCTAGCTGCCTTGTGTAGTCCAGTTGAAGTGAAACCATGCAAAGTTACTGGATCATCCAATTCAAAGTGAGATATATTTTCCAACGCAATCAGACATTTTATAATCCATGATATAACAAAGAATACAATACCCAGGTTCAGCTTCCCACATCCATAGCTTGTCTGGTTTCTCACTGGGCACCGGTAAACATCCCCCGTCCTTTTCTTCCCAACACCAGCCCACGGGGCACCAACCAGAAGCCTGTTCCAGAACAGGAGAATAATGAATTGTGAAATCCTGCAACTGTGGAGTAAAGGTTACATAGAATTCCTTTTATTGCTGCCTAGGCCGGCATTTACTGCCCATCCCTAATTGCCCCAGAGGGCAGTAAAGAGTCAACCATATTGCTGTGGGTCTGGAGTCACATGTAGGCCAGACTGGGTACGGATGGCAGATTCCTGTGAACCAGGTGGGACTTTTTCCAAAAATAGGCAATGGCTTTTTTTGGTCATTGTTAGATGTGGAATTATAGATTTTTATTGAATTCAAATTCCATGGCAGAATTTGAACCTGGGTGACTAGGTTAATAATCTGGTGATAATATCACTAGGCCATTGGCTCCCCCAGTATATAGAGAGAGATCAGTCAGCCCAACTAATCCAAATCATTCCACATGAGCCTCCTTCTAGCCCTTTCTCATCTTACTATATCAGAATTTTCTTCCAACCCATTCCCATTCAACTGATTGCCAAGCTTCCCTGGAAAAGCATTTCTGCTATTTGTCTCAAATAGACTTTGTTGTCTAGTGACTGCCGTATTATACTCAACCCTTAGGGGCACTGGGGGTGGGGGGATGGGGGTGTGCAAATATCTTCCTGATTTCCATGCTGGAACACAAAGTGAGAGAGAAGGGAATCTTTTGTAGGAAAGGTCTGGAATTTGGGGAGGGGGTGCAGTGGGGGACAGGGAGAGTAGAACAGAGTAGGTGAGACAGTATAAACTAAATAGCTACAGTTTCCTGTTAAGTAGTTACCAAAGGAAGAAAATATTCTTACTTTGTAGATCAGACTGAGGCCAATCAACAGTTCAAAAAAAACCCAAATCCCAAAACTATTGGGAACAGTTTAAAACAGAACTTGACTTTTTCGCAAAGTCTGGATCAACAGGTTTCCCGCTGAGGGCAGCTCAGGGCTACATTAGACTTTGCATCTTAGAAATAATTTGTGCTTGGCTTCGGAAACTAACTCAGAAGCTGAAAGATATATTTCCAAAGAAGATATTGGACTCCATCATCTCAGCTGTGTAAATACACAGCAACCCAAAGGAAATAATTCTGAGCATTAGAATGTTAACAGAAACCTTTTTTATTTCACAAAAATAGAAATAACCAAAAAATTCTCAACGTGTGCCGCCTGACTGCATGCCCCCCACTGTGTGCGTTGGTTTGTCTTTTCCGACTCATTCAATCATCCGGTAGCATCTGTTACTTTCAGCAAGGTTTGACGTTCCTTTTGTCGAATAATGTCTAACCTGGTGGCTGGAACAAGTTTCTGTGGTTAGAATATTTTTGTCCAACCTGAGAAAGTCATTCTTACTGTGCCGGTGTGGACTCAACCTGGGGACCAGTGGAATTCAAAGGATCAAAAGAGGCTCCTGGAGTCTGTGCGTCTGGTCCCAGTTCTGAAATCCCTCCTCCAGTTCTCTCCGGCCCCTTTGTGAACTTGTCAATATTTGTCTTGACTCCACAACTTCCTTGCTGTCCACGTCCACTGTAAAAGGGAATCCACTTCCTGCACTTGAGTGTGAGGTGTTTACAATCATTAACTGGATTTGGATAGTCTAGATGGAGAGAAACAACCTCCCATACCATGAAAAGTTGATAACCAGAGGATACAGATTTAACGTTCTTGGCAAAGGAATCAAAGATAACATAAGGAAAATGTATTTTAATACCATGAGTTGTTAGAATTTGAGATGGTTATTCAAGGGGAATTGGACTAATATTACAAGGTGAAACGAGTTGCAGAATAAGAGCAGGGGAGAGGGATTAACTGGATTAGTCTTTGAACGAGCTAGTACAATTTGATGGGCCGATTGACATCCTTTTTGTGTTTCTATGGCACCTTTGTTATGATCTGAGTTTTTGGTAATACTGGACAAGCCAGATTCCTGATTGAAACCCGATGCCTGATTGTAGATTTATTTTTGCGGTTGGTTACCACAGTGGTGAGTCACTGAACATTCACACGAGGCTGAGAAGGCTCCTTTAGCACAAAAACATTAGTGAACTATACAAAAAAGAAAATAATAAAGGTCTCTATGTATGACACGTTTCACAGTTTGGAGATTTCACCTACTAATTCACCCTTCTGTTCAGCTGAAAACTCATCCTGAACTGTTTTATTTTCACTCATAGGATGTGGGCATCACTGCCTGGGCCAGCATTTATTACCCATCGCCAGTTGCCCCTTGAGCAGGTGGTGGTGAGCTGCCTTCTTGAACCGCTGCAGTCCATGTGCTATTGGTAGACCCACGATGCCCTTAGGGAGGGAATTCCAGGATTTTGACTTAGCGAAACTGATGGAACAGCAATATATTTCGAAGTCATGATCATGAGAGATTTGGAGGGGAACTTGCAGGGAGTGGTTCCCATGTACCTGGTGCCCTTGTCCTTCTAGATGGAAGTGGTCGTGAGTTTGGAAGGTGCTGCCTGAGGATCTTTGGTGAATTTCTGCAGTGCATCTTGTGGATAGTACACACTGCTGCTTCTGAGTGTCGGTGGTGGAGGGAGTGGATGCTTGTGGATGTGGTGCCCATCAAATGGGATGCTTTGTGCTGGATGGTGTCAAGCTTCTTGAGTGTTGTTGGGGCTGCACTTATCCAGGCAAGTGGGGAGTATTCCATCACACTCCTGACTTGTACGTTGTGGATGGTGAAAAATTTTCTTAAAATTATATTACCTAGTTACTGACTACACTGCTTGTGGAGACAGTTTCTATTTAGTTGATTAAAATCTTTCATATCACATCTTCCTGAAGCATGTTGAATAACTTCACAGAATTGGAATTTATTGGAGTACAATGGATTCTGTTAAGACAAATGTTATGTTTTGCACAGCAAAGGCTCAACACAGCAATAAAATCCAACAAAGCAATAAAATTAATGAGCAGTTAATCTGTCTTTTGAATTGTTTGTTGAGTGACAAATGTTGACTAGCACACTGGGTCAATGGTAGGCCTGACCCAAATAGCATCATGGCATCCTTACGGCTCACCTGATAAGGGACAGTGAGACCTTGGTTTGAAATACATCTGCAGCTCTCTCACATTCCTTTCCCTATCGCCTGGAATGTTTGTTTAGTTTATCTGATCGAGTCCGGATGTGGAAAAAGATTCACAACCTTCTAATTCAGAGTCAAGAAAGTTTTCACCCCAGCTCCTGAATTCGTCCAAAGACATGCACCTCCTTGTTTTCTAGATATGGTAACATACAGTACCTTGTATATTTTTAAGTATAATTTGCTGCCCCTGTAATAATTAAAGTAGCACAGCTGATGTTCTCCATTCACAAGTAGAAAAACTAAACTTGTTCTTTTTGTATCATCACGACACATTGATGATACCACAGTGACAACAGCCTGCCTGTGACTGACACCTTGTTATCTCCTATTCTCCAGCATCTGCACTCCCTACTATCTCTGATACAATTTTAACCCCACTGCGAAGCCTCTTCTAAGGATGCTTTCCTTGAAGAAGTTACCCTCCTCCCTCCGGAAAAACCGCAGTGGATCTCTCTCCCACTGCAACTCTCTCATAATCTTTTCGGTCTTGAAACTGCTCTCATCTTCACTGGCTCCATCTCCACCTCTTTGGCCTGTCTGTCTCCTCTCCACCTACCCTCTCCTCTATCCATCTTCTATCCACCTCCCCCTCTCTCCTTATTTATTCCAGAACCCCCTTCCCCTCCCCGGTTTCTGAAGAAGGGCCTAGACCCGAAACATCAGCTTTCCTGCTCCTCTGATGCTGCTTGGCCTGCTGTGTTCATCCAGCTCTACACCTTGTTGCCTCTGACTGTGGATTGTTTTATCACAGTGATGATGCCTAGAGGTTTCTGTGTTTTATTCGGATAGAGACATGTCCAGGGATCATTCTTTTGTGTTACCTACTCCAATCAAACTGAAAACAACAATAGCAGCAAGAGATAAAAGGTACTGCAGATGCTGGAGAATCCGAGATAACAAGCACGGGGCTGGATGAACACAGCAGGTCAAGCAGCATCATAGGAGCAGGAAAACTTGACGTTTCGGGCCTAAACCCAGCAGCAAGATGCCACATTCATTCCTGCAGAGATCAGCTGCATGATTTTACTGAGTGGCTCTGTCTAATCTTAATGGAAATTAATGCGAAGTTTCTCCCATTCTGTGCTATGCCCCCCACCACTCAGAGATGAATTGGATATTCAAACATACTTATCAGCTGGTATCTATTGTCCCATCAAGGTGGGCTGGATCCCACATCCCACAGGTGAAAACTTCATACCTTACCCACCCAGGCCTACCCCAGGGTTGGCTCCAACTTCCCACGTCAAAAGTGTGTGTTTTAAACAGGGATTTGAGACTTGTTCTCCTTCAAACAATCTCATGAACACTGTGAAGGACCACTGCTGTAAAAGTACCACAACAACGAAGAAAGGTCAAAGTAATCTTGCCACAAAACAATCTAAAACCTTCTGATCACCTTTCCCAACCCTGAACAGCCTGCCTGTCAGTAATTTCTCAGCGAAAATAACAGCAACGTATTAAACGCATGTACAGGGGAACTTTGCTGATTCGACTTTCCCAGATTTTTAAAAAAACTTTTTGTTTATAGGATGTGGGCTTTGCTGGCTGGGCCTGCATTTATTCCCCACCTGTAATTTCCCTGGGGAAGGTGTTGGTGAGCCACTTGCAGTCCCTTGTAGTGTAGGTAGACTTGGCGCCATTAGGGAGAGGCAGGATTTGGACCCCGCGATAATGAAGGAAAATCTTATGTGTGCATTGCTGATGGGAATGCTCACGATAAAGCTCCTCTAATTGCTTTTTCCTGACATAACGGCTGTCTGAGAATTTGGTAAAGAACGGCAGCCAAACCAGACCAGAGTAAAGCTCAGTGCATTCAGGATGCAACAAATAAACAGAAGCGAAGCTAATTCTGGCCACGTTGCAGCTTCTCCACGTCTGACCTTTCTTTATCAGTCACATAAATCAGACACAAATTGGAACTTGGCAGCATAAAGAGGAATCTTCTTTAGATAAGCACAATAAAAGTTTAAACATCATCGTCTCACATGAAGAAATTCCTCTGCATCCATATGAAATGGAAACTTTTCCCCAGAGTTGGTAAACTCAAACTGAAAAATTTGGATGAGTGTGCAGGGCTCCAGAGCTGAGTGACATCAAGATCCAAAAGAAAAATTGGAGGACTCGGCAGACTAGGCTCATTCGGAATCAATGGGGTATTTTTTTTTGTGACAGTGTAAATGATAGTAGTCAGGTCCTGGAAATAAAAATGAGGAAAGAGATTTGGGTTCTGACAATATTGCACCCAGCCCTGCTGTATGTCACTGACTGGATAACATCAAGCTGAGATATGAAAGCCTGTAAACTTTAGGAGCAAGTGAACGCCGAAAGCGGTAAGAAGGGCCCACAGCCTTGATGTTATGTGGAGGAATGAATTTGAATAGGGTGGCAATGACCTAGTTCTCAGCAGTGGCTCAGAGGTCCCGTTCTTGGCTCTGACTCAGGGCATTGCAGAGTCAGGTCTCAGTCCACAGACTCAAGTGTTAAAGTCTGTACTGACATTCCAGTGCAGCACTGAGAGAGTAGTCAGAGACAGTAAGAACTGCCGATGCTGGAGCCAGAGATAACACAGTGTAGAGCTGGAGGAACACAGCAGGCCAGGCAACATCAGAGGAGCAGGAAAGTTGACCCGAAACGTCAGCTTTCCTGCGCCTCTGATGCTGCCTGGCCTGCTGTGTGCCTCCAGCTCCACCCTGAGGGAGTACTCCAGTGTCAAGGGTGCTGTTGTTTGGATGTAGACTGAAATCAAGACCCCAGATACCCTCTAAACTGGATGTAAGATATTCTGTGGCGTTATATTAAAGAAAAGCAGGGCGTGAGTCCTGAGTATTCTGGCCAACAGACATCCCTCAATCAACATAATTAAAGAGGAGATTATCTGTTCATTCTCACATTGTTCTTTTTTGGGAGCTTGCATTGCGCAAGTTGGCTGCTTCTTTTCCCATTGGAGTAGCTAAACTTCAGAGAAGTACTTAATTAGCTGTAAAGTGCTTTAAAACGTTATAAAAATGCTATAAAAGTAGAAGTAATCTCTTTCAACAACGTGAGGAAATGGGAAGAAAAAGTGTTGTAGGATGGCAAAATCTTAGCTTGAGAAGGGGCAAGAGAAAGTTGCAGAAGAAAAATGTGTACAATCATACAATCGATGAAACGAGGCTAGGGAGTGAGTCTAGTGGGAGAGTTCCACAGCAGAAAGCAAGCTCTTTTTGTACATTGTTCGAGAGCAAATAGTGCTTGAAGAAAATAGGAGAAGCGTGACAACTGAAGAGAGACGGCTCCGCAAAAGGACTCTATTATGTTTCTATGTCATGTTATGTGATGGAATAAAACTATGGAATAAAGCTTGCAGTTGTTGTCACTCTGCGAATTAGTAAATAAGCAGCGTTCAGCATTGAAATTGAGTTATCACTCGTGTAAACATAATTTACATGACAGCATTTTCGTATTGCTTCGAAAAGGGTTTAAATAATCCACAACAAAAATGACACAAACTGATTGGGCACTCACTAAGGAAACTAAACCTCAAAGTTATTCAAGGACAAACAATTTTTACAATAAACTGAAGCCACATGTTGAACATTCCCAGCCTGACCTCTTCTCCGAAGCCCTATTTTGTAGAGTGCTGCATGAGCAGGGAGACCTCAGGCTGATGTGGAACAAGATGGTGAACTGGGATGGAAAGGCCATTGAGCTCAGGATAGTCTTGTCATTTAACAATCACCAGAGTCTCAGGTTATTGGTGTTAGCGCTTCACTTTGGTTCTTCTATTAAAACCTACCTGACTAAATAAATAAAACTATTCAAATAAGAGCTAAATACTGTGGATGCTGACGATCTGAAATAAAGGCCTAAAGTATTGAAGAAACTCAGCAGGTCTCGTGACTGAATCAAGCTTAATTATTGTCAGGAACAAAAACAGAAGTTGCTGGAAAAACTCAGCAGATCTGGCAGCATCAGTGAAGAAAAAAATCAGAGTTAACGTTTCGGTTCTGGTGACCCTCCCTCAGAACTGGATTCTGAGAACTCAGTTCTGAGAAAGGGTAATCAGAACCGAAACGTTAACTCTGATTTTTTTCTTCACAGACGCTGCCAGACCTGCTGAATGTTTCCGGCAACTTCTGTTTTTGTCCCTGATTTACGGCATCCGCAGTTGTTTTGGTTTGTAATTTCTGTCAGAACAGTTCTGAAGCAGAGTTATTGGACACATGCTGTTTTCTCTAGCAGTTTCTGTCTTTATATTAACATAGAGCTGTGGAAAATAGGAGCAGGAGTAGACTGTTTAGTATATAATCCCTACGTGTGGAAGCAGGCCATTCAGCCCAACTAGTTCACACCAACCCACCAAACAGCATCCCACCCAGCCCCATCCCTTTACCCTATCCCTCTAAACCGGCATTTCCCATGGCCAATCCACCTAAACTACACTCCTCTGGATACTATAGGCAGTTTAAGCATGGCCAAGCCACCCTAACCTGCACAGTTTTTGGACTGTGGGAGGAAACTTGTGCATCTGGTGGAAAAGCACACAGACATAGGGAAAATGTACAAACTCCGCACACATTCACCCAAGGGTGGGATCAAACCCAGGTCCCTGGTGCTCTGAGGCAGCACTGTTAGCCACTGAGCCTCTGTGCTGCCCCATTTGGCTCTTAAAACTTGTTCCATATTCAACATGATTATGGTTGATCATTCAACTCAGTCTGCTCTTCCAGTTTTCCCCATATCCTTTGATCCCTTTTGTCCTAAGAGTTATATCTAACTCCTTCTTGAAAACATTCAATCTTTTGCCCTCACTTGCTTTTTATGATAGAGAATTCCACAGGCTCACCACTCTCTAAGTGAAGACGTTTCTCCTCATCTCAGTCCTAAATGGCTCAACCTGCATCCTTAAACTGTGACCCCCGTTTCTGGACTCTCGCCCAAGTCATCATGCACATCCTTCCTGTGTTTAGCCTGGCTGGTCCTGTTAGAATTTTATAGATTTCTATTAGATGTTGTCTTCCTTCTACACTTTAGCAGATATAGTCCTAAATGATCCAGTCTCTCTTTATATATCAGTCCTGCCATCCCAGGAATCAGTTTGGCAAACATTTGCTGCACTCCCTCCATCACCAGAACATCCTTCCTCAGCTAAAGAGACCATAACTGTACAGAATCCTCCAGGTGTGGTCTCAGCAAGGCCCTGTACAATTGCAGCAAGACATCCCTGCTCCTGTACTCAGATCCCTTTGCTCTGAAGGTCAACATACCATTTGCTTTCTTCACTGCCTGCTACACTTAAGTTAAGTTAATCACTATTTCAAAGAACTTGTGGCCAGTTTTGGACACACCATTTAAAGTTCACAGAAGTATTACAGGCAGAGTGAGACCATTCAACCCATTTTCTGTGCCCCAGCTCTCTATTGAGCATTATGACAGTGCTCTTCTCTTGCCCTGTCTCCAAATGCTTGTACATTGCTTCTATTCAAATAAATATCTAATGTCTGCTTGAATTCCTCAATTGAAGCTGCCTTCAGCACACTTCCAGGCACTGCATTCTATTGCCAAGCCATTCATTGTGTGTAAAACACTTTCTCACGTCACGCCTACTATGTTTGCATATTGCCTTAACACTATGTGCCCTCCTCCTGAGAAGGAGTGACCCTCATTGGCCAGAAGCCGCAGCAGGACAGTGAATCATGTGACAGGATGATGGCTGCCACAAGGACCCAGGGCCAGCACCCTCAGTGCTTGCTGGAGAGGCACTTACATCTGTCCTCCATTGCCCAACCTACTAGTGCCCAGGACTGAAAGCATGGTGCCAGGGAATCCGGGGAGCTGGTGTTGCCTCCCACAGAGCGGTGCCAATGCTCTGTGTATGGAAGTCTGTGCTGAGAGCCTGCCGCAAGAGGATCAAGGCATATACAGGGCGATGGGTGCTGCTGGCACCTTCAGCCCTTTTCATACTACATCCCTGTTCTTTCATGGCCTCTGTGTCCAAAGGGTGTCGGCGTGAATGAGCTGCTCAATTACATCAGCCGCAGTGAGGTACAACACAACATTAAGACTGCCAGGGAATAGGGACCCATAGCTCTCAGTCCTGAAAAGGGGATGGGTCTGCGTGAAATGTTCTTTCCCTCTAAAAGACCTGACATTGATGGGTGCTGCAGTCCCATCCCTCACAGGTTGAATCTCTTGCACCCACCACCTCCCCCCCCACCACCGTCACACTTTAATTCTGGGTGCAACCACTTCCCTCCCCATTGCTGGTACGCCCTGCCAGTGTATTGGGGAGATGCCATGATGGTCACAATGCCAATGCCTGTGGACAAGAGGTGCATTCAGCTGGAGCACATGGACCATACCCTGAGGTGTACTTTGGTCATACCTAACATGGAGGTCATTCAGAGCAAGCAGTGAGCTGAATCAATGTTGAGTTTTTTTGATGTTGAGTTTCTTTGGCAGGTTTGGTCAGACAGGAGGTTGGATATTAATTAGGTAAATACTGACTTTAATAAGGTTCTTGACAAGCAATAATCCCGCCCCTCAATTGGCAACTCACCACTGTCCAGTGAGAAACCCGTTAGGTCACTTGTGAAAAGCTGAGAAGATGGAATAAGCTGCTCCAAATGTCAAGATGGGCCTCGCTAGATTTCTCACCTACTTCTGGCCCAAATCTCACTATTGTCCACATTGGTCTGACCCTCAAAAAAATTCTACCTCGTGTTTCAGGTCAATGAGGTTTGTCCAAGCTTTGAATCTCCCAACCAAGACTACTCTTCCAAAGAATAATACTCACCTACCCTTCAAAATGTAACCCAGCCTTTGGTGCTTTGCTTCTCCCCACAAAGTAATGACTGGATGTAGCCACTCAACTGATTGAGACCTCCCACAGCATAACACGTCTCTCTTTCCCACCGGGACCCAATTTCGTGGCTGGGAAGTCAGTGTGCCTCACTCTGCGAACATCCAAGATCATGAGGGGCTGGGGTTTTGGATGGTGCTGATCTGCAAGAGTTGGTGTAGGGGCAGGGTAGGTCTGTGGGGTGGGTCTCCATTCCTGTAAGAGCAGGGACATGGTGGAGAGAGAGTCACGTGGAGCCTGCATGGGTTGTTAAGGTGTGGATAGCCTACTGTTTTTGCTGCTTCAGGACCCTGGTTTCAACATTGATTCCTTTAGGTCATGCTCACAATTTGAAACAAATGTGAGGTTTTAAAGCCTCCTGTCAGTTGTTCACTCAATCAGAACAACTTTGTTGCCTCAGAGTTTGCAACCTTGAAAGTTCCACTCAAATCTGATTTTTAAAAATAATTAATTCATTTGGTCCAGCATGTAATACCCACCTCTAATTGCCTGGAGGGCAATCACAATTGGCATGATGGGTTTCTCACCAGGCAGCAGCAAGTTACCAACTGGGACACTGCCTTCTTGAACCGCTGTAGTCCATGTGCTGTACGTTGACCCACAATGCCCTTAGGGAGGGAATTCCAAGATCTTGACCCCACAACAGTCAAGGAACAGTGATATATTGGAAGTCAGGATGATGAGACTTGGAAGAGAACTTGTAGGGGATGGTGTTCCTATGTATCTGCTATCCTCGTCCTTCTACATGGAAGTAGTCATCGTTTTGGAAGGTGCTGTTTGAGGATCTTTGGTGAATTTCTGCAGTGCATCTTGTGGACAGTACACACTGCCGCTACTGAGCAGAGACAAACCTCAAGAGTATCTCAGCCTGAGCAGATATCAAACCTGTGCTGTTGGTGTTAATCCGATACACATTCTATACATTGACCCAATTAGCTCCCAACTTTGGAAGATCAATGCAAAATTAAAGTCACCATGATCCTACTGGACCTTAGACCGAGGAAAATCATGTCCCACAAACTCAATTGAGTTTTTTGAGAAAGTTACCAAAATGATTAATGATGTCAGAGCAGTAGACATTGTTTATTTGTATTTTAGCAAAGTCTTTGACAAGGTTCCGCATGGTAGACTAATTAGTAAAGTTAGGTCCCATGGGATTCAGGGTGAGCTTGTTCTGATGAAGGGTTTGGGCCCGAAACGTCAAGTTTTCCTGCTCCTATGATGCTGCTTGGCCTGCTGTGTTCATCCAGCCCCATGCTTGTTATCTCGGATTCTCCAGCATCTGCAGTACCTTTTATCTCTAACTTGATACATACTTGGCTTAAAAACAGGAGACAGAGAGTAATGGTGGAGGATTGCTCTTCAGACTGGAGGCCTGTCACCAACAGTGTTCCACTGGGATCGGTCCTGGGTCCTCTTGAGTTTGTCAATTATATAAATTATTTAAATATGGGAATACACAAGGCATGGTTAGTAAGTTTGCAATGACACCAAAATTGGTGGCATAGTAGACAGTGAAGAAGGTTTTCTAAAATTACGGAGGGATCTTGATCAACTGGATCAATGGGCTGAAAATGAAAGATGGAACTCAGTCTGGATAAATGCGAGGTATTGCATCTTGGTACAACAACAAAGGGTAGGGCTTATACAATTAATGGTAGGGCCTTGGATAGTGTTGCAGAACAGAGGGACCCTGGGGGTGCAGGTACATATCTCTTTAAAGTTTGCGGCACATACAGACATGATGGTTAAAAAGGTGTTTGGCACACTTGCTTTCATTGCTCAGCCTTTGAGTATAGGAGTTGCGACATTATGTTATTGTTGTAGGGAACATTGGTGAGGCCTCTTCTGGAACATTGTGCCCAGTTCTGGTCACTCAGTTATAGGAAGGATATTATCAAGCTGGAGAGGGTTCTGAAGAGATTTACCAGGATGTTGCTGGGTACGGAAGGTTTGAGTTATAAAGAAAGGCTGGATAGACTGGGACTTTTTTCACTGGAGCTTAGGAGTTTGAGAGGCGACCTGATAGAAGTTTATAAAATAATGAGAGCTGTAGATAGAGCCAATGGTAGTTGCCTTTTCCCTAGAGTGGGAGACTTCATGACGAAGGGCATATTTTTTAAAGTGAGAGGAGAGAGATTTAAAAAAGACATAAGAGGCAAATTTTTTACACAGAGGGTGGTTTGTGTGTGGAATGAACTTCCTGACGAAATGGTTGATGTGGGTACAATTACCACGTTTAAAAGACATTTGTGTGAATGTATGAATAGGAAAGGTTTGAAGGGATATGGGGCAGGAGCAGGCAGGTGGGACTAGTTTAGTTTCTGTGCTGTCTGACTCTATGATGGCAGGGGTTTAACCTAAGGGTCACCACACCCAGTCAAGGGGAGAGGTTGAAAAGGAGTGTCTTTCGCAGTAACTTCAGCTCGTGCAGGAGTTAAACCTACACTGTTTGCATCACTTAGCATTGCAAACCAGCCATTTAGCCAACTGAGCTACCAAATCCAGCAGCACAGAAACAAGTCTTTTGGCTCAATTAGTCTAGGTCTATGGTCCACCCTTTACTTTAAAGTCACATGATTAAGAATGTTATATATTTTCGCAAAGGGAACTCGCAGATATCTTTCTTTCTAATTGTTACTGTTGCTCACTGTCTTCTCTCCCTACTAAACAAGCTTCCCTTCGGGATTTGAGTACAAATCATGGCCTTACATCCTGATGCAGCTCTGAGCAAAGTGTTATCTATCAGAGGCTCCACAGATTAAAGAGAGGCACTGTTTAGTTATCAAGGTGGATATTAAAGATCCCAGAACACTTTTTGAAAGAGTGAAGAACTCCTTCCCATTGTCCTGACCAACAATCCTCCCTCAACCAACATCTGCAAAAACAGCTGACTTGGTTGCTCCAAGCATTTTTCTGATGAAGGGTCTAGGCCCGAAACGTCAAGTTTTCCTGCTCCTATGATGCTGCTTGGCCTGCTGTGTTCATCCAGCCCCACGCCTTGTTATCCCTTGACTTGGTTGCTTATCTGATTACTGTTTATAGGATAATGAACAGACAAAATGGCTGAAACTTTTGTCTAAAAAACAATCCCTGCACTTCAACCTAATTCGTTCGAGACAACTGTATAACATAGGGAGCGTAGGACTACAAATCTACCAGGAATCCACAGTCACCCCTTTAAGTTGAAGCTTTTTGAGATGTTTCTGAGTGAAATAAGGCACTGTAGAAATATAATTCTCTCTCAAATTTTGATCCTTATTGAAATAACCCATGCACTCAGCCTCATTAAAATTCCCACGCAGACTGTTTACAAGCAATGATAGCATGCTCTTTCTTTTGAAGTTGTAAGACAATCACGGAGTTCAAACTTATTTTATACAAACATATTGCAAACACCAGTTACCATTCCCAGAATTGACTGTAATGTGGTTTTCTCACATTGTCTGGGCCACAGAGATTGTCTCCATAGCAGATTGCCTTTCTCTCAAGCCCAGTGCAACATCTCCTCACCGATATCTCACAGTGTCTGATCAAGTGAAGGACAAGGAATTTCTTCTCTCAAGGCATGGCCTACATTTCCCCTCCAAGCATCGCTCCCATTGCTGTTTGTGGTGGTGGCAGGTGCAATCCTCCAACATGTTGATGTATCAATCCGCTTAACAGCACAAACCTACAGCTGGAACATCATTTATTTCCTGTTAAACACTTTGGGTTGTCTGGAGAATGTGAAATACTGTTAGCAATATTTCTAGGCTCACTTACAAACCCAGAGACCAGTGCCTGCAATTCTTGAAAGCTGGTGTGTTGTACGAAGTGTGTTGTAACTGGAGTTGAAGCGATAGGTGTCATGTATGAGAACATTGGGTTGATTAATAGATGGCACTACTTTACACCCTCTCACTTCTTTGTGACCGTCACCATGATAGGGAATGGGGACTGTGTTTGTGAAGAGTTGCCATCAACCTGAAATGTTCATCCTGTTTCTCTTCACAGACGCTGCCTGATGTTTAAATAAATCATTCCTAGGTTGTGAATGTTGACAGCTAGATCAGACTTTATTGACCATCCCAAAATGTTCTGGAAAAGGTGCTGGTGAGCTGCCTTTTTGAACCACTGTAGTTCATGTGGATGTAGAGACACCCACAGTGTTGCTAGGAAGGGAATTCCAGGATTTTGACCCAGTGACAGTGAAGGAAAGACAAAAACAGAAATTGCTGGAAAAGCTCAGCAGGTCTGGCAGCATCTGTGGAGAGAAATCGGAGTTGACATTTTGGGTTGAGTGACCCTTCCTCAGAAGGAATGACAATGTGGCTCCAACTCAAGATGGTATCTGGCTTGGAGAGAAATTGTATGTGGTGGCGTTACTTTGTCTTTCTACATGTAGAGGGTGTAGTTTTGGAATGTGCTTTTGAAGGAGTCTTGGTGAATTACTGCAGTCCAACTTGTAGATGGTACACAGCGCTGCGATTGAGTGTCAGTGATGGAAGCAGTAAATGTTGAAGGTTTCCCCAATCTAGCAGGCTACTTCGTCCTGGAGGGTGTTGAGCTCTTGAGCTTATTGTGTCTCCAACGTTCCAGACAAGTGCAGAGTAACATCGCGGCTCCAGCCTGCACCTTGGAGATGGTGGACAGGCTTTGGGGAGTCAGGAAGTGAGTTACTTGCCTCCAAGCTACTTGCTTCTAACCTGCTCTTGTAGCTAGTATTTGTACAGCTGGTCCAGTTCAGTTTCTGGTCAATGGTAGCCCCCAGGGCATCGAAAGTGGGGGAGGGAGTGGGGGTATGGTGGGGGCGGTTTGCAGTGGACTCAGAGGTGGCGGATGGCTAGATTCTCTCTTGGTCATCGCCTCACACTCGTGTGGCACAAATGTTACTTGTCACTTCTCAGTACAAGCCTGGTTGAGGTTTAGTTGTTGCTGTGTACGATCACGGTCTGCTTCATTATCCAAGATATTATAATTGGTCCTGAACATTGTGCAATCATCGGCGAACATCCCCACTTCTGACCTTATGATGGAGGGAAGGTCATTGATGAAGCAGCTGAAGATAGTTGGGTCTAGGACACTCTCCTGAGGAACTCCTGCAGAGATGGCGTGGAGGTGGGATGACTGACCTCCAACGACCACAACCATCCTCCTACATACGAAGGACAACTCCAAGCAATGGAAAGTTTCCTTCCTGATTCCCAACAAATCCAATTTGGCTCAGCTATTTGAACGAGTTGGACCAAAGGGTCTGTTTCTGTGCTGTATATCCCTATGATTCTGTGATTCTGTGCCACCTTGACGCCAGGGGCACTCACTCTCCTGCTGAATGTTTCCAGAATTTACTGTTCTTATTTCAGATTTCCAGCATCTACAGTATCTTGCTTTAATGGTTATTGCTTTTGGTATTTGCTTTACAGAAAGGATTTTTGCTGATAGTTCACAATGTAGCTACATATGAATCAGCTTTGATATATGAGTCATTGCAGAGCATGCAGTTCTGGTGTTTTAATATTAACTACATATCAGAGACACCACCTTGTCTCTACAGCTGTTTGGGATCTTCTGAGCTTATGAACAGTGCTGTATAAACACAAGCTTGGAGACAGCAAGGACTGCAGATGCTGGAAACTAGAGTCAATTAATGTGGAGCTAGAAAAGCACAGCTATTCAGACAGCATCTGAGGAGCAGGGAAATCAATGTTTCAGGCCAAAACCTTTCGTCGGAGTCCCGACAAAAGGTTTCAGCTAAAAACGTTGACTTTTCTGCTCCTCAGATGCTGTCTGAATGGCTGTGCTTTTCCAGCTCCACGTTTATTGACTTTATATAAATGCAGGCTTTCCTTTCAGTGGATATTCAGTTAGTATATGTTCTGGACATGTATCCAGGTTGCTTGTGGGTTGCTTAAATCAGTCAGCAGAGTACAAACCGAAATCCAATAATTCCTGTTCCCTATAGTACCATCAAGATTGGAGCCCAATGTGAGAAGTGATACATGTTTAAAACAGAGATAACAAGCATGGGGCTGGATGAACACAGCAGGTCAAGCAGCATCATAGGAGCAGGAAAACTTGACGTTTCGGGCCTAAACCCTTCATCAGAAAATGGTTTAGGCCCGAAAC